>JAVSCE010015859.1:0-76964 GCA_032199065.1 Smutsia gigantea | reverse complement strand
CAGAGCCTGCAATGGCAATAATTAACACATCTGTCGATAATCACCCTAAATGTAAATGTACTGAATGCACCAATCAAAAGACACAGAATAATAAAATGGATAAAAAACCAAGACCCATCTATATGCTGCTCACAAGAGACTCACCTCAAACCTAAAGACATACACAGACTAAAAGTGAAGGGATGGAAAAAGATATTTCATGCAAACAATAGGGAGAAAAAAGCAGGTGTTGCAGTACTTGTATCAGACAAAATAGACTTCAAAACAAAGAAAGTAACAAGAGATAAAGAAGGACATTATATAATGATAAAGGGGTCAGTCCAACCAGAGGATATAACCATTATAAATATCTATGCACCCAACACAGGAGCACCGACATATGTGAAACAAATACTGAATTAAAGGAGGAAATAGAATGCAATGCATTCATTTTAGGAGACTTCAACACAAAACTCACTCCAAAGGACAGATCAACCAGACAGAAAATAAATAAGGACACAGAGGCACTGAACAACACACTAGAACAGATAGACCTAACAGACATCTACAGAACTCTACACCCAAAAGCAGCAGGACACACATTCTTCTCAAGTGCACACAGAACATTTTCCAGAATAGACCACATACCAGGCCACAAGAAGATCCTCAGCAAATTCAAAAATACTGAAATCCTACCAACCAACTTCTCAGATCACAAAGGTATAAAACTAGAAATAAATTGTACAAAGAAAACAAAAAGGCTCACAAACACATGGAGGCTTAACAACATGCTCCTAAATAATCAATGGATCAGTGACCAAATTAAAACCGAGATCAAGCAATATATGGAGACAAATGACAACAACAACACAGAGCCCCAACTTCTGTGGGATGCAGCAAAGACAGTTCTAGGAGGAAAGTATATAGCAATCCAGGCCTATTTAATGAAGAAACACCAATCCCAAATGAATAGTCTAAAGTCACCATTACTGAAACTGGAAAAAGAAGAACAAATGAGGCCCAAGTCACCAGAAGGAGGGACATAATAAAGATCAGAGAAGAAATAAATATAATTCAGAAGAATGAAACAATAGAAAACATCAATGAAACCATGAGCTTGTTCTTTGAAAATATAAACAAAATAGATAACCCCTAGCCAGACTTATCAAGAGAAAAAGGGAATCTGTACACATAAACAGAATCAGAAATGAGAAAAGAAAAATCACAACAGACCCCACAGAAATACATAGAATTATTAGAGATTACTATGAAAATCTATATGCTAACAAGCTGGATAACCTAGAAGAAATGGACAACTTTCTAGAAAAATACAACCTTCCAAGACTGACCCAGGAAGAAAAAGAAAATCTAAACAGACCAGTTACCAGGAACATAATAGAATCGGTAATCAAAAAACTACCCAGTACAAAATTCCCGTGCCAGATGGATTCACTGCTGAATTTTATCAGACATTTAGAGAAGATGTAATACCCACTCTCTTTAATATTTTCCAAAAAAATAGGAGAGGAGGGAATACTTCCAAACTCATTCTATGAAGCCAGCATCACTCTAATACCAAAACCAGGCAAAGACCCCACAAAAAAAGAAAATTACCAACCAATATTCCTGATGACCATAGATGCAAAAATACTCAACATAATATTAGCAAACCGAATTCAAAAATACATCAAGAGGATCATACACCATGATCAAGTGGGACTCATCCCAGGGATGCAAGGATGGTACAACATTCGAAAATCCATCGCATCATCCACCATATCAACAAAAAGAAGAACAAAAACCACATGATCATCTCCATAGATGCTGAAAAAGCATTTGACAAAATTCAACATCCATTCATGACAAAAACTCTTAACAAAATGGGTATAGAGGGCAAGTACCTCAACATAATAAAGGCCATATATGACAAACCCACAGCCAACATCATACTTAACAGTGAGAAGCTGAAAGCTTTTCACCTAAGATTGGGAACAAGGCAGGGGTGCCCATTCTCCACACGTTTATTCAACATGGTTCTGGAGGTCCTAGCTATGGCAATCAGACAACACAAAGAAATAAAAGGCATACAGATTGGTAAGGAAGAAGTCAAACCGTCACTATTTGCAGATGACATGATACTGTGCATAAAAAACCCAAAAGAATCCACTCCAAAACTACTAGAACTAATATATGAATTCAGCAAATTTGCAGGATGCAAAACTAATACACAGAAATCTGTTGCTTTCCTATACACTAACGATTAGCTAACAGAAAGAGAAATCAGGAAAACAATTCCATTTACAATTGCATCAAAAAGAATAAAATACCTAGGAATAAACCTAACGAAGGAAGTGAAAGACCTATACCCTGAAAACTAGAAGACACTCCTAAGAGAAATTAAACAGGACACCAACAAATGGAAATGCATCCCATGCTCTTGTCTAGGAAGAATAAATATTGTCAAAATGGCTATACTACCTAAAGCAATCTACAGATTCAATGCAATCCCTATCAATATACCAACAGCATTCTTCAACAAACTGGAACACATAGTTCTAAAATTCATATGGAACCACAAAAGACCCTGAGTAGCCAAAGCAATCCTGAGAAGGAAGAATGGAACAGGGGGGATTGCGCTCGCTGACTTCAAGCTCTACTGCATAGCCGCAGTAGTCGGGGTAGTTTGGCGCTGGCACAGGAATAGGCCCACGGACCAGTGGAACAGAATAGAGTCCAGATGTTAACCCAGACATATACGGTCAATTAGTATACGATAGGGGAGCCATGGATATACAGTGGGGGGATGACAGCTTCTTCGATGGCTGGTGTTGGCAAGACTGGGGATGGCTACATGTAGGAGAATGGAACTGGACCATTGTCTAGCCCCATATACAAAAGTGGATTCAAAATGGATCAGAGACCTGAATGTCAGTCATGAAACCATAAAACTCTTAGAAAAAAACATAAGCAAAAATCTCTTGGACACAAACATGAGCAACTTCATGAACATATCTCCCTGAGCAAGGGAAGCAGAAGCAGAAATGAACAAGTGGGACCATATCAAGCTGAAAAGCTTCTGTATGGCAAAGGACACCATTAATAGAACAAAAAGACATCCTACACTATAGGAGAATATATTCGTGAATGGCATGTCCGATAAGGGGTGGGCATCCAAAATATATAAAGAGCTCATGCACCTCAAGAAACAAAAAGTAAATAATGCAATTGAAAAATGGGCGGAGGATCTGAACAGACACTTCTCCAAAGAGGTTCAGATGGTCAGCAGGCACATGAAAAGATGCTCCACATCGTTAATCATCAGAGAAATGCAAATTAAAGCCATGGTGAGGTGTCACCTCACACCAGTAAGGATGGCCACCATCCATAACACAAACAACAAGGAATGTTGGCGAGGATGTGGAGAAAGGGGAACCCTCTTGCACTGCTGGTGGGAATGCAAATTAGTTCAGCCATTGTGGAGAGCCATATGGAGGTTTCTCGAAAAACTCAAAATAGAGATACCATTTGACCCAGGAATTCCACTTCTAGGAATTTAACGCTAAGAATGCAGCCGCCCAGTTTGAAAAAGACAGATGCACCCGTATGTTTATCACAGCACTATTTACAATAGCCAAGAAATGGAGGCAGCCTGGGTGTCCATTGAAGGATGGATGGATGGAGGGGATGTGGTGCATATACATAGTGGAGTATTACTCAGCCATAAGAAGAAAACAAATCCTACCATTCGTGGCATCATGGATGGAGCTGGAGGGTATTATGCTTAATGGAATGGGCTGGGCGGGGAAAGACAAGTATCAAGTGATTTCACTCATATGTGGAGTATAAGAACAAAGAAAAAGACTGAAGGAACAAAACAGCAGCAGACTCACAGAACCCAAGAATGGACTAACAGTTACCAAAGGGAAATGGACTGGGGAGGATGGGTGGGAAGAGAGGGACAGGGGGGAAAATGGGGTTCTACAATTAGCAGACATAATGTGGGGGGGGCATGGGGAGGCCTGTACAACTTAGAGAAGACAAGTAGTGATTCTGTATCATCTTACTATGCTGATGGATAGTGACTGTAATGGGGGTATGTGGTGGGGACTTGATGATGTGGGGAGTCTAGTAACCATAATGTTGCACATGTAATTGTAGATTAATGATACCAAAGGAAAAAAAAAGAAAAAGAAAAAAAGAAGATGTGGTACATATACACTATGGAATATTATTCAGCCATAAGAAGAAAACAAATCCTACCATTTTCAACAACATGGATGGAGCTAGAGGGTATTATGCTCAGTGAAATAAGCCAGGCGGAGAAAGACAAGTATCAAATGATTTCACTCATCTGTGGAGTATAAGAACAAAGAAAAAACTGAAGGAACAAAACAGCAGCAGACTCACAGAACCCAAGAATGGACTAACAGTTACCAAAGGGAAAGGGACTGGGGCGGATGGGTGGGATGGGAGGGATAAGGGGAAAAAGGGACATTATGATTAGCAGACATGGTGGGTGGGGCACGGGAAGGCAGTGCAACACAGAGAAGATAAGTAGTGATTCTATAGCATATTGCTATGCTGATGGACGGTTGCTTTAATGGGGTATGTGGTGGGGGCTGGATAATGTGGGGAGTCTAATGACCAGAATGTTCATGTAATTGTACATTAATGATACCAAAAAAACAAAAGGTGCTGAGCATGTGGCAAATAATTGAGTGGTCAAGTATTTTGTCTTAAAATAAAAATAGAAGCTTAAACTTAAAAAGTGCTCATTTAAAAACCTTTTATATAGAAAATGTTACAGGAAGAGAAAACCCAATCTAAGAGAGAGTCACAGTTAGCATTGTGTAGATATCCTTCCAGATGTCTTCTGCACCCACACAGTGCTGTGCAGGTATCTGTAATGCTTTTGGTCGTGGAGGTGATAGACTAATTTATAGAAATGTTACTGTGGTATTCTTAATATGGTTTTTTCCTGAGAAAAATATCACTGGAGTGTTTTAATTTTAATAAATATGGGATCTGCCTCCTCATTTTGAGTGCCTACATAGACTCTACTGTGTGGCTGTGCCAGTTTATTTTAACCGGTCTCCTATTTTTAGACATTTACCTTTTTTCCAATTGCCATTATAAACACCACCTCAGTGAACATACTTCTGCATAGATCTTTCATACATTTTGCACATTATTTCCTTGGGATACACTTTTTGATATAGAATTGCTGAGTCGAATGATATGCACTTGAAATAAATTTTACCAGGTTACCTCACAGCATTTATCCACCTGGGATTGCAGATGGTCTGTTGCAGAGAGAAGGCATACATTTAGAGATTAATGCTTTCTATGGAAATATGTCAAAGGAGTGATATAAGCAATAAACAGGAGATGTGAACTTCTTCCTGTGGGCTGCTGAAAGAAAGTTTCATGGAAGCTGTGGCACTTAAGCTAGGAATTAACCACTAGGTGAGATTAGATAGGCTGCCTGGGGGGTAAGGCCAGGAGAGAATGTCCCGTATAGGAAGGAAGGAAGGTGTGTTCTGAAGGCAGGAATTGGCCCATCAGCCCTGAAACTGGTAGCAGTCTTCCCAGCCTTTGGCCACCAGTTATCTATCAGCCCGTCTGCCGTCACTGGTGCTTGAAAGACTCAAAGGTCCAACCTTGCGTGGATGTTAATAACACACATCTGATGAAAGGGCAGGTCGGGAGAGACTAGACTATGGCTTACTTGCAGGGGTAACTTAAAGGAGGGAGAGCAAGTGGAACAATTGAACAGTTGATTTCCTGATTCCTGTTGAGGCAGACCCAGTAGAAAAAATAGAACTTTAAAAGATAATAAAACTTTAAGGCTTCTAGAAAAAAATCAAAGGATAACTCAGAACCTCAGGGTAGGCAAAGATTTCTTGGAAAGAACAAAAAACCCCCTAACTATGCATTAGTTTGCTACCTGCTATTACCACAAGGTTAGTACCTTAAAACAACACAAATGTATTATCTTACAGTTCCCTTGGTCAAAAATCCGGTGGGCTCGGGTGGGTCTCTGTTTAGAGTCCTACACACTAAAATTGAAGTAGTAGCAGGGCCGCATTCCTTTGTGGGGACGCTAGAGGAGAATCTGTTTCCTTGCTCATTCAGATTATTGGCAGAATTCAGTTCCTTGTAGTTGTAGGACTGAGGTCCCCATTTCTTTGCTAGCTACCAGTTGAGGCTGGTTCTCAGCTTAGAAAAACCCCTCATATTCTTTGGTTTGTGGCCCCCTTCTGGCATCTTCAAAGCCAGCAATGGCAGGTCGAGTGCCCTTGATGCTTTGAAACCTCCCTGCCTCTTTTTCCATTGTCACATCTTTCTGACTCACACTTCATCCTCTTTTGCGACTTTTAAGGGCTCATGTAATTAGGCCAGCCCACCCAGAATCATCTCCCCTGTCAGGATTCCATGACCTTAATCACATCTATAAAGTCTTTTTGCCTGTAATGCAGTACACCCACAGTACCAAGAATTAGGATGTGGATAATTTTTGGGGGGGGAGAGACATTTTTTTCTGCCTACCACTCTCTAAAATCAAAAACTCTTTAAGAAAATGAATAGATTAACTGTAGACTGGGGAAAAAATATTCACAACACACATACCTGACAAAGGACAGACCTAGAATAAGATTCTTACTGATCAACAATGAAAAATCTACAATCCAGTTAAAAAATAAGCAAAAGTCTCAAGCAGATTCTCGGCAAAAGAAGTTATAAAAATGAACGATAAGCACATGGTGAAAAGATGCTTAGATCAGTCACACAGAAGTGTACGTTAAAACACATCTGTTAGAACAACTGAAATAAGGACTACTAACCCTACCAAATGTTGGTGGGGATGCAGAACAACTGGAACTCATTTACATTGCTGATGGGACTGTAAAATGATAAAACCACTTGAGAAAACTATGTTCTCTGCTATAACCTAGACATTTCACTCTTAGATGCTTATGCAAAAGAAATGAAAACATACATTCACAAAAAGACATGAACAAGAATGTCTGTAGCACCTTTATTTATGATTCAAAACTGGAAACAGCCCAAATGTCCATTAATAGAATGGATAAGTAAGTTTTGGTACATTCATATAGTGGAATATAACACATCAATTAAAAAAAGAATAGATTATCAATACATGTAACAATATAGATGAATCTCAAAAACATCATTTATGTGAAATTCAAGAACAGACAAGTGATAGAAATCAAAGTGATTGCAGAGGTGGAGGGATTAACTTGGAAATAGGGGGAAATTTCTTGTGTGGTACAAAAAGGTTCTCTATCATGTTTGATGGTGGTTACATGGGTATATATAACGGTCAAAACTCATTGAACTGAAAACCTAAGCTCTCTGTGTCTTATTATATCCAATAAATTATGAAAATTATAACCAGAGAACCAAAATTTATTTTCAGAAGTAAAAATCAATTTCCCAATTTTAAATCCCCAGTGAGCATTTAAAAAATCAAGTGTGAATGATGAGACAGGAAGGGCAGGGTGAGGACTCCCAGAATCCTTTCCTCCACAAAGATGATGAAAACCCTGGCAAAAATGCTCCAAATCAATGGTTTCAGGAGTCTGGAAGTTTACACTGGGCTTGCAGCACTCTGGGGAGTGTTACTGCCCCTCCAAAAAAGCTAGTTGTTTCTGCCAGTGTTGAACTTTGATGTCACCATGTATTTCATGCTTCCAAGGTGTATATTTTTTTCGTGTTTTAATATCTCTTTAGTCAGAAAGTATCTTCTGATCAATAGCATATCATAGTCTAATGACAGTCGGTCTTTTTTCCTTTTATAATACCTTTTACAACAGCATGTTAGATTCAATAAAATATCATTTTTCCTCTGGGTCACTTGTATGCAAGTATTGGAATCGGGGTTCTCTAATCTGTTTCAAAATGCTTAGTACAATAAATTTCCTAACTGAAACAGTTCTGCAGGTATCTAGAGTTCTGAAAAGGAGCCTTTTTAGGAATCTTACATTTGATATGAATCTTATAAGGAGATAAGCAATGACTTCCTTTTTTAAAAAAGCTTTATTTTGCCTTAGAATTCCAGTTTGCTTCCAGCGTACATCCACAGAGACCTGCAGGGCACCATAACCTTAGGGCTAGCTATTTTCTAGTCATGGGATATAGGCATGTGTAGCTGTGTCTTGGTTTCGTAGACTCTGGCTGCTTAGCTCAATTGGTTACAAGTTCAATTAATTATTAAGGTCAAACTTAATGGGTCAGACCCCTTATGGGACTGTTGGCTTTGTGTTCCGTTTTCTGGACGCGAAAGCCCCTTTGGCTCAGCCTTCTCCTGGCAGTTGTGGCCTTGCTGTTTTGTGCATGGGGGAAGGGGGAGGAGTGAAATGAGATAGTTTCCATTTAAAAAAATCACCTCCCTGTGACAGCTGACAGTGTGACCAGGGCATCATTTACATTTTTTTTGCTTGCTTTGAGTGTGTTTGGAATAGAGACTTACCTGGAGCCTGATTTTAAAGGATTCATTTCTTGCCCATCTTGATTCTACAGCTTGCAGTGAGCTGCATACTCCATCGCTAGATCGAAAACCAAATAGTTTTGTAGCAGTGAGTGTCACCACCCCTCCTCAGGCATTCTGGACGAAGCATGCACAGACGGAGATCATCGAGGTGGGTGCTGGCCCGTCTGGAGCTCCGTGATAGGCTCGCGCCCCGAGGAGGGTGGCCAGTCACCTGCGCACCTGGAGCTGCAGTTACACTTTATGTGATTTGTTGCTATTTTCTAAGGGTTTTCAGCACGTTGAGATTTTTTATCACACTCATCTGGGTGACATTTATGTTTGCCATATCCTTTACAATGATTGGTTAACTTTTGGCTGGTTATTTTTGAACAATGACCCTGTAAATTTGATTGCCTTTTAAGAGGGAAGATCTAATTCTTCCTTGTTGCTTCCAACTGGCTGCTACTTTTGGAGAACTGTGCTCATTAACCAAGGTTTGGAGAGAGGTAACTATTAATCAGCCCTCTTGCTGAACATATCCTTATTTTTATTGGTTTTTATTTCTATCTTCTTTCAGGTTGTGTGTTTTTCCTTTTTACAGTAAATCAAATGACTTTAACAAAATCCTTTTAGGTAATTGAGCACATTGTGTAAGTTAGGAATTGCTGGTGTGAGTTCACAGGATTTTGTTTGTGGTGTAAGCTCTTTGTGAGTTCTCCCCTCCTAAGCAGTCTCAAACCAACTTAAACTATTTCCTCCTCTCACCCCATTTTACATTTTGGAAGGTAAACCATCCTTTTTCATTCTCTTGGGTACTTATTTCCAAGTTCAAGTCAACAATTCTGTTTCCTAGGCATTTGCTGAGCACTGCCTACCCAGAGCACAGTGCTGGGCGCTGTGGTGATCCACCATGGAGGCCTAGCCCCTGCCCTAAGGAGTCACCGACTGTGGCTGTGGAGGCAGAAATGAATGTGGCCACATCTATGCAGGGTGCGACATAGGAAGTGTTAGATGAGGGCAGCACCAGGAGGATGGGTCCTATCCAGCTCTGAGGATTGGAGGAGGCTTCCTAGGGTGGCATTTAGTGAAATTCTGACTTAATAGGTCTGGGGTGGAGCCCAAGACTGCTTTGCTCACAAGCTCTCAGGTGATGCCCAGTCTGCGGCCCACATGTTGAAGAGCATGCCAGGGTTCTGTGATAGCATGCAGAGGACAGCAATAGGAAAGTGCCATTGGGTTTGGAAAATAGCTTTATCCTGTTTGGTGTGTGCAAAGGGCACATGTGGGAGAGTGAGGGAAGGAGGCCCATTTAGGCTTTTAGGCAGGGGGTCACCTGACCAGATGGGTGCAGGGAGATCTGAACTAAGGCAGTCGTTTGGGGCAGTGATGTAAGACCTGACTGGTGGTGGGAAGAAGCAGAAAGATGGGGTACATGCAAGGAGGCCCTGGCGGTGGGATTCATGGGAGGAGCTCATTGTCACGGCAGGGTTAAGAATGATGGAGAAAGAGGCACCAGAGAAGGCACCCAGGTTTTAGCTTCTTTGGAAAGAGTCAGAGATCGCTTTAATAACCAAGGCAGATGCAGGAGAGGTTGGGTGCGCTGTGGCCCTACCAAGCCACCCAGGAGCAGCCGGTTGCCCAGCAGACGCCAAGACACTGGATCTGGGGCTGCAGGACGACATAGCCAGAGGCACGGACCCCACGGCAGGGACCGCTAACCATGTGGCAGAAGTAGTTAACACTGCTTGAGAAAGAGACTATGATATGATGGGACGCTGCGGGGCAGGGCTAAGCTGCCAGGAAATAGCCACTTACGATCTAGCAACCAGCAGTTCTTTGAGAAGGATAGCCTTAAAACGGTCAGGCCTTAATCATTCCAAACTACAGGATTCTAGAAATAAGAAACAACTTAAGCCATTTATTTCCTCCTTCATGTGCCTTTGTACATCTTACAGGAACAGGCCAAAGTAGTAGATCCAAACCTAACTCATCTAAAGTTGTGAGACATTCAAGTCATCCCAATTTTAGAAAATCCTTCCTACTGAGCCCTTGGGCACAGCTTGTGTGATGGGCCCATTTGTTGTGTCTGGATCTGTAAAGGTCTGTCAGACTACTTTGTCCTTTTTGGAAATAAGTTTTTTGGTTGTATACATCCATTAGCTGTTGATGTGGATCCAAGTTGATAAGAATGTTTATTTCTTATTCCAGAAATGTTGGTGTTACTTAAAAAATTCCAACTCCGTATTCTGATTGTTTTCTTTTCTATTTTAGGGAACCAACAATCCTATATTTCTAAGCAGTATTGCCTTCTTTCAAGACTCCCTTATTAATCAGATGACACAGATCAAACTCTCCGTATATGATGTCAAAGATAGATCTCAGGGAACAGTTAAGTAACATGTTGTGGTTCATGGGATTTTTTTTTTTCCCTTTTAAAAAGTTCTGTAATCATTTCAGAGAGAGGTGAACACAGATTAACTTCACTACTGGCTCACAAGTGAACTGATGCCCAGATGTATTTGTGCTGGGGAATTTCCTTCTGAGCATTCTCATTGGCCTCCTGAGATGAGGGCCTGCTGTGTCATGGGAACCAGCCAGCTGGACTCCCCTGGTAATTGGACTGGAGGCAAAGCAAGCACACTAAAGTGTTCTCCGTGCTCTTCCTCAGATGTACTTACTGGGCTCTGGAACATTCATTGTCAAAGATCTGCTCCAGGACAGGCATCACAGGTTGCATTTAACACTAAGGTTGGTACTTAATTTTGTTCCTTTGAAGAGATCTGGAATTATGAGGTCCAGGGACAGATGGGGAAAGGCCCATGTCCTATACAGAAAGAGCACCCTGCCCCCTCCAGAGGCTGGTCTAAGGTAGGGGGTGGCTGCCCGCTGAGGCAAGATAAACGACTCATTCTATCTCCACGATTAGGAGTGGAGATGTGCGGCACCCACAGGAAATACGAGCTCAGCTGTGCTCAGGCCTAAGGGGAGAGACCTGGAGCCATGTGTGGTGACATGAACTGTACTGTCTTCTATCTGGCCCTCCCCAGCAGAAAGTAGTCTCCCACGGAATGGGCATTCTCCCCATTTTATCTTCATTGCTGTATCCCAAGCTCCTATAACAATGCCTGGTGCTCAATAAATATTTGTGGAAGGGAGAGAGGGAGGAAGGAAAGGGACCCTCCACTGTGTCCTGGGAAGGAAGATGAAGATGTCAGGTGTCAACCCTTCCCAAATTCATTTTAGTGGCAATTCCCACCCAAACCCTGGCATGGTGTTCTTTTTTTCAAAGTAATGTTAAAATTCGGGAAGTACTCCCAAAATGGAAAAGAAACTTTTGATGAGGAGTAATTCCCTGCCAGGTGGTACAGCATTCCGCAGCTGTGGTGATAACCATGTGGCAGGCACTGGACAGGGTGAGACTGGCAACAGTCCTTGGCATGTAGGAGAGCCTGACTCAGGACAAGGGGAGAGTCTTAGGGCCGTGTGGGGAGAGGAATGTTCAGGAGTGTCATGTGCTGGAATTAGAGTTACATGTGAGAAATGGATGTCATCCTTTTTAAAAGGAGCTAAAGAGGACTGTTGAACAGATAGCACTGGGCAGGGCTTTCCAGTATGAGAACAGTGAGAGAAAGTCACCAAGGAAATGGGCAGTGAATGTGAGCACATAAAAGTTTAGAACCTGGCTGAGGCAGACAAATAATAAGCCTGAGATTTTGGGGTATCCCTGGGGCTCCATAGGTGCGTCATAGTGGCCTGGGCAGCTGTCAGCTGCCCTGAGGGGCCTCAGGTGGAACATCCAGGTTGGAGTGGCATTGGCTGTGTCAGATCAGGATGCAGAGGCTTTGAGAAACCCCGGGTGGCCTCCATTTACTTGGGTCCAGGCCTAGGCCTTGGGGCTAATCAAAGCTTGAGAGTGGGGTGGGAAGGAGAAAAGGAGTCCAGTGGCAGAAGAAAGTGCTCTCCAGTCCTGGTTCTGCCAAGTGTCCCCGTCTCTCTCTGGGGCAGGGGTGGGCCCAGGGGCTGACGGGCACCTCACAAGCCAGTGTTGAGCCCTCCCCTTCGACTTCATCAGGCATGTCCACACTGCTCCATGGTGCTTTATCCCCTCTAAGGTGCAGCCCTCCTCTCTGCCCCACAGCTTCCTTGTCGCCCAGAGCCTATGCATGCAGCAAATGCTGACTGACTGACAGCTGACCAGATCCTGCCTGACCCTCCGAGGATACCTCCATGGCCCAGGATGGCTGGGCTTTACATTTAAGCAGAAAATGCACACAGTCATGACACTGCCCACCAGAGCATGTTGCTCGTTGCAGGTCTGCAGAGAGTGACCGTGTGGGTAACATCACAGTAATCGGCTGGCAGATGGAGGAGAAGTCAGACCAGCGGCCTCCCGTGACCCGGTCTCTGGACACCGTCAATGGGAGGGTGAGTGCATTACCTTCCTCCTCTTGGTTTGGAGTGAGAGGACCTGCCCAGATGCCCAGGCAGGCCTGCTGCTGCCCCACAGGGCATGACAGTCACTTCTTAAAGGCACTTCTTAAAGCAGAGACAAGGGGGCCTCAGCATGGCCTGCAAGGCTCTGCTGCCCTGGAGCCCGCCTCTGCTCGGGGCCACACCGGCCACCCCCAGAGAGTGGGCAGAGTGCGTGGGGCAGCCTGGCTGGAGGAGCTGCAGGAGAGGAGAGGTGGCTTGTGCAGTGTGGAATAGACCCCGATTCTCTTTGATATTTTGTCAATGTCTTCCCCTCCCAGACATACCCGTGCCCACCTCACGCCCGCTTGCCCACCCCCACTCTTGTGCTCTCACACTAGAATCCTAATTTAGAAGCCCACACTCTGGTAAGTAGTCACTGTTGTAAAATACAGACATACCTCATTTTACCCAAAATAGCCCAGAATGTTAGCTCTAGAAATACTCCTGGATGTCACCCTTGCCTCCCATTCATTGCACACGTCAGAAACTGGAGTACAAGGTGCAGAGACCTGGCCAGAGGGCGTACATCTCTAGAGATTGTGTGCATGGAACGAATTCAGTATACCGGAAGGGGATTAATTTGTCTGTGGCTTGGGCAACATGTTTATGGTAGAATTACTGGTGTATTGAGTTCTTCTTTACCGAGGCTCCCATTTCTGCTGAGTGCCCTGGGGTTGTCTGCATCTCACACTTTTCTTGTGCTTTGCCGTGCATGTTATTAGATGGTTCTGCCCGTGGATGAGAGCTTGACGGAGGCATTGGGAATCCGATCCAAATATGCTTCATTGAGAAAAGACACTTTACTGAAATCGGGTAAACAGCTTCCTCCATTGGTACTCATGTCCTTCCTGTGAGTGTCCACTCAAACCCAGGGCCACCCTTCCTCCCGTCCTGATCTGATTCTCACCTCTCTACTGCATATCAATGTGCCCATCTTTTGCCAGCACAGAAAGAGTACTGCTCTTCTCCCTGTCTCGCTGTGTCCGTGCCATTGGGCTGGGTGGCTGACAGCCTCCCCATGCTGGCTCTGGCACTCAGGGTCAGTCACATGGCCTGGGACAAGACGGCTGCATGTCCCAGTGCAGGAGCATTCAGACTCGGTTACTTGGTGGGTTCTTGGTGTAAATGTCCTAATTCCCTTGAGATGGACAGTAAGACGACTTGGGGGTGTCAGCACTGCTGAAGGCCTGCAGAGGAGGACCCACATGGCAGTCTGCAGCCAGCTCACACACATCCTCTGTCCCTCCAACCCATCTCAGTGTTTGGAGGCGCCATCTGCCGCATGTACCGATTCCCGACCACCGACGGCAACCACCTGCGGATCCTGGAGCAGATGGCGGAGAGCATGCTTTCCCTGCACGTGCCCCGGCAGTTCGTGAAGCTCCTGCTGGAGGAAGATGCGGCCAGGTGAGGCCAGCCACCCAGCACGCCCTCATCACATGCCCTGTCTGGCCTTTCTGGAAAGCTCTTGGGTGGGGTTGGTAGAGCACCAGTACAAGATAACCTAGATTGCAAAGCCGCCCACTGGCACGGTCTGCTCTGCTTCATGGGCTTGCCACAGCCAACACTTGTTCTTCCAGATCCCCCGGTTCCTGGGCGAGGCCTTCATGAGACAGCGTGCCAGAGGCACCGGACGTGTGCCCAGGACTCAGTGCCTGTGTCCTTCCCTCCCTTCTCCTTCTCCTCTCATTTGGCCTTCAGAAAGTTAGAAATAGCAGTCATACTTCAGCTATGGCTGCGTGGGCCAGTGGTTTTCTAGGGTAGCGCCACGGTGATACAGGCTCCAGAGGCCAAGTATGGGGCCCACTGGTCCTCGGAGCCTCAGCCGGGGCAGTGTTCATTGGTCCTAAGGCAGGGAGGAGCCTGCAAGGTGGTTCTGACACCGCAGACTGTCTGCTGGCCTCCTGAGGCCGTTTCCACTTGTCATAAAATGATGTTAATTATAAACAGAAGCATGAAGGGAAACAGTGCAGTCAGAATCCTACTGTTTTAATACAGCTATTTTGCTTTAATTTTTCATCTTGAAAAAAGTTCAGACATGGAGAAAACATGGCAAGAATGATACAATGAGCTGCTTTATCTCTACATGTACATATTTTATAGTTATTTTAATTTTTAAAATTCTCCTTTCAGTCTTCCATGTTTTTATATATTTTCATAACCACCATCTACTTTTCCATGGATCTTCAGTTTTCATGTTATAATTTTAAACTATGGCATAACATTTGGTGTACAGTAACTTTGAAGAGTTCATTCACTTAACAAACATCTTGGTATCCAGGATGGTGGAGGTGGTTTTTGCACCAGCCACGTGGCTGACACTATGCTCAGTGTGGGACACATCTTGACAAGTGGGACAGACCATGGGATGGGAGGCTGTGCCTGACAGCCCCAGGTTTGCGGAGGGGGCTGGGAGGAGGAGGGTGGTCCGGCAGGCCTTGGTGAGAAGCTGACCCCCAAAGGTGTTACATGAAACAGGCAGAGATGCCAGAGAGGGGCCAGGAGCAGACAGGGCAGACAGGGCCCTCTGGCTAGCAGTGAACCTGGACGTGGTGCCACCACAGCCTTGCTCGCACTGAGTGTTCCTTTGTTTGCGTTTTGCTAATTTAATAATAATAAAATGGTACTTTTTCTTTTTTTTTTAAACTTCAGACAATTTAGATTTTTTTTTAAGTTAGCTTTAAAATTAGCTTTTTATTTTGGAAAGGAAACCATGCATCATATAAGAAACCAAATAGTGCCAAAAAGCTTTTAACAGAAGCATAAGTCTTGGCCTCTGGCTTTCTGATCTACTTCCCAGTAATAACCACCTTTAGCCGCTTTAGTGTTTACTGCTGTATTTCTAAATTCTTAGAATTAACCAGTTTCAGGGATTAGCTACTGACTTACTATGATGAAGATTTTAGTCTTTCATATGTTCTCTTTCCCCAGTTTCCTAATATGGCTCCTAATATGGCTATCCTGTTAATCTGTCCTGTGTTTTCATTATCTGATTATGTAGCTGTTTACTACTAAGCTAAGATGTTCATACTCAGTTCTGACACACTTCTATTTTTCTGGGAATAGCAAATCCTCCTTTTTCTCCTCCTCTTCTTCCTTCTCCCTTTCCCTGCCCCTGTGCCCCCTGTAGATTTAGGCAGTTCATCACTTATATGGTCAATGAAAGGAAGCATGGCCACAGTTGCTAGCCCCCCGAGCCCTTGTCCCATACCCAGAAGGGTGACATGGGCACTAAAGGGGCCACCCCTCTGCTGAGGAGCCAGCTGTGGACTGTAGCCGAGCAGCTTTGTGATCTGCATTTCTGTTCTCAGGGGGAAGGCGGAAGCTCCCATACCTGCCTAGAACCTGGAGGCAGTGAGAAACTGCCTGTGGCAGCCCCAGGGGAGGTAGGAAGTGAGTGGGACACGGCCTCCTAGCAGTTGCTTCCAGGCCTTCCAGGCCTCTTGGGTTCCCAGAGCACCACACTTCATTCGCACTCAGACTCAGAAGGACTGTGGTCCAGGCCTTTACCACCGCAGCTATGGGCAGGGCAGGGAGCTGCTCTCTCATGGCCTCTCTCCTCTCTCTCTTAGTTTTCCTCATTTGACTAAGATTCTGTAAGAAGCTTCTCTGTGCCCTTTCCCATGTGGTCAGTGGCTCACCCTTCATACAGCCATCCTTCCTGGAGAGGTCTGTCTTGCTGCCCTGCCGCTTGCCCTCTAGACCTGTAGTGTGGCCATTGTCCCAGGCTTCCCTGGGCGTCAGTGGTTCTCCCTGTATATTGTTCTCCTGGTTGTTAGGACCCCATGCCTCTCCAGGCAAGTGAGCCAGATCCGTGGCCTGATGTGTGTGTGTCTTGCTTATAGAGTATGTGAACTGGAAGAATTGGGGGATCTGTCCCCTTGCTGGGAGAGCCTCCGACGCCAGATTGTCACTCAGTACCAGACCATCATCCTCACATACCAGGAGAACCTGACCAACCTCCATCAGTACAAAGGTGGGTGTGGGTCGCGCCCTCTTCATGGCATGTGTGCCCCGCATTTCTCTGGCTAGGAATCTGGAACCTAAGGTCGCTCATACACCCTCACTGGCAGATACTCTAATGGATTTTTAAAAATAGATTCTTGTGTAGGTGTGAATTCTTTCAAATACAGGCTTTTCAAATCTTAGTTAAGACAAACCTGTGAATTGCATTGAACATTACTTCTCTGGTGTCATCTGCCAAAATGACTCCTGGGGGCTGATATTTGGGAGAGACAAAGTCACAGGCTGTTGGGCTAGTGGCATCCCTTGATATTGGTCTAATTGCGTTGAAATGCCCAAAAGAATGTAGACTGTTTGCCTTGAGACAAAGTGGTTTTCTAGATTTCCCAGCTTACATTGTCAGTGGTACTTGTATTGATCATATTCTCTGGTAGAACTCTCCATTTTTAAGGCTCAAGAGAGAGAGAAGTACAGGTACCTTGCCTTCTGTTTTTGAAAGATGCCATTTGATTTTCAAAACACTCAGGGCAGATTTAGAAGACTGTTCTTAACTCATGCCTTTTCACTCCAAATGGAATGAGCTTTTTGGTTTTTCATTACTTTGGTCTCTATTTTCAGATTCTTTCCTCCTTCCCCTCTACATAATGGAATTTCAGGGTTTAAGGAAAATCTTAAGTCCTTCATAGGGTTTTGACATTGAACATATGAACCTGTCCATGAACTTGGCTGAGAAGCAGCCAGATACAGGAGTGACACAATACAAGATGATGGCCCCTGGGCTTGGGTTGAATCTGAAAAGCAGGTCTAAATGCACTTCTCAGGGAAATGGCAGCATTTGCCTCAAGGAACTTAGGGACCTACCCATGCTGAATGCATGTTCCCTGGGAGAGAGGGAAACCCACACAATGCTGAGGTGTCTAGAGTAGAGCTTGGCAACTGTCTTGTGCATCCAAGTGCCCTGAGGGTCTTATAGAAATACAGATTTGGCTCCCAGAATGCTGGAGCTGCTGTTCCGAGGGCCACCCAAGGATCAGTTGGTTCTAGAGAACAATCTTCTGTGACAAAGCAAACCAGGTCTGCGTTTTGGATACTAGCAAATTAGATTTACCTTTTTCACTAGATGGAATGTTTATTTCTTCTATTCTTCTGATTGCCAGTTTAATTGCAATCCCTTTCTTTTCTAGGCATGTGGTTCTTAATTAGTTAAGGATTCTGAGTATAGAAATAAGGTTGTGGATGTTAGTTACAAAACATCATCCAACCTCCTTAACCACCGAATGTAAACAAGGGAACATGTTCAGGTATGTGTTGGAGACGGCTGGAAGCCGTGCTGTGGAGCATCTGTTTGAATCGGCGGACTAGCATGATGAGCTGACCTTTTCATCACTTTTCAGAATTGGGATGTGTTGTTCTCGCTGAGCCAGTTTCTTCCATCTTGGATGATGGCAGCCTCCAGACTTGGAACAGGCAGTTCCCAGCGTGGGCCCGTTGCTTTTTATAGTGGTGTTGACGTCATGCTGCACAAAGTCACGTCTTCATGTCAGACCTCTCAGTTGAGAGCTGAGTCATGGGAAGGCATGGCCTCGCTACCACAGCCTTCTAAAGCTGGTTCTGCCTGCCTCCAGTCACTGCTGAGCACCCAGACCAGGCTTCTGGCCGGCGAGCTGCCCTCCCTCCCGTGTTTTGCCCAGCTGCTCTCTGAAAATGAAATGTGCTCAGGATTTCCTAGGTCACTGGCAGCACATTCCTGCTTATCTGCAGTGGTGCCCTCAGAATACCATTTCTCTGCTAGACATTCATGAATGCAGGGGACATATTGATGATCTTTGTTTTCTCATATCCCATTTTGTAGGTCCCTCATTTAAAGCAAGCAGTTTGAAAGCAGAGAAAAAGTTAGAATTTGTTCCCACGAACTTGCACATACAAAGGATGAGAGTTCAAGATGATGGAGGATCAGGTAACCATTTCTCTTTCCCTCTCCCTGAATCACCTTTCACTTCTTTCCCCATGTATTTGGTCCCTGAGCTGCCCCACAGCTACCCGAGCCTTCCTGTGTTTTCTTCTACTGGGCAAGAGAGACATGTTACAAGGACCTCTGCAAGAGCTTTATTAAAGAGCTCAGACCCCTCTGCTTCTCTTCCCAGCTCCCTTTGTGTCTCTGTGACAGACAGTTGCTGAAGGAGGGATGTAAGCTGAGTGTTGGGTAGTTCCCTCCAGCCTTGCATGGCTCCACCTTGAGACATGGAGAACCCCCTCTTTGCTGGTGCTGGGCCTCAGAGGTCCTCGGGCAGCCTAGGCTGTGGGACTAAGGGAACCACAGGCTGCTTGGAAACAGGCAAGAGGGGCAGGGTACCAAAGCTGTGCAAATATCCCTGTAGCTGGCTTGTCCACAGGCCTGAGCACAGAGTAATGGAGGAGAGCTTTCTGTTATTCAGATCAGAACTATGACATCGTCACCATCGGAGCGCCAGCAGCACACTGCCAAGGTTTTAAGTCAGGAGGTCTCCGCAAAAAGCTGCACAAATTTGAAGAGACCAAGAAGCAGTAAGTATTTGGAGGGTGTTTGTGGTTCTTATGCAACTGTCTGGTGCTAAGTTAATGAAAATCTGACTGCAAAAACCTGCAGCCTTCTGATCTGCTTTTGTGTGGCGGGAGGAGCTGCCTACTTGACCCCATGCTTCCCTGTGTGGGCAAATGACCTGGGTGCTGATGGGGGCATCTTGTTACTGGTTCAGACCCTGAAAAATGAGCAGCAAATTGAAATCCACCTTGAAAGTAGTGCTGTGGGCAGCTGCCCTGTGGACTCTTCTCTGGCTTTAGTGTCCCTGGCCAGTCACTGGGCCGTTACAAAGTGTGGCCTGAGAGAGAATATTTCCTTTCCTAAAGGACTGCAGTGGTAAACAACAGCTTTACAAAGGTTCAGGGGCTCGGGAAATTGCCAGGTAGGCAGGGTGGGGAAAGCGGTGCAAAGTGAGCTGTGAGGTGTGATGGGAGGCGCGGTGCCTCCAGGTTAGGAGCTGAGGGTAGTGCCTGGCCTTGCTGGCAGGGCCATGTGCTGGTGCCCAGGGATGCAGGGCTGACAGATCTAGGCCTGGCTGTGAGGGGTTCCAAGTCCCACCTGGGAGCAGACAAGTCTGTGACCCCATTTGGAGTGAGCAGGGCCGTGCCTGCACCCGAGCATGCAGAGGGTGCTGTGGAGGGCCCGGCAGGGGTGATGGTGAGAAAGCCACAAATCCAGGCCGTTGTACTGGACTTGTGGGAGGCATTGGTGATCTTCCAGAATGTACCTGTCAGGATTTAGAGATATCGAGAGATGCAAGTGAAGAATTGGAGGTGATGAGTGTAGATGATCCGGTAAGATCCTTAGAACGTGAAACAGGAAGTAGCACGAAGGCCTCAGTTTGGGAGAATGATTCTGACTTGAGCACGTGTTGAGGCTGACAGGAAAGATGAAAGCAAAGACAGAAGAGAACACTGATGGACCAGGTTCTACAGAGGATGGAAAGAAATAGGACCAGGCCGCTAATCCTACAGGGGACATAAGAAGAAGATGGGGCTGCAGAGAGATTTTTAAAGCAGGCAGGAAAAGGTATGATGGAACAGCCTGTACAGCATGTGGGGTAGAAAGGGTCGGACTTACCCATTGAGAATGGGGCAGTGTTGGAGGACATGACGCAAAGGTCCAGGGAGCTCCCAGAGGCTCACACACGGTGGTCAGGAGGAAGTGGTGTGTGCTGGGGAGCCAGTGGGCTGTTGCCTGGCTTGTGTGCTGAGGCCAGGGGCCAGACTTGACTTGAGAAAATTGACTGCAGCCTGGATCAGGGATGGGGTGAAAGGTCAGGTACAGTGGCTGGTCAGAAGGCTGAGGGGATCAGGGATGCAGCTAGAAGCACCCCGACTGTGGGGAGGCCTGGAGGGGTGAGCAGGCAGGTAGAGGAGTGCTCTGTGAGCTGTCCCCATTCGAACGTGGGCACAGTAAGTCCAGGAGGTAGGAGGAGGGGAAGAAGAAGGGATGTGGTTGGGAAGGGGGATTTCAGCCTTCAGGCTGGAAAGCATTATCTGGGCGGCCCCCAGGCAGCCTCCTTGACCTTGATTCATCCTGCCAAGGGCTCTTCCCTGCGCAGACAAACCAGGTAGCCAGACCCGCCTGAGGACTCTGACTCCAGGTCCTCTGGGAATCCTGATGAAGAGGAAGCTTTCCCACTCCCGCCACAGCTCTGCACAGCCAGCAGAGAGCGTGTATCCGTCAGTCTGTAGCATGGGGCTGTGGGGAGGTGTGAGCCTGAGCTTTGAGGATGGTGTGGGGGCCCCACAGGAGACCCCAGAAAGAGGGGCCGCCACTGGCTGACGATCCCAGGAAGTTGGGGTGTTCATGCCTGACTACTCTGCATGTTAACTTTAGAGCTTATTCCCCAGCATCTCTGTAGCATTTTTCAGACATATCATACAGGTTTTTTACTTAATTTCCTGCTGATGTGATGAAATGGTGCTCTCCATTTGAACTTTGCTTTGGAACCTCCGTGACTTACCCGCGGGCAGAGTGCCTCCCCAGCTGCAGCAGGTGCTGGCGTCACTCTCGTGAAAAGCACATTGGTCCCTAAGTTCAATTATCCCTGTGGTTGGGGCCTCAACAAATAACTTCAAGTATTTTGACAAAAGATAACTTGGCTTTTTAATTTTTTGTTTTGTATTTGGTGTTTGCTAACTGCTAATATTTCGTTCTGGTTCTTTTCTTTAGCAGTTTTGAGGAGTGTTGGTGAGTTTTCTGTCTGTGGAGAGAGTGTCTGCTTGGGCCCTGCCCTCATGTAGAGAGACGTGCTGTCCCCTCTCTGTGAGGGCTTCACCACTGGGTGCCACCGTGGGCTCCTAAGTGGAGCCTCCTGGACAGGATCCTCCCTTCCAACTGCAATGTTCTTTGATAATGAATAGCCCTTTTCCGGTCTCCTGTTTCACCTTTAGAACCTGGTAGCAGTTCATTGCCGGGTTGCCCCAGTTCCGCTTCTCCCAGGACGAGGAGGCGGCCAGGCCGGGGATGCTCAGTGCTGGGATTTCACATCCACCCTTTGGTGCATTGGGAGCCCCTTTCTGGCTTCTTTTACAAGACTCTTGAGCTTCAGTTTTTATTTCAACATTGAGTTTTGTAGGAATGAAGCCAGGCTACATTTTCGTGATACTTAATAGTTTATGCAGATTTGTAAAACAGTGTTACTTGGGTTAATTTTATCCCTGGAGGGCAAACCAAGGATGAATATAATCAAGTGAATTTTTTCCCCAGAGATTAGATGGCAGCTAGAAACTAGCACATCTGCTGCCTGGAGTGCCGCAGCGCTGCCCAGGCCCTTTCCAGTCGTGCCCAGAGTGCTTGTCCAGGCCAGAACAGGGCTCCACAGTGGTGCTTTCTTTGGCAATAGGCCCTGGAGGCACCTGCAGCCCTTTGGAATTGCTGCCCTCTAGGAGCTGGTGAGGCTCAGGGCCTGTGATGTCAGGACTCTGCTGAGGACATCTGACAGCACGTAGTCCTGTGGAAACGCCCCAGTAGGCTGAGGCGTCTTCAGTGTTCCCCATTTTTAGGTAGTTGGGCACATGAACTTGCATATCCTTGATCATCCCTGAACAGCAGCTCTTGGAATTTCCTCTTTCTCACTCCATATACCTCCTATGCATAAGTCCCACATTACTATCGTTAGAACACAAGCTGTGTTCACACAGGGTGAGTAAGGGGAGATGCTTTCTCTCTGCCTTGGGGGATGGCATGTGTTTGTGGAGTGTACACAGCCACCTATAAACACGTGTGAATCTGTGTGCAGCACACATTACATGTGTACTTTAAATATTGGGGCCTAGGGAGAATAGATTTTTACAAATTCTGTTTAGGGATTTTTAAGATTGAATTACCCTAAGTGGCAGCTATTCATTTGGAAGAGTGATTGCAGATTGGAAAGTAGCTGTGTGCACACCATGCTCTGAAATGACATCCATCCACACGGGCTGGGTGGCGGTCTGCTGCATGGGCTTCTGGCACATCTGTCATTTGGTTGTAGTGTGTACCTTGGGGTGTTGTTTCTTTCTGGGGAGCTTTGATGTCTGGGTTCTGCATGTTTACCTCACAGTCTGCCCAGGGAAAGAGCAGAGCAGTCCTTGGTGACTCACCTTGGGGTCACCATAGAAAGGGCCTGGTGGGAAGGGTCCTAAGCCCTGACTGTGTGACCCTCATGTCCTGGAGACTCATGGAGTGTGTGGTCCTCCACCTTCTCCCTCTTCCCCCAAGCCCCAAGAACGGGTTCTTTGAGGGGACCAGTCAGGGCCCATCACTCCAGGAAGGATGGGACACTTGTTATAGCCAAGCTCACAACTTCACATTGCAGGAGGAAACATCTCCACTGTGTCCGATGCTTCTCCCTGCTTTCCTTGGCTTCCTCACACAGCCTGGAACAGAAACCTATAATATTGGATTGATTTGAGACCTTAGCTGAGAGCCATGCAATTTATCATCTCCATCAGGAAGGCTCAAACATGCTGGCCAGGCCCTACATAGCCAGGGATGTGGACTTGTCTCTCCAGAGACTGGTGTTAGTGGCTGGGCTGGGCTGGAGCTTCAACATTAGAGCCTGGGATATGCATGCTGCTTCGTGGTAGGAAGGTAGGAAAGGAGGGAGAACAGGTTTTCAAAACCCTTGAGGTGTCCCAGGCCTGGCCTCTGGCTTGGCATATTCTCCACCTCCCTTTCATCCAGTGGAACATTATATTTCAAAATGGGAAAGTCCTGGAGCAGGGATGAGGGGGAAGAAGCCCAGTTTCCTGGGGACTTGCTGGGAGATGTGTGAGGGGGGAGACTGTGGGTGTGTGCGGAGACTTTGAGTCCTGACAAGCCAAATGTAGAAACAGGTTTCTCTGGGCAAATTCCAGGACCACTGCCATTTCCTTCACTGACAAAGGGCCCCTTTTTGGTACAAGCAGGTCCCATGTCTCCCCTTAAATACTGCTGAGAAGTTGAGGTTCTTAGGTGAAAGGTCATGAGCCTTTGGGTAAATACTGGGTTCAGTGTCTGTAAATGCATGTATAGACACATGGTAAAATACTAATACATATAAGAGACTTAATTGTATTTTAATATTTCAGGCCTTCTACCATATAGACAGAAAGGATCTGAGGTTTACTTTTGTCCATCACCAGCTAGAGCAGCCTAGGAAAAAATCCTTAGTATCAGAAAGCTTCATTTGTGCTAGTTGGGGGCCGGGGTTGGGAGGATGCTTCCAACCTCATTAATTCGAGAGAACCCCTTAGAATCTGTTCTTATCCTTTTTAGTACCGCATCCAGCTGCCAGTCCATAATCTATATACCACAGGACATTGTCAGAGCCAAGGAGATAATTGCTCAGATCAATACCCTGAAAACTCAAGTGAGTTACTACGCAGAGCGGCTCTCGAGGGCGGCCAAGGACAGGTCTGCCACTGGCCTCGAAAGAACACTCGCCATCTTGGCAGACAAGGTAGGAGAGAGTATCCTGTTAGATGAGGGATGGGGGGGCTCCCTGAAATACCTGGGCAGCCTGTGTGTTCGTAGAGCCATCCACACAAAGGGTGACTTTGTGATTACCTTAAAAATCTAGCTTCAGGTCCAGTTCCCACAAAAGCCCAGGGAGGGATGGTCATTTGCCTGTGGTCATGGAGCTGGGTGGGGGCAGGCCAAGGGCAGAGCCTAGGGCTTTTACTCCCAGCTGCTGCTTCATGGACATATGTCTTCCAGCAAGTCCGGGGGTCATTGTCGAGGCTGGGATAGATCTACAGCTTTCTTAACTACTCACCTACTCAGTACTTTTTTGGCCACATTTCAGTTGACTTGGAAATTGAAAAAAGAAACAGTTATTATGTGATGATGTACAATAAGAAAAATATAATTGTAGTGGCTTATATATAATCAGTAAGCCAGCTACTAATTAACTGTAATCTGGTCCTGATTAAAAATCTGTAAATATTGGTCCATCCTGGGTAAGTGGATACATCAGTTTGTTTTGATGGGTGATGCTTTTTCAAATCACTCTCAACAGACACACACGTGTGTGCGCACACACACGTACAGAGATTATCACACTTCCTCATTCACACCCACTCTGCTAGGCTGAGGTGCTGTTACGGATCGGAAAGTGTTATATCCTTCGCATGTGTTCACCTAGCCAAAGAACTGAGAGTTGGGGATTAGCACCACTTAGAAAAGAAACCTGATACTGTCAGTGGGAAAATTAAGAACTATAGAACTCCTGTTGCATCCAGAATTCCCCAGAACCAGAAGTGCTGGACCAGGAATCCCACTGTTCAGAGCCCAGGGCTTTGATGGAAAAAGATGCAAAAAGGCTTTGGTGATGAAACCAGCATCAGGCCTGCCCCCTGGAATTAGAGGGGACAGCTCAACAAGTCAGCAAAGGCTGGGGCCCTGCACTCTCTTCAGGCCCTTCCTCCAGCAGGGCCTGGCCCAGAGGCAGGCAAGGGGTCAAAGAACGCCAGAGATTCTCTGCCTCCCCTCATTCTCCTTGAGTTCATCAGTCTACTTGTGGGAATTTCTCGGCAAGATTCAGCCCAGCCCATCTTGTGACAGCCTGTAAACTGAAATTTCCTGAGGGCTGAAGCCCTTGAGTTGTCTGCACTGGAGGACACATAACTGGGCCTCGGCCCTGTTCCCATGCTCTCTGAGAGGCCAGGCCTTGCAGCCCTGGCTGGAGGCTCAGTGGCCTGGGTTTGTGTGTTCCTGCAGACGCGGCAGCTGGTCACCGTCTGCGACTGCAAGCTGCTGGCCAGCTCCATCCATGGGCTGAACGCGGCCCGGCCGGACTACATTGCCTCCAAGGCCTCCCCCACCTCAAATGAGGAGGAGCAGGTAATGCTTAGAAACGACCAGGACACCCTCATGGCCAGGTGGACGGGGAGGAACAGCCGGTCTTCTCTGCAGGTGGACTGGCACGAGGAGGAGTGGGTGAGTCTGCTGCCCATGGCTGTCGGCCTGCTGCTGAGCTTGGGTTGAAAAATCCAGTCACTTGCCAGCCACTTCCCCACGGAGGTGCCCAAGGGTTGGCTGGTTTGTAGACAAGCTCCAAGTCCCCTTCTTGGATGGCTCTGGGGCCACCTGGTGTAGGAAGGGAGATGATATTTTCATACCGTGTGTCCACCTGGGGAGCAGGGCTGCTGTGAGATAGGCCAGTCTCAGACCTGGTAATAAAGGGGTGATTTTCTCCATGGAGCCCAAGTCCTCCTGGAGGCCTCTCTTCTCTTGCTGGCCTTGTGGCCCACTCTGCCTCTGGCACTAATGGCCAGCCAAGCCTCTCTTACTTGCCCAATGCTCTGCTGGCTGCTGGCTCTTCCAGGGCTCTTTATCGGTGTGGCCATGTGGGAGCCCAGATGTGGGGGCCATCAGGGAGGGTTTTGGAGATGCTGCCCCTGACCCTGCATCACATCATTGCTGCCTCACAGAACTGACCCTGAGAGCTCGGCTGTGCCTCCTGAGGGAGTAACATACCATGCAACTCGTTTTTATCATTTGTTGGGAGCAGTGTTGAGAGGCATTGTTCTGTGAGGTCCTGAATTGTTAGGCACCTGCTCTGGCACAGTATGTTCTGTGTGGGTTTCTGCAGATCACTCCTAGCTCTCCTTCACCTCCTCCCCACCTCCCCCATTTTAAATGGTCTGCTGCTTCTGTTCTCCTCCATCCAAAAAGAAACCTTGGTCCCCTCTGTGTGTGATGTTTGTGGGAGGTCTGCAGAGAGGCAGGAGGGGACAAGACTGGCTCACTGGGCCAAGTAGCCTTTCTGCCAGCACTGGAAGGCATGGGAAAGTCCTCTGTGACCTCCAGGGTAGTTACTAGTGAACCTCTCCCAAACTTTAAGAACAGTGACTACATGACATTCATTTATCTTAATGAAAAACAAATACAGCTTTAATGGGGAATTCTGAATTATCTTGTTATTTCTAAGTCTTGTGATATTTTAGTGAGCATGGTAGCCTGGGGTTGGGGGTCAGCCAGGGGTGGTTTGGTTTGCGTTCTATTCTGTTTTCACCCTCGGGAGAGCTGACCCAAACGGGCCTTTCTGGTTTGGAAGGAGAAAGTGTGGCTGAATGTTGACAAGAGCTTGGAGTGTATCATTCAGCGGGTGGACAAGCTGCTGCAGAGGGAGCGCCTGCATGGCGAGGCCTGTGAGGACGTCTTCCCCTGCGCGGGCAGCTGCACCAGCAGGAAAGGTAACCGGGACAGCCACGCCTACTGGATCAGGCCAGAGGACCCCTTCTGCGACATGCCCTCCTCGCCATGCCCCTCCACCGTGCCCTCTGCTGCATGCCATCCTCACCCGAGCACACGTGCGTATGCATCCATGCTTCCCTCTCACGCTGCCTCCACCTCATGCTGCATTTGTCTGTCCGTCTGTGTTTCTGACTCCATGGTCTCCCCCCCAATGCAGACTGCAGGGAGGGCCATCAGGTAGAGTGGGAAGTGGCAGTGTGGGCAGCAGCAGGCAGTGAGAGCGAGCAGGCAGTGTGGGGAGCAGGCAGTGTGGTGAGCAGCAGGCAGTGAGGGCGAGCAGGCAGTGTGGGGAGCAGGCAGTGTGGGGAGCAGCAGGCAGTGAGGGCGAGCAGGCAGTGTGGAGAGCAGCAGGCAGTGAGGGTGAGCAGCAGGCAGTGAGGGGAGCAGCAGGCAGTGAGGGCGAGCAGGCAGTGAGGGGAGCAGCAGGCAGTGAGGGCTAGCAGGCAGTGAGGGCGAGCAGGCAGTGAAGGTGAGCAGCAGGCAGTGTGGGGAGCAACAGGCAGTGAGGGCGAGCAGGCAGGGGAGCAGCAGGCAGTGTGGGGAGCAGCAGGCAGTGAGGGCGAGCAGGCAGTGTGGGGAGCAGCAGGCAGTGAGGGCGAGCAGGCAGTGAGGGCGAGCAGGCAGTGTGGGGAGCAGGCAGTGTGGGGAGCAGCAGGCAGTGAGGGCGAGCAGGCAGTGAGGGCGAGCAGGCAGTGAGGGGAGCAGCAGGCAGTGAGGGTGAGCAGGCAGTGAGGGGAGCAGCAGGCAGTGAGGGTGAGCAGGCAGTGAGGGGAGCAGCAGGCAGTGTGGGTGAGCAGGCAGTGAGGGCGAGCAGGCAGTGAGGGCGAGGCTCCATAGTCTTCCTGCCCGTGGAGTCCGTGAGTGAATCTGTGTGTCTCGCAAAGGCAGATTCTTGGGGCCCCCAGGGTCACATAGCCCTATCAGTGAAGGTGGGGCTCCTGGGCTCCTCTGGCTTGTATACCATTCTGAGAACCTGAAGGAAGCCAAAATGCAGACATTTTTCTGGTAAGATTGTTCATTGCATTAGGAATTGGTTCAGTCAAGGAAAAGGTGAGTCATGCAGGGATGTAGCTGGATGGGAGCTGTTAGCAGGCCCAACAGACTTCTTAAGGCTGGTTGTCAGTGGCTGGGCAGTGTTTTCTGGCAGAGGCACATTGTCTTGGGACTGGTAACTCAGCCAGATGGTAGACCCTAATCTGTGCCTCTGGGGACTAGGATAGCTTTCTCTATTCAGCACCACCTCCAATGTGGGGCTCTCAGTAGATGGTAGGGCATTGGCATAAAGCAACACACTTCAGAAACAGTCTTCTGTCTGTGAGGACACAGAACATAACCAGACACTGTGCCCTGTATTCCAGCCTTGAAGCTGGGGAACCGTGCTTTCTAAGCAAGCGATCCTTGGTCCTGCAGCTCGGGGTTATGGGCCAGGCAGCTGAGATCTGGCTGCAGACCTAGCCTCTGCCTCCTCTTTGCTCCCCTTTGGGCAGTGTTAAGTGGTAGTAGTAGGGCCCAGATGGGCCAGGGTTAGGCTTCATACTGTGAGGACTTCTAATTCCTGAATTGGGCTACTTTCGTCCAAGGCAGAATTGTGCTCTTTTATTAGAGCCTCTTGATTAAATCCTTCTTCATTTGTAAGCTGCCCTTCGCCTTTCTAATCTGCCTGCAGTCTGTTTCTAGGGCACTGTTTCACTTGAGCCTTTGATTCAACAGTGTTCATGTCTTCCGCTCTTCCATCTGTGTAGGGGTATAGTTTCAGTTCCCCAAACCTGTGATTGGTTCGTGGAGCTATTTTGTATCTGTTTGTGTTCTAATTTTTTAATGTAAATTGTGCTTTAAAAAAAAAAATTCTGAAAGTTCATTGCTTGTTTCTGTTTCATATTGTCTTGCTTGTGATCGTAACATTTTTTTGCATATGTAAAAAGAGTAATTTGTTGAATTTTTTAAAAAATGCAGGAGATAGTTTATTTAATCAGATATTCTGTTGTACCCATAACCTAGATGTCATTTTTTTCCTAGTCACATCCTGTATCGTTCAAATGCAGACCAATTTAAATGTAGTTTTAAAGTCATCTAAATGAGCATTTATTTATGGTATTTAGGGCATGACTTGTAATTGTGTGTGCCATACAAATCATCTGTGTCGCACTCATGGGGATATGAAGCTCACGTCTGAGAGAGTCTGACTCTGCCGATCAGTACTCGGAGAAATGTATGAAACCATATGCCACTAAATTAACTACAGGTGGTCCTTAATTTAAAAATCTTGAGCATAGCCAGGGAGCTATTCAGACTTCGGCGTGATCAGGAGGATCAGAAAGCATCAGACTGTGAGCCATTTATTTTACTCAGTGTCTCACCCTCCAGGGCCAGGGCTTGTTGGCTCTGTCATGACTGCTGATGCCATTCCAGTTCCCTTGGGCACTTATTTTGGCTTAATGGGCAGGTTGTGTTCACACCAGCTTATTTATTATACATGAACAACTCCATGCCTCTTGGGAAGGCATCATCATTTTTCATTTCAGTTGTCTTGCCCATCCTGGGTCCTTGGTTTTCATCTCTCACCCAGGGAGAGGCCCTGCCTCTCAGCTCGCCCTCTTGAAGAGCCTTGCCTGGCGGCTGGGGCGACCCAAGGCCAGGACTTGGCAGGACCTACCGACAAGCCTCCGTGAGCCTCTTTCTCCTCCTCCGGTTTTCCCTACAAGGGGCCTACAGCCATCCGGCAGGCACCCCTCCCCTGACCTGCCAGGATTTGGTGACTTCCCTTACCGTCCACGAATACGCTCTTCTCCTCTCGCCATCCCTGAAGAGTCATTCAGACCCCAGACCAGGCTCTTCTTAACCTGGGGTCAATGGGTTGTACCCCAGGTTCGTGTACCCCTGAGATTATGTGCTAAAATGAGAGAAAGTCCATACTGATCATCAAATCTCAAGAGCCTCCATAACCTAAGATAAATTACAAGCCACTGGTCCAAGAGCACCAAAGGGGACTTCCTTCTCTCCATTTTTATTGAAATACTGAATTCACCCAGTTGGGTTTAACCTTGTTGCCTTCTCAGGAACGCCCAACTCAGCTGTTGGGGATTCCCACGGACATTGAAACAGACTCCTAGACCTGCCTTCTCATTCAGACTTGGAATCTTGGAGGAAGGGTTATGGAGAGGCAGAAATCTGTTTTTTTTTTTTTCAGAGTCTGTAATAGTTCTCATTAGCTGGACAGGTGTTTTAAGACACTCTGCATCACTCCACACCACTGTGGATTTCTTCTTTGGTAGGTAGATGGTCTCAGGTTATTTGGGCTTTAATGAAGAGGTTGAAGTCTTCAACTACTAGAAGCCTTTAATTTTGCTCTATTTCTGTCCCCTCTGCCAGTTTAAGAAGTCATTGCCAAACATGATTAGAGAGAATGGATACCTTGCCACCCTCTTCTGACCAACCCAGTTTGTAAAAGTCTCCATAAAGCTGGTTCCAGCTATTCGTGGGGATCTGAAACCACCCATTTCAGTATCCTGAAGACAGTCTTTGAACCACAAAATTTAGACATAAAAGTAAACAAACTTTTATTCCAAATGATCCCTTTTCAAACTTGTTTTCTTTCAGGTGGCACACCCAGTTAACCAGGTTTTTAAGGGAAATGTGAAGTTGAAAAACCAGGGTTTTAAGGGAAGTGTGAAATTGAAATGAGTCCGTCAGTCATGGAAATGTGACTCAGTGAATTAAATTGGTGTTGTTTGCAGACCTGGAGGGACAATTCTAATTCTAGACTTTGCCCAAATCATAAACGTTTATATTTGGTTTAAATTTTTAACAATTGGCATAGATGTTGTTTGGTATATTGGTTTCATCCCTGGATCCTAAGCTTTTGGATCTGAGCAGTCAGTGTTCAGCCCAGGTCCCAGTCATGAGTCGGGGCCACGGGCTCTGAACTGCGGATGCTCATGTTACTGGTCAGTCTCTCTCGTTACCCGTTTGCTTCCAGACGTTGTGAGCCAACACAGGGCTCTGCCACATACAATGTGATCCATGTGGGCGCATTATCACATTGTCATATGTGAAGAGCATTTTATGTGGAAGTCATAGTAGCATGAATGTCTGTGCCGGTGAATGAGGCAGTGTGTACCACCAGGGCTCGGCTGCCCTTGGTGTGCCTTCTTGGGGAGGAGGCAGGCAGTCTCCCAACCTCTTCTCCGTGCAGTTAGCCACCTGGCTGCAAGCTGCTGATGCAGTTGCTCGGAGTGTTGAGTTGTTTGTGTCTGAACTGTGTGCGCTCCTTAATCATCCGTGTTGCCCTCCATTTCTGTGCAGATTGCAGCCCCCCTCCAGACGAGTCCAGCCCAGGTACGTGGTTTCCGTTGAAGGCTTCTGCAGATGTCTTTGTAACACTCAGGTAGCGTTTGTGGCTAAATTATCAAAGATTACTTTGTGCTTCCAGAGTTAGGAATGTAGTTTAGGAGTCTGTTCATTTGAGGTAGGTAGCAATTTTTCTTAGGTTTGGTGAGGGAGCAGTTGATCTGGGGACTGTGGCCTAAAGCACATGCATTTTTTCCCATCCTAAAACTTTTTCAGATGATTAATGTCCACGAGTGCTTTGGGCTTTCAAAAGTGGGTGACCTGATTTAGAGAGGCGCATATTTGTAAATGTCACTTTCTGTGATTTCACCTGAACTTGGGAGCTTTACTTGAAAGGGCTGTAGCCGCCCAAATGCTGTAACATTTGCCATCATACAACATCCTGTCTTCTGAATCTGGATATAGCTTTAGAATTCTTCTCAGGCACTGCTATGGGCCTCAGTTGGAGTTAGCACTAGAAATAATTTTTTTTTTTGCTGCATTTGCATGTAGAAATCAATGTTTATGGCTCTAGTTCAGGGGTCGGCAGACTGTGGCTCTGAGCCAAATCCTATCCACTGCCCGCTCTTCTAAGCAATGTTCTATTGGAAACCTGTCACACCTATTCGTTCACCTGATGTCTATGGCTGCTTTTGTAGAGCAATGCTAGAGGCGAGTAGTTGTGATACAGACCCCAGGGCCTTCAAAGCCTAGGATATTTATTACCTAGACTTTACAGAAAAAGTGTGCTGACCCTGTTCTAGTTCGTATTGGGTTTTCCAGATAGGACTTGTGGTTTTCCCAGAGTGAGCAGGAGACCCCCCCCAAATAATATGGTTTTTTTTTTCTTACACTCCAAAAACCAGCTCCATAATCAGTCTGATGATTACATACTTTCAATTGGATGTAAATATGAGATAGCAGGACACCTGCTTTATATCTGGAGTGAAGCAAACCAGGGATTGTGGGGTTTACCAAACTGTCCTGTCAGCTAGCAGCTCTCCTTAGCTCACCCAGCACCGTGACTTCAGCTTAGCTCACGGTGGTGACTCCTGGCAGTAACCCCCCAAGTGCCCCATTCAAAGTGAGCTTGTCAGCAGGCTAATCTGATTGGATACATCAGCCCTTCAATTTGCTTTCAGCCCTTCATGGTTTGTCTCTCCCAAAAAGTCAGTGTGGGGTCTCCAGGCTCAACCCCCTTGGATCCTCGGGGTCACTGAGGCCTTGGTAGTTACTAAGATAGTTAACTTTGTCCCTTCCTCTCCACTGCCTCTCCTGGCCTGTGCCTTCTCCTTCTCCTTCATGTCTGTCCCTGGGCTTCCAGACCTCCCCAGCTTACCTTCCAGGGGATCAGCACCTTTCTGCTGAGCTGATGTCCCCAGAGCCCCAGTGGTGGAGATGCCAGGACTACACCCAGCAGTCAGGACGGGGAAAGGGTGGGGGGAAGCTTCATGAGCCTGCCCCAGAGATGCTCAGGGGTTCCTGCAGTTTGTAGAGCTAATGGGAAGTCTGGTGGGTTCCCAGCAGCACACAGACCATGCCTGGCTTATAGGACCCTCGTTGTTTCTGTCAGCTGTGTCATTTTCAGAAGCACTGGTGGCTCGTCCACAGTTGATGAAAAATGCACTATAATGGTATTGTCCCCTGCCAGGAGTTCCTTTGGCTTTCCCCATAGAACTGTAACTCTGGATTAAAATACACATGTTCTTGCTCATTCTCCCTCCCTCCCCCCTTTCCTCTTTCCCCTGTTCATGACGAAAAAAAAAAATGCAAAAGCACAGTATGGTTTGAAAGCCCTTCACAGTTCCCCATGGTGTGGTGTGCTCAGGGGCTGGTCCAGTCAGCAGGTGCCAACAGGTCCCTGGGCTTCCAGACCTCCCCAGCTTACCTTCCAGTGGATCTTGCCCCCAAAAGGGAGTCCACTACATCCCTAAGGACTGTCCAGTCAAGCTGGATTTTTCATAGCAAGACTTTTCTTACTGAAGAAGCAGTGTATAACCCTTTGCCAACCCTGACACAGCCATCATGTTTTACTTAGCTGGATTCTGGTAGAAATCTCATTACTGTCCTCAAATTCATTTTGTTTATATAAGTTTTTAACTTTAGTTTCTCTTTATATTGACCCAAATGTATTATCCCTTCCACCCCCATTCCTCTGCTCAGCAGAAGCAGCCTGACATAATCGAAGTACTTGGAGTTTGGAACCAGCTGGATATGCATACAGATGCTGCTGCTTTTTGAATGTCTGGGAAGACTCTTAACCTTTCTGAGCCTGTCGTGACAATCCTATCTCTGTGGACTAAATGAGAGAACAGTTATGAAGTGAAGCACTGATAGGTGTTGTGTAAATGGTGGCTGGTGCTCTGATTGACTCATCCAGACCTGCTGAGTCCTTCTCTGAGCAGATGGCAGACCCACCTCCCACCAGGTCCACATCCCTTCCCCTGGAAAAGCTCTGAGTGCTTTCTAGCCATTCCCCTATACTTCAGCCTTTTCAGAGTTGTTTTTTCCTCCCCTAATGTACACTGCCCTAATTCTGAGTTTATGGATTTTTTTGAAAGTAGGCAAAGTCAAAAACTATTGTATGGAGAGGGCTTACTTAGTCAATACAGCTACCTCAAATGAGATCATTTTCAGGTTAACATGATCACAATTTAAATGTTAATTCCATATGTCTATGCATGTTAAGTGGAAGAGCAAAGGAAATGAGCAACATTTGCTCTAAGAGCATTTGCTTCTCAGTGAAAAATAATCTTAATGCCTGCCCACCTTTCCCCAGCCTCTTTGGCTATTAAAACTTAGTTGCCATTGACCTTTCTGGATAGTTGCTAAATATAATCGGCATGCATTCAGCAGTTCTTCAAAGAAATAAAACCATGGTCTGTGAAGTTTTTAGAAGAAGAAAGAGACTTGGTGTTGCCTAGTATAGCTCTCCCATCTTACAGAAAAGGATCTGTGTGGCTGGGGAAATGGAAGACCTGCCCCGGGCCCACCACTGGCTCAGCAGCAGCCGGGGCCTGGGACTCACATTTTCCATGCCTCAGTCCAGCGTTCTTTGTCCCCATGATTTATTTGCTAAGACCTTTCTGCTGTAGACTTTCTAAATTTAAGCTTGCCTTTCTCATTACAGATATGAATCCTTGTCCACATACAATGTGCTTCCATGTACAGTTAGATCATTTCCAAATTTTGAATTGTTACATATACTTAGAAATCTGTGTTAACCAAATGCTCGAGTATAGGGAAGTCCTTTTGCACATTTTTCTAAATTTGTTTCTCAACAAATGCTAGGCATACAATTTGAGAAAGCAGAGCCATGTCTCCCTTCTCTCTGTATTAGGTTCTGTTTATGTAAGGCCCTCACAGGGCCCTGCGGCCTTCCCCAAGGGCGGTGGCTTGACGTCCGGGGCACTGGGACTTGCACCCTCATCCTTCTTTCCACAGCCCCTGCCACATGTGGTGTGGTGGGCTCACCAGTGGTGATGGTCAAATGCCTGTGTCTTGGCTCGGTGACCTGTTAAAAATATAACCGATGAGGGCATGTCTTTTCCCTTTTAAAGGTCTTCTAAATAGGGAGGGACAAAGGGCCAAAACCCAAAATATCTTTCAGTTTGTTTCCCCTGGTGTTCTATTTTTAAAAAGTTGTTTTGGTACAGGATCAAACTTTCCTTTTATCCCTAAAAGAAAACTAAACTAGAAATAGAGGCCACCAGGCAGGGAGGCCGGGTGCGGAGAAAGTGAATGCCAAAGGCCAGGACACAGAGAGCTGAGAACGCAGGAGCCCTGTGGAGCGGCTCTGCTCCAGACGTGGAGCACTGGGGTGTAGTGTAGCTGCACAGAGGCTATCTGAGAGGATGGACTTGTTCTTTGCTCTAGAAGGACAGGGGTCTCTGCCTTTAACACCTCGTCAAGAGAAGCAAGATGGCAGGTCATCGTCCTGGGTGCCCTGTCTCACCGGGTGGAATGGGGGCTATGGGAGGGGATTGGCTTCTGCATGCAGGATAATTTTTGTGCTTAGTCAGGACTTGTAGATACTTTTCTGTTATATCCCTCAAAAGGAAAGTCTTGCATATTCTGTGCAGAGTCCCCAGTAGGATCGGGAGACCAGGCGTGTGTCAGCGGTCCCACAGTAGGAGTGATGTTTGAGTTTACTGGAGGAGCTTCAGGCTAGAAGGTTAGAGACTGGGTTGGTTCCAGGTAGAACTTGGTGCCAGTTCTGGGCCTGAGTGTGGGCCAGGCAGAGTTAGAAGGTGCAGAAGGGTGGACAGAGGGGGAGTGAGAGGGCAGTTTGGGGCCTTGGGGATGAGAAGGAAACTTGTTAACCTTCCAGAATCTACCTAAAACCTTCCTTCTAAAGTGACTCCTTCCCTCGTGCCCAGGAGAATGGAGTGAGGCCCTTTACCCGCTGCTGACCACCCTCACGGACTGTGTGGCCATGATGAGTGACAAGGCCAAGAAGGCGATGGTCTTCCTGCTCATGCAGGACAGCGCTCCCACCATAGCCACATACCTGAGCCTGCAGTACCGCCGTGACGTGGTCTTCTGCCAGACGGTAAGGCCTGGAGCCCACGGCACCTCCTGCTCTGCGAGACAGGCTTAGAAAGCCTTGCCCTCTCACTTCACATCAAAAAAACCACAGATGGCAATATTTTCTCCTGCCTGCTCCATTTAAATTTATATAGCAGGGAGGTCTAGACTGCAGCTCAGAGGACCTTTAGGAAGAGGGTCTTATTCCACACTTGCTTCTCCCTGAAGAGCTGGCGCTGAGGCCTGTGTGTGCCTGCTGCTCCTGCACGGGAGTGTGGGGCCACAGGTGACACAGGCCTCTTTGCCACTTTACCTCCTACAAAGGAGTTCAGGAGGCACAGGACGTGTGCTGTCAGGGCAGTCCGTTCTTGTTGGTGAAACAGCAGGTGCCTAGTTCTGCCACTTGTGCACAACCGTGTTCTGATGATCGTTATCCTCCTGAGAAGGGAAGACCAGCCATGAATGTCACAGGCTTGACAGATGCTGTAACCAGATTAGCTGAGTGAGCAGTGCCAGAGGGTCAGGCTGGTCCTCTGCCTTTCTCCTTCCCATCCCTGGGAGGCCTGCTCCATCCCACGGAGGGTGTCCCACAGGGGAAACCTGCAGAGTGACTGTGGTCTCTCCCTTCTGGTCTTTGTCATGGTCACCTCAGTTTCCAGCCAGAGCTGGGATGGATCAGTGAGCATATAGACCCTCTCACTGTGGGGAATTAATTCTGGGTTTCCAGGCCAGGAGTAAACCCAGGCAGGTCAGGTCAGAGGCTGAGCCAAAATCAAACTAGCCTTTGGGAGCAACAGAAGCAGGAAATCTGGAATGCTGTGTGTTCTCTTTGGCCCCAGAGCCAGATGCCCCCAGCCCCCTGAGGGAGAGGTGGTGCAGCTGAAGCCCGACTAGCATAGGGTGAGGCACACGCTGACTGCCCATGGGTGAGGCGGTGTCTGTCCCGTATCAGCCTCCTCTCGGCATGTCTCCCACAGCTGACTGCTCTCATCTGTGGCTTCATCATCAAGCTGAGGAACTGCCTGCATGACGATGGCTTCCTGCGGCAGCTCTACACCATCGGGCTACTCGCCCAGTTCGAGAGCCTGCTGAGCACCTACGGTGAGATCCAGGGCCCCCTGCTCCCTCGGCTCGGGATCCTGCAGCTCGTGAGCAGCGCCAGTGACGGCCGTGACCCCCTCCCTGAGTATTGTTCTGGTTACACCAGCAATACAGGCTGGTTACAGTAATCCAAACATCACCAAAACGTGTAACAAAGATGCAAATAAAAAGTCCCAGACAGTTACAAAACCAACCCCCTCCCCTCCCCATGCCCTGCTTAGTTTTGTTGTTGTTCCATCTTAATGGTTTTTCTTGTTGAGGAGGGATGATAATTATTTAAGCAATAACTTCCTGTAGGACATTTGCTGTTTCTCAGTTGCTCCTGTTAACATAGTGCTACGGCTCATCTCGGCACACAAGTCTGTGTGGGCCTAGGGGCCTGTTTCTGCCACCTTGCCTTCTCAGAAGGGAAGTTGCTGTTCAAGGGGTAGGAATATTTTCATAGACATATCCAAATTGCCCTCTATAAAGGCTTCTCCTTACCCTAATTTTATTTTTATTTCTTCTGAGAAAGTAAAAATGGCTAATTTTGAAAAAGTATTTGTTAATTCTTGGGGTTGTAAGATATCAAATAAATATCAGGCCTTGTGTAACAGAAGCGTCAGGCCACAACATGCCATTTTACTGTGTCTCCATTTCTAAAGAGCCAGCTTTCCCTTCTGAAGACCCATGCTTGTTGGTTTCCAGCCCACACTTCCTTCACCAGGAAATGGCTAGGAAGTATGGTGCATATTTGCACCAGCTGCCTTTTACATGTGGCCATGGGACTCAGTAGCAGTGTTTACTCTCAGAGAAGGGAGTCGCCTGGTGCAGAAGCTTGGAGAGGCTCCTGCCCACCCTGTTGGCCTCTCTTAACCACAGCCACACCTCATCTCGTCACCTTCCATCTGTGCCCCAACTCTGTGCCCGTGCTGCATCCACTGGCAGAGGGGCATGTCCCCTCCACCTGACAGCCCTCCTTCCCTGCCATGCATTCAGGTGAGGAGCTGGCCATGCTGGAGGACATGAGCCTCGGAATCATGGACTTGAGGAACGTGACCTTTAAAGTCACTCAGGCCACTTCCAGTGCATCGACTGACATGTTGCCGGTCATCACAGGAAATCGGTAGAAATATTTTTTTAATTCTCAAAACTAGCACAATGTTCTTATATATGTTCATTACATGTGGTGCACATGTGAATTTTACTTTATCCTGTTTCATTCAGTTAACAATGCTGATCACAGTGCTCTATGCTCACTTCACACTCCTTTAAAGGTCCACAACCAGCATTTTAGAAATCACTGAGCCAGAGCACACTCTCATACTGGTTTTCCTCTCCCCACACACCACCTCTTCTCTGTTTTGCAGTGACGGGTTTAACGTGCGGATCCCTCTGCCAGGCCCCCTGTTCGACGCCCTGCCCCGGGAGATCCAGAGCGGCATGCTGCTGCGCGTGCAGCCCGTCCTCTTCAACGTGGGCATCAACGAGCAGCAGACGCTGGCAGAGAGGTGCCTGCCTGGCCTCTGGGGCCTGCAGTGGCTGGGGCGGTTGTGGAGATGATGTAGAAAATGTACTTAACCCTCTTCAGGCTGAGGACTCTATGAACTCTGTCATTCCAGCCTTGATTTGGCCAAAACTGTTTAGGTGCAGCCGTAGGCCCAAACCTATCTTTGGTGTTGGGGTTATAAGGATGAATCAGGCATGGGCTGCATTTTCAAGAGACCTGGTCTGTTAAGAAAGAGGTATGGGTGCAAAGAGGAAGCTAAAGGCAGAGGTTAGGGGCCCTAATGAGGTCTGGGAGGGTCTGTGATGACTTCCTAGCAGGGGTAATGGTTGAAGTGGGTTTTTTTTTTTGAGGCAGAGTAAAAGTTTTATTTAAAGTTATGCACTTAAAGAGATAAGAAAGTATGGGCACCCTGAAAGGTTGGGAGTTCCTTTTTAAAAAATTTTTTTTTATTAAAAAAATTTTTTTTTGCTATTATTAATGTACAATTACATGAGCAACATTATGGTTACTAGACTCCCCCTATTATCAAGTCCTCACCACATACCCCATTACAGCCACTGACCATCAGCGTAGCAAGATGTCATAGAATCACTACTTGTCTTCTCTGTGTTATACTGCCTACCCCGTATCCCAACCCCCACCACCTTATGTGTGCTAATCGTATTACCTCTTTTACCCCCTTATCCCTCCCTTCCCACCCATCCTCCCCAGTCCATTTCCCTTTGGTAACTGTTAGTCCATTCTTGGGTTCTGTGAGTCTGCTGCTGTTTTGTTTCCTTCAGTTTTTTCTTTGTTCTTATACTCCACAGACAAATGAAATCATTTGGTATTTGTCTTTCTCCGCCTGGCTTATTTCCATGAGCATAATACCCTCTATCTCCATCCATGTTGTTGCAAATGGTAGGATTTGTTTTCCTCTTGTGGCTGAATAATATTCCATTGTGTATACATACCACATCTTCTTTATCCATTCATCTAATGATGGACACTTAGGTTACTTCCATTTCGTGGTTTTCGTAAATAGTGCTGTGATAAACATAGGGGTGCTTATGTCTTTTTCAAACTGGGCTGCTGCATTATTAGGGTAAATTCCTAGGAGTGGAATTCCTGGGTCAAATGGTATTTCTATTTTGAGTTTTTGAGGAACCTCCATACTGCTTTCCACAATGGTTGAACTAATTTGCATTCCCATCAGCAGTGTAGGAGGGTTCCCCTTTCGTCACATCCATGCCAACATTTGTTGTTATTTGTCTTTTGGATGTTGGCCATCCTCACTGGTGTGAGGTGATACTCATTGTGGTTTTAATTTGCATTTCTCTGATGATTAGCGATGTGGAGCATCTTTTCATGTGCCTGTTGGCCATCTGAATTTCTTCTTTGGAGAAGGGTCTGTTCATATCCTCCACCCATTTTTTAATTGCCTTATTTGCTTTTTGTTTGTTGAGGTGCATGAGTTCTTTATATATTTTGGATGTCAACCCCTTATTGGATACGTCATTTATGAATATATTCTCCCATACTGTAGGAAGTATTTTTGTTCTACTGATGGTGTCCTTTGCTGTACAGAAGCTTTTCAGCTTCATATGGTCCCACTTGTTCATTTTTGCTTTTGTTTCCCTTGCTCGGGGAGATATGTTCATGAAGAAGTCACTCATGTTTATGTCCAAGAGCTTTTTGCCTATATTTTTTTCCAAGAGTTTTATAGTTTCATGACTTACATTCAGGTCTTTGATCCATTTTGAGTGTACTTTTGTGTATGAGGTTAGACAGTAATCCAATTTCATTCTCTTACATGTAGCTGTCCAGTTTTGCCAACACCAGCTGTTGAAGAGGCTGTCATTTCCCCATTGTATATCCATGGCTCCTTTATGGTAAATTAATTGACCATATATGCTTGGGTTTATATCTGGGTTCTTTATTCTGTTCCATTGGATTATGGGTCTGTTCTTGTGCCAGTACCAAATTGTCTTCAATCCTGTGGCTTTGTAGTAGAGCTTGAAGTCTGGGAGCATAATTCCCCCCGCTTTATTCTTCCTTCTCAGGATTTCTTTGGCTATTCGGGATCTTTTGTGATTCCATATGAATTTTAGAACTATTTGCTGTAGTTCACTGAAGAATGCTGTTGGTATTTTGATAGAGATTGCGTTGAATCTGTAGATTGCTTTAGGCAGGATGGCCATTTTGACAATATTAATTCTTCCTATCCATGAGCACAGGATGTGTTTCCATTTATTGGTATCTTCTTTAATTTCTCTCATGAGTGTCTTGTAGTTTTCAGAGAATAAGTCTTTCACTTCCTTGGTTAGGTTTATTCCTAGGTATTTTCTTCTTTTTGATGCAATTGTGAATGGAATTGTTTTCCTGAATTTTCTTTCTGCTAGTTCATCATTAGTGTATAAGAATGCAACAGATTTCTTTGTATTAATTTTGTACCTCGCAACTTTATTGAATTCAGATATTAGATCTAGTACTTTTGGAGTGGATTCTTTAGGGTTTTTTATGTACAATATCATGTCATCTGCAAACAGGGACAGTTTGACTTCTTCCTTACCAATCTGGATGCCTTTTATTTCTTTGTGTTGTCTGATTGCCGTGGCTAGGACCTCCATAACTATGTTTAATAAAAGTGGAGAGAGTGGGCATCCTTGTCTTGTTCCCGATCTTAGGTGAAAAGCTTTCAGCTTCTCGCTGTTAAGTATAATGTTGGCTGTGAGTTTGTCATATATGGCCTTTATTATGTTGAGGTACTTGTCCTCTATACCCATTTTGTTGAGAGTTTTTATCATGAATGGATGTTGAATTTTGTCGAATGCTTTTTCAGCATCTATGGAGATGATCATGTGGTTTTTGTCCTTTTTTTTGTTGATGTAGTGGATGATGCTGATAGATTTTTGAATTTGTACCATCCTTGCATCCCTGGATTGAATCCCACTTGATCATGGTGGATGATCTTTTTGATGTATTTTGCTAATATTTTGTTGAGTATTTTTGCATCTATGTTCATCAGGGATATTGGTCTGTAATTTTCTTTTTTTGTGGTGTCTTTGCCTGGTTTTGGTATTAGACTAATGTTGGCCTCATAGAATGAGTTTGGGAATATTCCCTCCTCTTCTACTTTTTGGATAATTTTAAGAAGGATGGGTATTAGGTTTTCACTAAATGTTTGATAAAATTCAGCAATGAAACCATCTGGTCCAGAAGTTTTGTTCTTACATAGTTTTTTGATTACCAATTTGATTTCTTTGCTGGTAATTGGTCTTTTTAGATTTTCTGTTTCTTCTTGGTCAGTTTTGGAAGGTTATATTTTTCTAGAAAGTTGTCCATTTCTTCTAGGTTATACAGTTTGTTACCATATAATTTTCATACTATTCTCTCATAATTCTTTGTGTTTCTTTGGTGTCCTTCGTGATTTTTCCTTTCTCATTTCTGATTCTGTGTATGTGTGTAGACTCTTTTTTCTTGATATGTCTGGCTAGGGGTTTATCTATTTTGTTTATTTTCTTGAAGAACCAGCTCCTGCTTTCATTGATTCTTTCTCTTTTTTTATTCTTCTCAATTTTTTTTATATCTGCTTCAATCTTTATTATGTCCCTCCTTCTACTGACTTTGGGCCTCATTTGTTCTTCCTTTTCTAGTTTCATTAATTGTGAGTTTAGACTTTTCATTTGGGATTGTTCTTCTTTCATGAGGTAGGCGTGTATTGCAATATACTTCCCTCTTAGCACGGCCTTCACTGCGTCCCACAGATTTTGCGGTGTTGAATTATTGTTGTCATTTGTCTCCATATATTGCTTCATCTCTTCTTTATTTGGTCATTGATCCATTGATTATTTAGGTGCATGTTATTAAGCCTCCATGTGTTTGTGGGCTTTTTCATTTTCTTTACAGTAATTAATTTCTAGGTTCATACCTTTGTGATCTGAGAAACTGATTGGTACAGTTTCAATCTTTTTGAATTTACTGAGGTTCTTTTTGTGGCCTAGTATATGATCTATTCTTAAAAATGTTCCATGTAAAAACTTCTGGGAAGATGACAGTGTGAGCAGGGCAGCAGAAATCTCCTCCCAACACTATATTTATCTATGAAAACACAGCAAATACATCTATTCCTAAAAGAGAGACGAGAATACACAGGAAAGTGCACAGCGTGCAACTACACCCGAGAGCACTCGGCACCCCAAGAGGCGGGTAAGATACGGAGCCGCGACCCGGCGGGACCCGAGCACTCCCCCACCCCAGCGCACCGGCAGGAGGAGAGGATTCAGAGTGGGAGGGAGTGGAAGTACACCCCGCAAAGTAGCCAGCCCCGGTGATCTGTGTCGGGAGTGCTGACCCACATTGCGCAGTGCAGCGGAGATTGGAGAGACAGAGGGGCAGGATCTGAGTGGGGAACGCGCCACGGTGCTTGCAGCTGGCTCCCGGGAAGGAAAAAAAAAAGCGCGCGTTTCTTCAGCGGTCTTAAAGAGACAGGAGCCCAGTGGAGGAGCCAGATCGCCCCAGCACACTCAGCCCAGCAGGCTGGGAGTCCTGGGGAGTTTCAGACGCCTTAGCTGGTGACTGGGGAAGCATAGACATACTTACACTTCTCACTGAGATCAACAGCCTCCTATTCGTTCCCACCCCTGCAAGAGTGATAAAGGGCCCTGTGGAGCGGCGCAGCCACAGCTGTGGAATAGTGGGGCAATAGGGCCACCTACAGCATTCCCACAGAATCTACGCCGGTGGGCATTTTTTTTTGTTGTTTTGTTTTTTCTTTTCTTTCTTTTTTTCTTTTTTTCTATCTTTCTTCTTTTTTTTCTTTTTTTTCTTCTCGTTTTAAAGTCTTAAAGAGCCCAGCTGACATACGTGGCAACTATCAGTGACCAATTCTATAGCCATGAAAAGACAGAAGAATATGGTTCAGACCAAAATCAACCAGACAGCCCCAGAGAGGGAGTCTGAAGGGATGGAAATGCACAGTCTTCTTGAAAAAGAATTCAGAATAAAAGTCATAACCATGCTGATGGACCTACAGAGAAATGTGCAAGAGCTGAGGGAGGAAGTGAGGGAACTGAGGAAAGACAATACAGAAATCAGACAAGCGATCGACGGGCTTAACAGCAGAATGGATGAGATGCAAGAGACTGTTAATGGAATAGAAAACAGAGAACAGGAGTACAGAGCAGCTGAGGCAGAGAGAGATAAAAGGATTTCTAGGAATGAAAGACTATTAAGAGAACTGTGTGACCAATCCAAACGGAACAATATTCGCATTATAGGAGTACCAGAGGAAGAAGAGAGAGAAAAAGGGATAGAAAGTGTCTTTGAAGAAATAATTGCTGAAAACTTTCCCTCGCTGGGGAAGGAAGTAGTCTCGCAGTCCACCGAAGCTCATAGATCTCCCAACACAAGGGACCCAAGGAAGACAACACCAGACACATAATAATTGAGATGGCAAAGATCAAAGATAAAGACAGGGTATTAAAGGCAGCTAGAGAGAGAAAAAAGATCACCTACAAAGGAAAACCCATCAGACTATCATCAGACGTCTCAACAGAAACCTTACAGGCCAGAAGAGAATGGCATGATATATTTAACGTTATGAAACAGAAGGGCCTCGAACCAAGAATATTGTATCCAGCACGATTATCATTTAAATATGATGGAGGGATTAAACAATTTCCAGATAAACGAAAGTTGAGAGAGTTTGCCTCTCATAAACCACCACTACAGAATATCTTAAATGGACTGCTCTAGATGGAAGCACACCTAAGGCTAAAAAGATGTCACCAGAGAAAATAAAATCATAGCAAAGAAAGCAGACCATCCAAATACTAACTAAAGACAAAGAATAAAACACCTATTGTAGAAAGAATGGAGGAGTAGGAATAAGAAGGGAGAGAAATAAAGAAACATCAGACTGTGTTTACAATAACTTAACAAGAAAGCTAAGTTAGATTGTTAGATAGTAAAGAAGCAACCCTTGAACCCTTGGTAACCACGAATCTAAAGCCAGCAATGGCAATAAGTACATACCTATCAATAATCACCCTAAATGTAAATGGACTGAATGCACCAATCAAAAGACACAGAGTAACAGAATGGATAAAAAAGCAAGACCCATCTATATGCTGCCTACAAGAAACTCACCTCAAATCCAAAGATATACACAGACTAAAAGTGAAGGGATGGAAAAAGATATTTCATGCAAACAACAAAGAGAAAAAAGCAGGTGTTGCACTACTTGTATCAGACAAAATAGACTTCAAAACGAAGAAAGTAGCAAAAGATAAAGAAGGACATTACATAATGATAAAGGGGTCAGTCCAACAAGAAGATATAACCATTATAAATATATATGCACCCAACACAGGAGTGCCAGCATATGTGAGACAAATACTAAGAGAATTAAAGGAGGAAATAGACAGCAGTGCATTCATCTTAGGAGACTTCAACACACCACTCACTCCAGAGGACAGATCAACCAGACAGAAAATAAGTAAACACACAGAAGCACTGAACAACACACTAGAACAGATGGACCTAACAGACATCTACAGAACTCTACACCCAAAAGCAACAGGATACACATTCTTCTCAAGTGCACATGGAACATTTTCCAGAATAGACCACATACTAGGCCACAAAAAGAACCTCAGTAATTTCAAAAATATTGAAATCCTACCAACCAACTTCTCAGATCACCAAGGTATAAAACTAGAAATAAATTTTAGAAAGAAATCAAAAAGGCTCACAAATACATGGAGACTTAACAACACTCTCCTAATTAATCAATGGGTTAATGACCAAATCAAAACAGAAATCAAAGAATATATGGAGACTAATGACAACAACAACACAAAGCCACAACTTCTGTGGGGAGCATCAAAGGCAGTTCTAAGAGGAAAGTATATTGCAATCCAGGCCTATTTAAAGAAGGAAGAACATTCCCAAATGAATAGTCTAAAGACACAATTACTGAAATTGTAAAAAGAAGAACAAATGAGGCCCAAAGTCACTAGAAGGAGGGACATAATAAAGATTAGAGAAGAAATAAATAAAATTGAGAAGAATAAAACAATAGAAAAAATCAATGAAACCAAGAGCTGGTTCTTTGAAAAAATAAACAAAATAGATAAACCCCTAGCCAGACTCATTAAGAGAAAAAGAGAATCTACACACATAAACACAATCAGAAATGAGAAAGGAAAAATCACGACGGACCCCACAGAAATACAAAGAATCATAAGAGAATATTATGAGAATCTATATGCTAACAAGCTGGAAAACATAGAAGAAATGGACAACTTCTTAGAAAAATACAACCTTCCAAGACTGACCAAGCAAGAAACAGAAAAACTAAACAGGCCAATCACCAGTGACGAAATCGAATTGGTAATCAAAAAACTACCCAAGAACAAAACCCCTAGGCCTGATGGATTCACCTCTGAATTCTACCAGACATATAGAGAAGAAATAACACCGATTCTCCTTAAAGTTTTCCAAAAAATAGAAGAGGAGGGAATACTTCCAAACTCATTCTATGAAGCCAGCATCACTCTAATACCAAAACCGGGCAAAGACCTCACCAAAAAAGAAAATTACACACCAATATCCCTGATGAACGTAGATGCAAAAATACTCAACAAAATATTACCAAACCGATTTCAAAAATACATCAAGAGGATCATACACCATGGTCAAGTGGGATTCATCCCAGGGATGCAAGGATGGTACAACATTCGAAAATGCATCAACATCATCCACCACATCAACAAAAAGAAGAACAAAAACCACATGATCATCTCCATAGATGCTGAAAAAGCATTTGACAAAATTCAGCATCCATTCATGATTAAAACTCTCAACAAAATGGGTATAGAGGGCAAGTACCTCAACATCATAAAGGCTATATATGACAAACCCACAGCTAACATCATACTTAACGGCGAGACGCTGAAAGCTTTTCATCTAAGATCGGGAACAAGACGGATGCCCACTCTCTCCACTGTTATTCAAGATAGTACTGGAGGTCCTAGCCACAGCAATCAGACAAAACAAAGACATACAAGGCATCCAGATTGGTAAAGAAGAAGTCAAATTGTCACTATTTGCAGATGACATGATACTGTACATAAAAAACCCTAAAGATTCCATTCCAAAACTACTAGAACTAATATCTGAATTCACCAAAGTTGCAGGATACAAAATTAACACACAGAAATCTGTTGCTTTGCTATACACTAATGATGAACTAACAGAAAGAGAAATCAGAAAAACAATTCCATTCACAATTGCATCAAAAAGAATAAAATACCTAGGAATAAACCTAACGAAGGAAGTGTAAGACTTGTACTCTGAAAACTACAAGACACTCCTAAGAGAAATTAAAGCGGACACTAACAAATGGAAATGCATCCCATGCTCTGGGCCAGGAAGAATAAATATTGTCAAAATGGCTATATTACCTAAAGCAATCTACAGATTCAATGCAATCCCTATCAAACTACCAACCGCTATCTTCAATGAACTGGAACAAATAATTCTTAAATTCATATGGAACCACAAAAGACCCTGAATAGCCAAAGCAATCCTGAGAAGGAGGAATAAAACAGGGGGAATTACACTCCCTGACTTCAAGCTCTACTACAAAGCCACAGTAATCAAGACAATTTAGTATTGGCACAAAAACAGACCCACAGACCAGTGGAACAGAATAGAAAATCCAAACATTAACCCAAACATATACAGTCAATTAATATTTGATAAAAGTGCCTTGGATATACAATGGGGAGATGACAGCCTCTTCAGCAGCTGGTGTTGGAAAAACTGGACAGCTACATGTAAGAGAATGAAACTGGACTACTGTCTAGCCCCATACACAAAGGTAAACTCAAAGTGGATCAAAGACCTGAATGTAAGTCATGAAACCATAAAACTCTTAGAATAAAACATAGGCAAAAATCTCTTGGACATAAACATGAGCAACTTCTTCATTAACATATCTCCCCGGGCAAGGGAAACAAAAGCAAAAATGAACAAGTGGGACTATATCAAGCTGAAAAGCTTCTGTACAGCAAAGGACACCATCAGTAGAACAAAAAGACATCCTACAGTATGGGAGAATATATTCATAAAAAACGTATCTGATAAAGGGTTGACATCCAAAATATATAAAGAACTCATGCACCTTAACAAACAGAAAGCAAATAATCCAATTAAGAAATGGGCAGAGGACATGAATAGACACTTCTCCAAAGAAGAAATTCAGATGGCCAACAGGCACATGAAAAGATGCTCCACATCGCTAATCATCAGAGAAATGCAGATTAAAACCACAATGAGATATCACCTCACACCAGTGAGGATGGCCAACATCCAAAACACAAACAACAACAAGTGTTGGCGAGGATGTGGAGAAAAGGGAACCCTCCTACACTGCTGGTGGGACTGCAAATTAGTTCAACCATTGTGGAAGGCAGTATGGAGGTTCCTCAAAAAACTCAAAATAGAAATACCATTTGACCCAGGAATTCCACTCCTAGGAATTTACCCTAAGAATGCAGCAGGTCAGTTAGAGAAAGACATATGCACCCCTATGTTTATTGCAGCACTATTTACAATAGCCAAGAAATGGAAGCAACCTACGTGTACATCAGTAGATGAATGGATAAGGAAGAGGTGGTACATATACACAATGGAATATTATTCAGCCATAAGAAGAAAACAAATCCTACCATTTGCAAGAACATGGATGGAGCTAGAGGGTATTATGCTCAGTGAAATAAGCCAAGCCGAAAAAGAGAAGTATCAAATGATTTCACTCATATGTGGAGTATAAGAACAAAGAAAAAATACTGAAGGAACAAAACAGCAGCAGACTCACAGAACCCAAGAACGGACTAATAGTTACCAAAGGGAAAGGGACTGGGGAAAATGGGCGGGAAGGGAGGGATAAGAGGGAAAAAGGGGCATTACGATTAGCAGATGTAATGTTGGGGGGGCATGGGGAGGGCAGTACAACTCAGAGAAGACAAGTAGTGATTCTATAGCATCTCACTACGCTGATGGACAGTGACTGTAATGGGGTTGGTGGGGGGGACCTGATGAAGGTGTAGTTTAATAACCGTAATATTGCACATGTAATTGTAGATTAATGATAATAAAATAAATTATATTAAAAAAATGTTCCATGTACAGAATATGATTTATAACATACAAAGAATGGAGGAGGAAGAAAAAGGAGGAAAAAAAAAAAGAATCTTTAGGTTATGTTTGTAATAGCATACTGAGTGAGTTAAATTAGACTGTTAGATAGTAACAGAATTACCCTTGAACCACTGGTAGCCACGAATCTAAAGCCTGCAATGGCAATAAGCACATACCTATTGTGTATACTGTTGCTTTTGGATGGAGTGTTCTGGAGATGTCCGTTATTTCCATCTGTTCTAATATGTTGTTCAGTGCCTCTGTCTTTTTATGTATTTCTGTGTGGTTGATCTGTCCTTTGGAGTGAGTGGTGTGTTGAAGTCTCCAAAAATGAATGCATTGCATTCTATTTCCTCCTTTAATATTGTTAGTATTTGTTTCACATATGTAGGTGATCCCATGTTGGGTGCATAGATATTTATAACAGTTATATCCTCTTGTTGGACTGACCCCTTTATCATTATGTAATGTCCTTCTTTGTTTCTTTTGACTCTCTTTGTTTTGATGTCTATTTTGTCTGATAAAAGTACTGCAACCCCTGCTTTTTTCTCCTTATTAGTTGCATGAAATATCTTTTTCTGTCCCATTACTTTCAGTCTGTGTATGTCTTTGGGTTTGAAGTGAGTCTCTTGTAGGCACCAAATAGATGGGTCTTGTTTTTTTATCCATTCAGTGACTCTACATCTTTTGATTGGTGCATTCAGACCATTTATATTTAGGTGATTATCAATAGGTATGTGCTTATTGCCATTGCAGGCTTTAGATTCGTGGCTACCAGTGGTTCAAGGGTAATTCTGTTACTATCTAACAGTCTAATTTAACTCACTCAGTATGCTATTACAAACACAACCTAAAGATTCTTTTTTTTTTTCCTCCTTTTTCTTCCTCCTCCATTCTTTGTATGTTATGAATCATATTCTGTACTCTTTTCCTATCCCTTGGGTGACATCTATTTAGTCTTAGGAGTACTTCCATCTATAGGAGTCCCTCCAAATGCACTGTGGAGGTGGTTTGTGGGAGGTAAATTCTCTCAGCTTTTGCTTATCTGAAAATTGTTTAGTCCCTCCTTCAAATTTAAATGATAACCTTGCCGGGTAGAGTATTCTTGGTTCAAGGCCCTTCTGCTTCATTGCATTAAATATATCACTGCATTCCCTTCTGGCCCATAAGTTTTCTGTTGAGAAATCTGATGATAGCCTGATGGGTTTTCCTTTGTATGTGATCTTTTTCTGTCTCTAGCTGCTTTTAAAAGTCTCTCTTTATCTTTGATCTTTGCCATTTTAATTATTATGTCTTGATGTTGTCCTCCTTGGGTCCTTTGTGTTGGGAGATCTGTGCACCTCCATGGACTGAGCGACTATCTCTTCCCCAGATTGGGGAAGTTTTCAGCAATTACCTCCTCAATGACACTTTCTATCTCTTTTTCTCTCTCTTCTTCTTCTGGTACCCCCATTGTGAATATTGTTCCATTTGGATTGGTCACAGAATTCTCTCAGTATTCTTTCATTCTTAGAGATCCTTTTTTCTCTCTGTGCCTCAGCTTCTTTGTATTCCTCTTTTCTAATTTCTATTCCATTTACCATCTCTTCTACTATATCTAATCTGCTTTTAAATCCTTCCATGTTATGTCTCATTTCAGATATGGAATTTCTTAATGATTGAATCTCGATCTTAAATTCTTTCCTGAGTTCCTGAATATTTTTCTGTACCTCCATAAGTATGTTTGTGGTTTTTATTTTGAACTCTCTTTCAGGAAGATTGGTGAGTTCACTTTCATTTGGCCCTTTTTCTGGAGTTTGTGAGATTTTGGTCTGAACCATGTTCTTTTGATGTTTCATATTTCTGTGTGGTGCCCTCTAGTGCCCAGAAGCTCCAGTCTCTGGAGCTGCTCAGCCCCTAGAGTGAGGTTGGGGGTCTTAGCAGAGTGGCGCTGGAGCCTGGTGAGAGGAAAGATCTGTTTACTGACTCCCGTCTGCTGTGCCTGTCTCCCGTATCAGAGCCAACGAACCGAGCACACAGGTGTAAGCCTCTGTGCTTTGCTTCTCTGGCTGTTGTAGGTGGGGCCTCCCTCTGAGTGGCCTGACACCTGCACAGTGACTACTGGTTTGCGAGCAGGTGCCATCATGCCAGGAGGAAGGCTCGGCAGGCTGCCTGTCACAGTGGGGGGCCTTGGAGCTGAGTTGCCAGCCAGGGGGGTGGAGTGCCTGAAGATCCTCAAAGTTCCCAACCTGCTGGGCAAAGCGCACTCAGACAACCTTTTCCCCCGTCCCTTCTCCCACACAGCAAGCTCCATGTAAACGCCGCCCTTTCAGCAGCCCTCTTGCTGCTAGGAATCTTGTCAGACCATGTACCTTTCCCTTGTTCCAGAGCGGCTGGGTGTGGATCCCGTCCTCCACAAACTGTCTGTCAAGCACTCCACCTGTCCCAGCTCCCCATCCTCCAGAGCACCACACAGTGTAGGTTTCTGCTCACAAAGCAGATCTCCAGGGCTAGGTGTTCTGCAGTCACAGGCTTCCACCTCCTCCCCTCCTCCATTTCTCTTGCTCCTGCCGGTGAGCTGGGGTGGGGGAAGGGCTCAGGTCCCGCCGGATCAAGGCTGTCTCATACGTTATCCTGTTTTGTGAGGTCTGCTCTGTTTGTGAGGTCTGTATGCAGTCTGGTGCAGCCTTCTTTCCTCTTGCTGTTTTAGGGTTAGTTGTATTAACTATATTTTCACACTATCTGTGGTTTTGGGAGGAGTTCTCTGTCTTACCCCTCACACTGCCATCTTGAATCTGAAATGGGTTTTGAGGAATAAGTAGGAGATGGTCAGATGACAGGAAGACCTGGTGTCCCAAGCCAAGAAGGCTGAGGAAAAACCAAGCTTGGAGTGGGGGTGATCCGGAGGCCCAGGTCCCGGGCAGGGGTGGGCAGTGGTTAGGTTAGAGAGGCCTGCGTGCCAACCTGAGAGGTGTGCCTCGACCCTAAAGGCTTGCACCTTATAACTCCCTCCAGCATCCCCTGCTAGGCAGCAGGAGGAGTCACGTGTGCCATGTGTGCAAGCCTGTGTGTGTGCGTGTGCGCTGCAGAGGAGGTACCTGGGTGTGTGTAGCCTATAATGACCTGCCACTAGGACGCGAATGGCTTTCCTAAGTTATTACTCATGTGATGTGCATATTTTAGAACAACAAAGTATCTTAAAGTACTTGCTGTCAAGGAAATTTTGTCTCCAGGATGATATGCCTTATTGCTGTTGGGTCTTTTGAACCCAATAGTTTAATCTGTTGACCCCTAGATACTGGGTCATCCCCCACTTGGCAAATGTGATGTGGCTGCTGGGTGACATCACAGAACTTCTAGCAGGGCAGGATATGATCAGGTTGACATCTTAAATAGATCAATTGCTGGCCACGTGAACACATGGGAAGACATGAGGGGAACTAGTTTGATGAAGAAGGCTGTTGTTAGGAAGAGTCGAGGCCAAAGGACCTGATCAGGAGATAGGGTGGGGGACGGACTGGAGAACTACTTCAGCGGAGAAGTAGATCTGGTTTTCAGCTGGGCAGGCTGCAAAGAGAGTAATAGGCCCAGGCTTCTGGTTCCGTAGTTAGGGAGTGGTGTGTCCACCCACTGAGCTCAGTGGCCATGCAGAGGGGCATGCTCATGGGGAGCGCTGGCCTAGGCTGGGGGCACCAGCCCAGTAAGCCGAGACCCCTGGGTGCAAGCAGAGCTGGGGGCACCTCCTTTAGGGACAGTGGATGGCATCGGGGGCCCACCAGGGAGGAGTCCCTCAGAGTTGAAACATTCCCAGCACCTGACAGCTGCTGTCCTTGATGACTCGGCAAGATGGAAGAGGCTGAGTGAGGCCAGATAGCAGGGAGCACAGGGCAGGTGGAGGAGGGCGTGGAACCGTGGGGAGGCTGGGAGGGTGCAGCCTCTTTACTTTGCTCCTGGCTCTGCTCCTGGGACAGTCTCTCCTCAGCTCATAGACAGGCCTGGCTCGCTCATGTCCCAGGCCACCCTGATGGAGCAGGTGCCTAGAGGAGAAGCCGTGGGCATCAGGGCAGAGGGCTATGGTGGGCCCACTGGGGATCCTGCCCCCTCAGAGTGACATGGGACCATGAGGAGGCTGCTATGCAGGGAGGATACACATCAGGGAAGTGGCAGAGCTGGACTGGGCATCCAGGCCTTGGACTTCAGAGCCGGCATGTGTTAATGGCGCCTGTGCCTTCCTCGGGGGTGGCTGTCCTCTGCCTCCCCCTTACGCTCTGGCACACCCTGGCCATCTGGGAGGCCCCACATGGTAAACAAAGGCTTGTGCCTCATAGTCCAGGAGGAGCGGCTGCTCAGGCCCAGTGGTCCCACGAGCAAGGAGCAGCTTCCGATTCACATACTGGACCGTGTCCTCCCTCCTCAGCCTTACTCCACCGCTGTCCCCTCTCCTAAGTACCTTTGGGGTGAGAGGACACAGGGACTCCCAGCTGGAGCTGTGAGAGGGGTTCTGTTCTGTGCTGCCTGAGGGCTGGGATGGGTAGAGTTCCGATGATGTCCTAGGCACGTCTGTAACAAGTGTGCCTGCCTCCTGCGGGTGAGGTGTGCTTAAAGTTGTCACCAATGGGGCAGAGACAACCTGATGCTTGGGAGGAGTTAGATGTGCATGGTGTGTGAGAGAATCATGTTGGTAGTGACTTCATGCAGCTTGATGCAGTGGTGCTCATGCTAGAAGAAAGTGACATCAGCCAGCTAATGACATATCATGATCTCCAAAGGTTTGGTGATACATCTTTACAAGAAGTTATCAACATGGAGAGTTTGGTGCGGTTAAATTCCTACTTCGAGCAGTTTAAGGAAGTTCTGCCTGAGGATTGTAAGTATTTCTTCACTGTGGTAGGTTTCTTTCTCACCTTTGTCTTTTGTCACTTTGGGCGTTTGAACCCTTCCAGCCGCGCTGGCTCTCTGCTTAGAGCCTTCTGGAGGCTGCCTCCAGCTCACTCTTCCTCTCTAGTTTCCCTGCCCCCAAGGCGGCCTGTCCACCTGCTTCGGTACAGCCAGGCCTGTGTCCCCACCCAGAGCAGCTTCCCTCTGCTGTAGTCCTCGCTGACCTCTTTCCAGTGGGTTCTCTTCTCCTGCACGCACCCTGGGCCTTCTCTGCCACACGGCCTGTCACTGGTGTCTGTTGATGCATCCCATGGTTGGGGGGTTTTCCCAGAGGCAGGATGCCTGCTCGGCCTGGGGGTTGGCTTGCCCCCTCCTGGTGTGAGCACCCCATGCACCCCCCTCCGTGGTGCCTAGAGTAAGATGCTGGGCAGAAACACATGCTGGTTGTCCTTGGAGGCAATGGAGAGGTGACAGCAGCCATCACTCTGCCTACATAGTGGAGATGCCGCTGCCCTGAACTCAGGCAGAACCCAGGGCCCGCTGCACTGTCTGTATGTGGGGAATCTCTTCAGAATTCAACCCAACACATATTTACTCAGCACGAGTACAAAGCGCCTCAGGGCCCTGTGATGTATGAGGGGGAGACCCCTCCTGGGAGGGAAGGCCAGATTGAGGAGCGCTGGGCCTCCATATGCTGGCCCTGCTCCAGCTACCGGGGCCCCGCAAGGGTGAGGGGCCAGAACCCCACCCATCCTCTAATGGGGCCACAAAGAGGAAGGTGTGCAAGGGCTTCCATCACGTTTGCGGGTCACTGATGTGTCCAGTGCTGACACACAGCACACACATTTCCACAGTGACCCACAACAGCCCTACAAGGTGGGCATTGCCCGTTGTCCACATGGAGAAAGGGGTTGGCCTGGCTGGAGACCTATGTGCTCAGACAGCTGGTGAAGCCATCCTGTTAGGAGAGACAGGTTTGCAGAGACCTTGGGGGCCAGGCTGAGGGGTGGAAACCAGCTTAGTGGTTTCAGTGGGGAAGGAGTGTGGAAAAGCTGCCCTTCAAGGATTTGTCTAGAATTAACAAGTGTGCTGATTGGATTGGGGGTGGGGCGAGTTGTGCAAGCTGCTGGTGGATGAGGGTGAGGCCGTGAGATGCCTGATGACACTGTTTTCTCTGACTTTGACCTGGTGGTGTCGGGGGGTAAGGAGCATTCAGACTGACAGTCAGCTCCTTGGTGGCCCCGTGAAGACGGAGCTGGGAGTGAGCAAGGTGAGGATGTGATGGGGAGAGGGGAGGGCCTGCATGGGACGAGGTCGCTAGAGAGCTGGTGCAGCACCTGTGGGCACTGACAGGCAGAGGAGCGGGGCTGGAGGCACGGGTACAGCCCAGGCCCCCATGGCCTTTGTGATGAGAGGCAGGCCTGTCACCCTGTGGCCAGCTGCATGGGGTGACATGGAGGCCTTTCGTGGTGGACATCACTGTGTGCAAGACAATGGCCGTGCTGGTCAGCAGGTCCCATCCCTAAACACACCCTCCCTTCTTGCTTAATCCCACTGACCTTCCAGCCTCCACCAGGACTCATCATCTTGCCATTTCTGAGCCGTAGCAGCGTCTCTGGCCCGAGGTCCTGGGTGCAGTCCCAGCTCTCATGGCTCCCCCTCTCTTCCAGGCCTCCCTCGGTCTCGGAGCCAGACGTGCCTGCCAGAGCTGCTGCGCTTTCTGGGTCAGAACGTGCATGCGCGGAAGAATAAGAACGTTGACATTCTCTGGCAAGCTGCCGAGGTGCTCGTCACAGTGAGGAAGAGGGTGGTAGTGTGCCTGCTGCCAATAATAATAATAATTACAAATTACAATCTCAGCCGGGGATGAACAGGGCAAAGTTTTCCGGGTGGGCAGAAGAGAAAATCACTGAGTATGTTCAAAACTCCGGAAGATACTGACAGGTGCCCATGAGTCCATTACTTCAGGGCAGCCTGAATTCTCGTAAGCTTGACACAGAATCTATCCCCTGGGTATTTAAGAACCGGGCTCATGACAGTTGTCAACTTCAGAAGCTTGCACAGTGAATACCAGCTAAAACCCACTGCCTGCTGCATTGCCTAACAGGTTCAAAGGAGACCGTGGTAGCCTTTACAGTCCCTGAACAGTGTTTACCGTGCGTCACAGTTTGCAGCCCCTCTTTTCCCAAGTACTCACACTTCAAGTATTTTCTCACAGATTGGCTGGTGGAGCTCAAGTCCCAGCTCCAAGCCTGGGGGTCCCAGCGGTCCGAGCCTGTCCACACACCCTGTTGAGGCAGCACTGGGACTGGCACACAGACTCAGGGGCTCAGGGACCCCGACGGCGTTCTGTGCCTGCCTGGCCTGAGCGCAGGGGAGGATGGAGGTGCCCCTCTGCCCTGGGGCTGCACTCCCCTGCCCCTCGCAGCTGGGCCACTGCCCTGGTGCACAGGGCCTGTGGCTTCCCAGAGCCGCTCATTCTGGAGCTTTAGTGCTCTTGTCAGGAAAGAATTTCTCCCAACCCCAAGCCTCTTCCACTGCAGCAGCCGGCCTCTGCTGGTCATGTGCTGGCCAGCCATTGGGTGGTCTGTTGGACCCTGTGTGAGGGCCCTGGGAACATGCCACTCTGCTGTTTAATGGCTGTGCTGCTGATGGCTTTCTGTGGAAAGAAGCTTTAAAGATGAGCATTTGCCTCTGTTAATCTCTTCACTTAGTTTTCAGGTACCTCAGCTGGCAAGACTGTACCCTCCTGAAATTGTGGGGTGGGTCAGCCTGAGGATCTCCCCTTTCTGAGCCAGGCTGCCCCTGGGATCTTTTTACAACAGAAGCTCCAAGGGAAGGGAAGCTCAATGGGCTTCACAGGCCTCATTTTTCAAGTATCCTCCTGGTTCTGGGACCTCATCTGCCCATGCTTGCTCAGGCCGCGCCAGCAAATCAGGCACGGGGTGGGGCTCCTGCGAGCCAGGGTGTCTCTGCAGCAGAGCCCTCAGGCCCATACTCTGCAGATGGAGAAGTTACCCTACTTACTTTTCATGCATTTTTTGGAGGCTGCAAAACACTCCTGGGCTGACTGAGACAAGCCTCTTACACAGGTACCTTTGCAAAACTTCAAAGAGCAAGACTTTCTGACACAGCCAATCCCTCCACAGTGGCACAGGGCAGGCAGCCACTGGTTTACTCAACTTAGATAAACACACAGATGGCTTTGCGGACAAGGCCGGAAGCGGAGACCTGTGAATAGCTTGTTTAGGAACTGTGGTTCTGTTTTTCTCTTGCTATGTGATAGGAAAAACCGTCATCAACTCTAGGATGGTGACTATCCTCCATAACCAGGTCCAAAAATGAGTGCATCCAGCCTCGTGTATTTTTATTACTAGCAGAGCCCCATGGTCTAAAAGCATAGATTCAGAGGTGAAAGGGACCCTTGGGCAAGTCAGTTCCCATATTGTCCACCTGGGGCTGCGCTGGGGGGCAGGTGGGTGTGGGGGCGGCCGAGACAAGCTGCTCAGGTGCCAAGCCCTCTCGTCCTCAGTTTGACCAGAGCTACCCTTGTTCTGAATCCTTATTTTCATGTCTGTGCATGAACAAGGGGGCCCTGGCCAAACAGTTGGGATATCATTAGTCAGGTCTAACCCCTTATTTCAGGGATGGGGAAACCAGCCTGAGCCCCAAAGCTGGCAGATGGCCCCCTGGAGACGAGCCTGGCACTGCAAACTGCCCTCCTGGGCAAGGATGCACTTCTGGCCACCCTGGCCGTCCTTCTGGAACCTCATGTCAGCCCTGGATGCACCATCTGTGAATGTAAACTTTCTCTGAACCTGTTTGTCGTTCCAGCTCATGCCGCGTGTCTGGGTCATGAACGCCACAGCCTGTGGAATTTAGTGGGCATGTGCACGTTCATCCTTGCTCTGTCGGTGATAATGTGAAAAACTTGGATGTAATCACTTTTCACCTAGCTTAGGGGCTGCTTAGGGTCTTCTTTGTTGTTTGTTTCTTTTAAAAATATTTTTGTCTGCTCCCAAGAGAAGCCCATCCTCCCCGTGATGGTCCCGGCTGAACATGTTCGGCTTCCCCTGGAGCCAGCGCGCAGCACTACACCGTGCTCGCTCTCTAGCAGCACGCCAGTCGCGGCCGTGTGTTCCGGGTCTGCTGGCCTGAGAAGTGGGTGTGGTGCTGTGTTCGGGGCAGTCTGCAGTGGCTCTCTTGAGTTTTCTGGAGTACAGCACATTACTGGAGCCCGCCATCTCTAGCTTGGGTGACTTTTTGTTAAATACCAGTGGTGGTCTTGTGTGGTGTCTGGTGCAGGTCCACAGGCTCTTGCCTGAAGTTCCTGTGGCCAATTAGGAATTCAAAAGGTTCCCTGTTTTAGGAAGGTGGTAAGCGTACAGGCGGTGCACATATGTCTGATTTGGTGCACAGACCCTGGGTGTCACGTGGCACACATATGTGATTAAACATCCCCAGGGGAGTCTGGAATCCAACTCATTGCTTCACTGAAATGTATGAATATTTATACAAAATGGGATAAATAAAGATTATTAATAGTCTCACATCAGCTCAGATCTGGTTGGGCTGCCAAATGAGTTTGCCCCAAACTTAGCGGAAAAAAAAAAAACTTTTGTTTTAGGGCTTTCTGGACTTGGAGACTGTATACCTAGGAGTGTACCCAGAGGTACCGAGGAAATGCCCCCCAGATGCCCTTTCTGTGGGGTGAGGAGGTGCCTGCCCTGAGATGGCCTTTTCTCAGCTGGGAGGCTGCCCTGCCCACGAGCCCCTCATTCGTGGGGGGGAGGCACGCTGGCGCCTAACCTCACACCGGGGCTCTGAGTAATGTGGAGGACGGTAGACGAGCCTGGTGGTCTGGAGGGGAGTGGGAGTCTTCTGAGCTGCTCCCCTCTGTGCAGGGGAGGAGGGGAATGGAGACCAGAGGGTCTGTGCCCAGCCTCCCGGAAAGGCCTGGAGACCTGGGGCTGGGTGTCCTGTGAGCTGCTCTGACCTGCCCCCATCCCTCACTGCCCCTCCCCCTCAAGGGCCTGGCAGCAAAGGGCTGAGTTTGGAGGAGGGTAGCTGGTGAGGTCAGGGAGCAGAGGGACATGCCTCAGACAGGAAGGGAGCCTGGACTGAGGGGCAGCCTGTGGGAGGAGGCCAGCAGGAGCGGCAGCCCCACGGGCAGCCTAGCACTGGCCCTGGCAGGCCTGGGGCTGGGGAGCAGAAGCAGGGGGCACGGCGGCCTGGGAGCTGGGTGTTCCCACATGCCCTCCTGCCCTCTGGGGCCTCTGTCCTGTGGGCAGGGTATCCCCAGTCCGCGGGGGCTCTCTTAAGCACTCTGTGTTCCTCTTGGTAGATCTGCCGCCGCCTTAACGGAGTCCGGTTCACCAGCTGCAAGAGCGCCAAGGACCGCACGGCCATGTCGGTGACGCTGGAGCAGTGCCTGATTCTGCAGCATGAGCACGGCATGGCCCCGCAGGTCTTCACACAGGCCCTGGAGTGCATGCGCAGGTGAGTCCATTGCCCCCGCCGCCCGGCGCCGTGCAAACTGCAGACGAGCTGGCCTGCTGATGCCCGGGCTCCCCGCCAACCCCGGACGTGGCAGCCTGGCTTTGGCTTGGCTCTGGAAAGTTCTAGATGGATGTCTACAAAGTCAAACTATTGGCACTGTCAAATTGAGACAGTGTTCTAAGTCAAGGGGGACACAAAAGAGCTAGCAGTCCCCTCAGCAGGACAGCCGGAAGGTGGGAGACTCGCTGCTTAGGGGTCAGAGTCATGCGGGAGCTCACGCAGCCCAGCGGAGGTGGCGGCACCGGCTTCCCCACAGCCCCGGCCTTTTGGGCCCTGCCTGCCTCAGGGCCGAGCGCTCCGAGCAGGCACCTGCCATTTGCCTCTTGCTTGTCTCTGAAAACCTGAGAGAAGCGGGCACGTCTGCAGCTTGCACTGGTTGCTCCGCTTCTTCTCTAGTGGTCGACACAGTCTGCTTTATGAGCAAAGTGTCAGATGAGTGTTTTCTTGTAACGGTAGCACCCCTCCCACCTGTCCGTGTGCCATGGCCACCTCACCCTAATGATGTTCTGATTCCGAGGCAGCAGGCGTGTTTGCAGATGAAATCCTGGACTAAACTGTCTACTGTTGATCGATGCCTTGTTTCAAGCACTGCTGGGGAGCACCTTACCTCACATACCAAAAGAAAGGATAAGAAACCTGCTTTTCCCGTCTTCCTCAATGTAGTCACCAATGCTGTTAAAGTCTCATTTCCAACAGTCACTTCTACTGAATGTTCTGCATCATTTGTCCTCTCACCAAATTCTTTAAAGCGTTCAATTCTCTTATCCTTTCTGTATGTTTCTGCCCTTTGACCGTCTCACAATAATGCACAAAAGCGATGCCTGACTCCTGCCTCTTGATGATAGCATTTTGTAAAACTGGAACCGTTTTGTCCTTGTTTTGTCTTTCCAAGTTCATCAGAATCTGTTATTTCAGGGCTGCCTGCTTATGTTCTTTTAGGAAATTCACCACCTCACTGCCCTTCGCCTCAGGGAAGCAGTGGAGGCTCAGGGGCCCTGCCTTTGCTCGGTTGCCTGAGGACCTGTCCTCACAGAGTCCTCCTGCCCTCCAGGCTCAAGAGCGCTGGCGCTGTGGGGGTGACGGGGCCTGGGCCTCCAGCCACCTCTGTGCCATTGGCTGCCCAGGTGGGATGCAGGCCTCTGCCAGCAAAGAAACAAGAAAAATGGAGCAGGAAGGCCGGTCGTTGTGAGAGCAAACGTCAGGGTCAGGTGCATTCAGCAGAGCAGGCCCTCAGTCAGGTGTGTGGTGGAGGTGTAGACCGCCGTCCAGTCTTAGCTTCTCTGACAGATTGAATGAGAACAACAACTCATTGTGAGTGCACCTGAGCACCAGGTCTCAGGACATCAGGGAGAAGCGCTCCTTAGGGAGTCCGCATCTGGCCTGTGGCCCACTGGCAGGTTGTGTGTGCAGTGCCCGCACATGCACAGAGGAGCTGCTGGGGCGGACAGCCCACAGAGGACTTCCTCCACCCTCTGTCGTATATGTGAGTGTCAGTACATGTAGGAAAATTAGAAAACGCAGATACGCCCTTACACCAGTTGTTCTTAACACATACACTCCCCACACACACCACAAAAAACCCTCGTATTCCTGCTGTGAGCAAGTAACTGTGCCAACCTCCAGATACCTGTTCTTTGAGAACATGTATGTGCGGGCGTGAGCGTGGTTAATCCACACCTTGGTTGACCAGTCCCTGAATAATACACAATACAAAACGTATGTGTGCACAAATGCAGTTACACGTACAGTTTTGCCTATCACTGTAGCCTGTTTTTTTTTTTCATTTTACTTTCCTGTGGGCATTTTTTCAGGCTAATAAATATAGACCATCTCATTTTTAGTATACCACTTTGCCGTCACTGCATATTTAAGCCGTATATGCTTTTTCAGCAGTGAATATCCTTATGCGTCTCCGGTCCATATTTGCCCCTTGGTTCCTTAGGTTAGGAAGTGCACACCTTTACAAGGGCTTTAGCAGAGACTGGCAGATTGCCCTTGCACCGGGCACACTCCACCTGCCCAGTGCCTGCTCACCACCCTTGGGTGTTGCCATTCCTGTCGCTCCCCTGAGCTCCTGTTGGGCTATGACGTCGGGGTTGTTTTCCTGTGTCTCAGGGAGGGACTGTCCTCCGTGGGAACAGGTACATCCCCGGCCTCCCTCTGCCTCTCTGAACCCCCACCTGCCTCCAATCATGGATGTTTTTTTGAAGTTTCTTAATTTATGGTTTTCTGAATTTTCTAAAATCTCTGCAGTGAACATGTATTACCTCAATAATCATTTAAGAAGTTTTTAAAAACACCGCTCGATCCCACTTCTCCTCGGTGGTCCCTAGAACCCCTGTGGCACCAGCCCCGGGCACCATGCCCTCTGCTGCCTTGTCCACCTGACCGTGCAGCCTCTCAGGCTCTCACGTCGTGCTGTGTATACCTGACTTCTCCCACATGGGGAAGACTTGTATCTGCTCATAGACCAAAAGCCTGGGATGGCAGCGTCACCACCCAGTGTTCCGGCCGCAGTGGGGCCAGGGCCTGTGGTTTAGCTGAGAGCCCTGAGGAGGCAGCAGGAGATACCAGCCACTCCCTGGAGTGGAGGAATGCATTTGGTCCTCTTGCTTTCTTGCTTGCATCTTACCAGACGGAGGAGCAGAGCATAGAGGCCGGGTGCGGGGTGGGGAGAGCTGGGGGTGGGCAGGCGCAGCGCTGACACTCAGGCTGTCTTCCTTCTGGAGTCCAGGCTGAGCAGGGGCAGTGCTGTGCTAGCAGATGCTCAACCATCAGCTCGTTCTCTGCACAAGCAAAAAAGCCCTGATGTATAGCATTTGCCAGTTTCTGCAGCATAAATACTCCCACTGGGGCCTATTTGAAGCTACCAGTGGGACACCGTGGGACACGGAGTAGGAAGAGGCATGTGGACTTGGCTCTTGCGCCGTCCAAGCCGGTTCCAGTTCACCACGGGTGGTGCTCCCCATCCCCGACCCAGGGCCCAAAATGCCCGGAGTGGGCCTTCCGAAGAGCCACAGTGACTCCCTCTCCAGACTGCCCTGGCTGAGGACGTGACAGTCCAGTTGCTTGCAGCATGGAAAGTACCCCTGTCACGATGGCACACTTCAGCAGGGTCATTCCCAGGCTTTCAGTTTCCGCTGGGAAAATCCAGGAGGACTTGGCTTGAGCCAGGGGCCCTGGACCTCCTGCCTACCCGTCTCCCACTGTGTCCTCACAGGCCATCTGCTGTGTCCAGGTAGCTCTGCTTTGTGTCACTATTGCCACTTTGGTGGACATGCAAAGAGGAGACATGGTGCAAGAGCCACCTCACCTCTGTGCATTTCTTCTGTCCCACCAAAAGGGGAAATGACCCCAAATTTCTGGTGTGAGTTTGGTTGGATTCCATTCTTGGGGATCGTCATGTAGAGCAATACCTGGAGCAGGTGGAGACACCAGTCACTCACGCCCTGCCGCTGCTTGGCCTGGGACCAGGGCGGGTCTGGTAAGGCTCTGCCGCGGGTGCTCCTTAGAACAGTGGTGTGGTTGGAATGGTTCATCGGGAGGCAGCTTTATCCAACCGGCTGCACCACCGCCGCTCAGGCATCTGTGAGACGGTCAAAGCCCCCAATGGTTCTTCATGTTCAGCTTGCTTTCTGAACCATGTCGTCGCAGCATGTGAGAGAGTGGCGGGGCAGCATGCACTCGAGCTTGGCCAGCCGAGAGAGTGAACATGGAAAACCATTTTGTCAACCTACATGTGTTTGTTTTCAGTAGACTACAGTATTTTTTCTTATTTTCACTTCTCTTTCTCTCCTTTCTTCTTGTAACTGTGCTGATTTTGTTTTGTTATTCCTTTTACACCCTTTCCTGCATATCATCTTTTGTTGTGGCTTCATTCCATTTTTTTTTAAATCTTATCTTTTGGTTCTCCTCTTTTTTCCACACTTTTTATAAAACCCATTGCCCATGTCCCTCTTTTTTCTTTATTTCCTTTCCTTTTTACTTTTCTTTTCTCCCAAACCTTTTCCTTTTCACAGCATTGGAACACGGGAGGTAGTCACCCAGAAGAACTTGAGTGGCCTGGCGCCCATCCGAGACTTAAGACTAGATCCCAGCCTCCTCTGTTCCATCCCTTTATTAGCTCTGAGCCCCAATTTACTGATTGTGTGGCTCTTCCTGAGCATAGCATACCTGGTGACCAAATTGCGTTGCAAATGAATATCATTATGAAATATTCATAATAAGTCACAAGAAAAACAAAAGTGCCAGAATCCGTCCAGCCACCGTGTACCTAACTGGACAGAAGGAGTGTGTCAGAGCGCGGTCCGCCAAGAACTATCTCATGCCTTACAGTTTGATGTTTTTTGTTCTGAACTGTAAATATCTGCCAATTATTTCACTGACAGGAATTGATTATTTAAATTCTGCAGAGTTTCCAGTGTTTGTAAGATGTTCTTACAGCACCCCGTTACTGCACTGTTTGGCTGGCCTGGAATTACTTGTACCAAATCTCTTACTTTCTGATGTAAAACTATTTATTACCTGTATATCTCCTGTGCCCTGTTTCCAAGAGAAAGGAAATCTGTCTGAAAAGAATTTGTATATTTGATACTACTCTTTAACTGTACTGCTGACCTTTCTTTCCTTTTGAAGAGAAATGAAAAGAAAAGGATAGATGCTTTGTAACTGGCTCACCTAGATAAACCTATTTAATAGGACATGTACTTTCTGCTTTCATTTCAAAGCGTAGTCCCTCAAATTATAGTAGCAAACAGTTTGCAGAATCATAACACTTCCTTGCTTATGTTTATTCTTTCCAACTTGAGATGACACAAAGCTGTGAATACAATTGCACATTGTACCAAGTCAGGCACATAAAAATAACATATCGCATGTGACTTTAGATTTACTCTTTAAATCTTTAAGGGTCATTAAACTGATTCAGGAAATGCATACAGTAACAAAAGGCTGTTAAAGTTAGATAACATTTATTCTTCTTGAAATAGCATTTTTCATCTCAAAACTTGAATCTTTAATTTCAGATTTAAAGTCTAGACATCTTTTCTCTTTTACAAATCAAATGTGGTTAATAATGAAAAAAAAAGTCAAAGAAATATGATTAAAAAAATGAGACCTAACTTTTGGGCAGTTGAGAGCCACATGGAGCTGAGAGGAAGAGTTGCTTTGGTTCCTGCTATTATCACTCTTAATTTTAAGTACATGTCCATAAAATGGCATGACTTGTAACACTCACATTTGGCAGAAGGGTAATTGTGCAAAAGGTAAAAAATTAGGGGAAAGTTCCACAGACCCTGTATGAGAAATATTCAGGGGCTTCTTTGTTTTCTAGTTCAAATTATATTGTGCTCCTTTTACCTCCAGCTGGTTCCCCATGCACTGAATGTTATGAAGGTGATTTCTTTTTACCAGTCTAGAAAAACCGGAGTGGATTTAGAGAAGCTGTCTTTTTGGGAAATGTCACACCCATGCATGCACAGAAACCCAGTCCACCACAAGATCTGGCCTCTGTAGTCCTTCCCCAAGATGTCAGAATTTATTCTGGGATTTCTCTGGTTTGGCATCAGATCTGAGTCCAGGTTCTGGAAACTGTAGAAGCACTTGGCACTGAAGGACAAATGTCAGACTCAGACTGTCTTCTAAATGGAAGACTGTCCTCCTCACACCCCAAGATGCCCTTCTTGCCTAGCCCTCCTGAACACCTGGCATCCAGTCTTCCCACAGTGCAGTGTGTTCACTCTGTCTTCTCTTGGACAAGGGCGGTGGCTGTCCTGGGGCACAGCTCCTGGAATGTCTCTGTGGGGAGTCTCACTGAGTGCCAAGGGGCTGGTGATGTTAAGTTGTAGCAACACGACACCAGTCACTAGATGAGGTCTGTCCAAGTCTGTGATTCTTAGAGAGATGCCTTCACCATTCATCTGCCTTCAAGTTGAGCTATATATGTCAAATAAGATCATTTTGTTTACTTGATTTAAAAGAAGTAAAGAGAGTTCACAGGCCCTGCTCTTGCTCTGCGTGAAGTGTTCCTCATGCCCCCAGGGGTGACACGTGCTTGTGTCCACCTGCTGGCAGGGCAGAAACTGTGCTCGGATGAGGGAGGCCCTTCTGACGAGACAGCGCCCCCTCCTCTTCTCTGGGCCCGGGGCTGCTTCTGTGATGCTCTCCAGAGACTCCTTGCAGGACTGCCTTGCAGCCAGCTAGGGGAAGCCGTCCGAGGGGCCTTGTGGGCACCCGGCCTGCTCCTCGGCTGTTGTGGTGCCAGCCAGGCCTTTCTGCTCCATGTCGGTTTGGCTGCTAGGTTGAGGGAGAAACGGGGTGGAAAGGCGAGTGGATAAAGTTCTTTATTTTTCTGTCCCAGAGCTGGATCAAAAGGCACTCCATTCTGGTTCTACAGTCATGTGGGCTGGCTTGAAAAAGGGCACCATGAGATCAGCATAGACTGTGGGTCGTTGTTGTTTTTCCTTAGGATATCTGAGAAGGGAGACTCGGTGTTTTAATATCCCTAATGCCTTTTCCTTGTGAAATCAGGCTAAATATATATCCACAATCTTTTCTGCTTTAGTGAGAAATAGGCAGCGTGAAACAAAGATGGGAAGATGATTCCAGAAGGGAGTCATTGCTGTCTGGTGATGGTATTCAGTCCTTCTAAGGTGATGTCAGTGCTGAGACTAACTAGATGTGCAGGGTCACTGAGACACCGAAGCGTGCAGGTGAATTCTAAGTAGATGATCCCCACCGAGAGGGAAAGCCAGGCATCCCTAAAAACTAGTTGTCATGTGGGCCTCCATTCTCATTTTTCATTTAAATAATGGGTGTCCTTCAAAAGAAATAATTTATGGATATAATAAAAAGTAATCACGTAGCTTTGAAATGATTAAATCCCTCTTTCTAAAGTCTGTCCAAGACCTTCTCAATGTGTGTTACTGACTCCTAAACATAATGCAGCTGGTGCGACCGCTGCATGTCCTCTGCCTAGGAGAGCAGGCTGGCCCCTGCAGCAGGGAAGGCCAGCCTCCAAGCTCGCCCGCCCCTCCGCCCTCAGCCGAAGGGCCGAGCCTGTCTACACATGTGGTGACAGTGTTGGTGCCGGAGCAGCCTCATTGGACAGATTTTGTGAATTCAAACCAAATTGAAATTTTTCTTAAAAATTAAGTTGAAAGTGTAATCTTGATTATAATTTCATGTATACTGTATTCAGCCAACTAAACCAGTAATTAGCTAATTTAACATGTAAATAAAAGATAATGTCAATGTTCACAAATTTTTCTTTTTTGCTGCTCAAAGCAATTTGGCATTAGTAGTAATAGACAGTTTTTGAGCAGTGGGCATATCTCTCTATATATGGAGAAGCCATATCTGAAGAGTCCAATAACTTCTAGAGTCAGCAGGATGAACTGTGCATGGGAACCTAGCTTCTGCTTTAAATGGAATTATATTTTTATCTGAGCATTGGATGTCAGACAAACATGATCATTGTTTATCCTAGGGGCTCCTTGCCGAATGGCCTAGGCGTTGAGCTCAGATGACATGTGTCTAGATGAGGGCTTGAGGCTCTGGTGACAAGAAAACATGAGTTACTAAACTGCTTAATAACACCAGGTGGATGCTTTTCTAAAATTTTTGAGCTTATCTTTTGAATAAAATCACTGTCTTACTGAAAATATTTTACATGTTCTTGATAATGAGATAAAGTCATTTTCACTTTTAGAGGCTTGAGCAAATGCCACTGATATTTTTTTAAAATGCATGACATAATGGTCTTCATACAATTTGAAATGTTTTTTTTTAAATCACTGTTTCTTGGTAACTGCAAATTTTACATCTCATAAGGGGGATTTTGTACTAAATTTGATAACTAGTTGATTTAATTGCTAGTGTTAGAATAATATAAAAATACAAAGTTACACTGTGCTACAGCAAATCTTTATATTCAGGATTGCTTTTGCTGTTAATTTGATGTCTACACCAGAGCATTGCCCAGAGGACCCTTCTGATGCGCTCGTTGGGGGATGCGCGGCCGGCCTGGTGGCTCATCCTCCTGTTCAGCATTGGCTGTGCCCACTGGGTTGCCATGACAGCCCTCCAGCAAATGCAGCAGGGGATGCACAGGTTCTCGGGGGAAGGGCACCTGTGGGCTGTCCCTGGCTCAGTGGCTCCCTAGAGAGAGGTGACCACAAATGAGGACAGCCCGCCTGGAGAAGGTGGCTGGCTGCGGCGAGACCTCGGTGGGGCCAGCCCTTTACAGTACTCCAGCCCTGTTGTCCATGTACTCACTGTGCAGCCATCCCGTAGTTCCCCTTGATTGCTCTGCACCCAGGGCAGCTGTCTCCTATGCGGCGGTGGTGTGTTAGAGCAGACTTCTCAGCCACATGGCTTTGCTACATGTTGAATTCTCCAAGGAAAATCAGCATTTTTGAATTTGAGGTTCATTAATGGCTGTCACGAATATAGAAAAAGGCAGCTCTTAAATGTCTTTGGTAAGAGTGCTATTTCTTTTTCCATTTACTTTGCTGTATAAGAACCTTTGAGCCCCTAGTTAGGACAGAACCCTCAAATAACTAGACATGAAATACATAAAACCATTAGCTTAAAAAAAAGTTTGCTTGTGCATAGATACAGCGCTGCTTTTGGAAATGCGAATCCCGCAGTCCCATAAGCTTGTGTCCATCTCTGTGCTTCTTAACTGCCTTGTTCAGAACCCCGCCATCTTATGTGTGTATTGTTGTAAATGAGTCCAGCACCCATGTAAATTAATCAACCTTTTTTTTAATGCTATGAATATAATCAGTTCATTTCATCTTAGTTTAAGTCTTTTCTTTTTTCCTTTTTTACTGCTGTCATTTCTTGTGCTTGTTTTTTCCCCAGTGAGGGTTGTCGAAGAGAAAATACAATGAAGAATGTTGGAAGTCGCAAATATGCGTTTAATTCCCTGCAGCTGAAGGCTTTCCCCAAGCATTACAGGCCTCCCGAAGGGACTTACGGCAAAGTTGAAACATGAACACACGGTTTCCTCTAATTAGCTGTTACATAATTAATGTGGGTACCCTCTAGTGGCATATATGAATTCTTCAAGAAGACCTGAAGGATTGGTTTTTATTTCTGTGTTTTAAAAAACATTTCACTTAAGAGTCTATGGAGCATGTTTTTTTGGTCGGAATCAGTAGGAGGTGATGTGTGGCCCAGTGGCGTGGCTAGTAATGACTGCCCCTTTAAACAGCCTTCAGCGTGACCACACGGGTACCACCCACAGTTACCTACGTGAACCAAGCTAGGTGTGTCTGAAACGCTAAAGGACTTTTTTAAATGCCCACTTAGGCAGCTGCTCGCTTAGCATATTTTTCTACTGAGTAACTCAGAATTAAGCATTGAATCACACAATCTACTTTTTAAAAATCTGAATGTATGTAAAACAGTAAATTATATGTTAAATAATTGGATCCTGAGCAGAGCAATCCATGTTAGCTGTTAAGTCGAGTTTTGGGAAACAAGCTAGCTCTGTCTCCTGAAGTGTGAGCCAGTGGTTCTAAGAAAGTATCCTAATGCCACAGGTGAAACCCGAAATTGAAGTAAAGGTTGCTAAATGAGCCTGAGCTAAAACTCTTAGCCGATCACATCAGCAAAGGCACCCCCACGCGGGAGCTAGCGGGCGGGGTGTCTGCTGGAGAAGGTGAAGCTGGCTGCCTGCTCTTCTCTGAAGCTCCCGTCCAGCCCAGTGCCCCCTGCATGCCTCCCCTCCTCCGGATGTGGGGTTGTGTCCCCCCAGGGCCTTGCGCGTGGGATGTCTGGTGCCTCGCAGACAGCAGAAAGGATTTATGCGGCTGCTCGTGGAAGCCTGGATACTTTCAGGACAGATGTCCTTTTGTGGGTTTCCTGGCTTCTTGTCTTCTAAAAGACAGTGCAGTCATGTTTGAGTCTGATGAATGTGTCCTAGGTTTGCAGTAACTGTTACTGTCCTCTTCTCATTCTGTTATGTAAGATGACTACTGAGAATGTTGAAACGATCTCCTAAAATGAGATTTGGGGCCATAAAACTTAGGGATTTCATAGAAAATTATGTCTGGTCATCTGTTATTAGATGATGAGTCTTATCTGCACAAAGCAGAGGTTTTTTTCTTAGTTTATATGTTTTATCAATTCTGTTTATCATGATTATTATGTTTACATGTGATTTAAAAGGCTGTATAAGAAATACATGTGGCATACATTCATGATGCTCATCCTAATGATTCGTGAACCCTTAGGAAATCCCTACATCTAAAATTCTAGATATTATGTCTTGGGCTCCATTAGAAATGCCACTTGGAGACATAACAAATCTGGGCCTGAGGGCCTGAGGCGGGGGCAAGCCCACCCCGTGGCAGGGACAGAGAGTGGGCGGGCACCGGGTACGGGGCGAGCTGGATGGCCCTCCGGACCCCTTCCTCCTCAGGATTCTGTCCGTGGGCGGACAGAGCCTCCGTGCCTGCACTGCCGCCGGTGCCCGCTGCGCGGAGCAGTCCGACTGTGGAGTGTGACTGGCGTGGGGGATGCGTCCCTGCGGGATGGGGCAGCTCCTGGCCCTCCCTGGCAGCTGGCTTCACTGTGGAGGGCGAAGCGAGAAACACTTGCCAGGAAATCTGCCGAGGTGGTGGCCGCAGCTGGTGTCAGATTCTCTGGCTGAGTGTCAGCCCCTGTTCAAAGGCAGTTTCTAATACGGCCAATTCTGCCTTTCATCTCTCCGCCATTTCGTGTAATTTTTTTAGCATCTATACACTTACATCTTTTCTCATTTTAATATCACTACCTCTCTAAAAATTCCCTTGTCTTTTTAAATTAAATGTTACTCATATTGTTTTCAGTTGTTTTTTTCATCTGAAGAGCATTAAATACCTGCATTTACCAAAAGGGAATATCGCAAATGCTGTCATCTGCTAGCAGCTTTGCATGTGGCACCTTTACATGAGCTCTTTCCCAGTTTTGGCTTCGTCCACGGATCCCTGTAAAACCCCGAGTCTTGGCTAGTCACGTAGGAGCCGTTCGGGTTTCAGTCCTGTGTCTGGGCTGCTCCGAGGGGCGTCAGCACTAGCCCAGCACCAAGCCATCCACCCTGCGGCCAGCGGCCCCACGGCCAGAGTTCACAGCCACCCAGGAGTGCAGTTTACAGGTCACTGAAAAGTGGAGGTTCTGTCCAGTGTCCCTTATAAGGCCCCCATTTCAAAAGAAATGTTGAGTCCCACTGAAGACCTGGGATGTGATGTGGATTCTGTCACAGTGTCTGCGGCATTTGCCTTTGGTTTCCTTTAAAAATGTACAAATGTTGTATAATACAGGTTTGTCCCTCCACAATTGTATTTGCCACACTTGGTGCATTAAAGTACTTTTATTTATTTGTTTTGGGCAGTATTAATATATATAAACATACAGTTACTGTTTTATATATTCTTAGCTCATTCAAAGCCATGTATGCTGTAAATGTGCTAGTCTTTAGAATGACAAGTAATAAATGACTGACAAGAACATTAAACCTGCTCCTGCCTGATTCGTCGTTACGTCAGGAGAACTAGGTCTGTGGCCAGCATCCGACTGGACCGTCGTCGGTGAGCACTGTGTCGATGTTTCTCAGCACTTCTAAACTCAATGTTTCTGAACATGGGACCATGAAAAACTTGTTTCATAGCCTTGTTTTCACTTTATTTGATAAAACTTAAGACAGACCCAAGTCCAGCTCTGTCGTGCCACTCACTCGCTGGTGACCGAGCAAGTCGCCTGCCCTCTCGGGGCCTTGGGTGCTTTTCCTGTGTGCCAAGTGTGGACACAGTGGGGCACTTACCGCAATTGGGAGCTGCCTTGGCATTAAGTGTTCTTAAAAGACAGCTGTTGTTACTGTCCCATGTCCATAAACGTGGATCGTGCCTTCCCTGTGGGTCCCCTGGTTATCCTTTGGATGACTTGCTAAAATGTAGCTCTGTTAATGGTTGACTGCTGGTTAAAACCAAGATGGCGTCTTGCTCCTCTGTACGTTTTTCTTTGCACACGTGTCCCCTGATTACCCTTGGATCAGTTCCTGGTAGTAGAAATGAACAATGAAAGGATCACTTAAATGTAAAATTTTTGAATTAGTATTACCGAAGTACCCCCAGAAAGTTTGCTATCACCTGCAGCACAGCCTGTTTCCCTTATTCTCACTGATGCTTGAAAGGGCACCTTGTTTCAATTTCTGTTTCTTTGTTTGCTGTGAAAACTGAGCATCTTTTATCTTTTATACTTCTACTGATATTTCTACTTATGTGACTTTACTGCTGTGTTGGTCTTCCTCATATTGATTAAGTGTATTTAATATACAGTATATTAACCGGTCCTGTGTATTGTTTTGAAGCCTGTTTGTCAGTTGTCTTTCAGCTTTGTTGACATGGAGGGCATAGAGAAGTTACACATTTTTATGTAGTCAAAGATACCTTTTCTTTTTGATGCTTGTTCTGAAATCAAGTCCTGGCTTCACTACTGAATGTGGCAGACAGTCACCCTGTCCTTGTCCCTGGAGGGGGCATGGTGCCGAGCGCTCACAAGGGACTGACCGCCCTCGTCCACGCCCTTCGCCAGTCTGTGCTGGGACTTGGCAAATGGGAAGTAACTCTTACTTTTATTAAAGCTGTCACTATGCCAGCTGTGGCAGATTCCCGAGAAGGCAGGGTAAGAACATCCACTGCTCGGGTTCCCCTCCGGACCCCTGTTGCACCTCAGCACCCTCTTTCCGACGCTTCCTCCCAGAACCAGGCCCCCAGTGGGCCTTGTCGGTGCATCCAGGCAGGTCTGCATGCAAATATAATAGACCTTCACGGGGCTGTCATTGTCCTGTACCATTGAAGAGACAAAGCTAAGTGAGCTGGAGGCGACAGCAAGGAGGAACGGGTCCGGGTGCCGAAAGGTGCGGCACTCCTCCCGCTCGCCCCTCCCGTGGCTTCTGCAGCCTCCCCCTGGTGGTCCTCAGACCACCCTCCCCCAGCGGCTGGGCCCCCACCCACCAACACCGTGTCCCCCAGGTTTCTCTCCATAAATGTCTTCCATCTCACTTCAGAGGCTCTTCCTGAAAAGTCTTCACCATTCCTATGAATAAATTACCACTTACTTGCTCATGATTCCCAACTTTCTAGGTCCATCCCAGACTCTCCAGGTCCAGATTCATCTAAACATCCAACCACCCCGGTCATTCTAACGGAGGGCCCCCTCATGCCTTGGGCATGTCGGCGCTAAACTCCTGCGTTCCCTCCTGCAAGCTGGCCGAGCCCTCCTCTGACAAATGACCCCAACCTTCCACCCGTGGGGTGCCTTCTTTCTTCTCCACGTCCCATCAGCCACCAAGATCTGTCGTTCTTCAACCTCATAATCCTGCCCTAATTTCTGTCCTTTCCCTTTGTCTGGCCTGCCACCCCTCAGCCTTCACATTCCTTCTTCAAGGCTGCGTTGCAGGCAGAGAGTGCCCCCATCTGTGGCAATCGCTCTCCACAGAATGAGATGGCTCCTTAAAAATTTTTCCCCTCATTAATTTTTAATTGTATGACATATATATAGTGTTACTTTTACTTTGTCCAAATGTTATTTTGTGTCCACAACTGCAAATGCAATACCTGTCACAACAGTGCTTCTCAAAAAAATTTACTGTATGAAAAGATGAATAAATTATTGGGGGGGTGTTCAACTGAAATTTTTCCTATTTCAGCACTGGACCAAGTTGCTTTTCTTATATGTAATCTATATTCTAAACAAGGAGCTAAATTCAGCAGAATCAAGGGCGAAGGCAGAATTCAGAGCAGAATGTGGGAAGCACCAGGCGGTGGTTTTCTCTTTGCGGTGATCATGAGCTTCTCTGAGGAGAGTCACATCTTACGGGAGGTCTGCACGATGGTCTGCTGATTGGGATGGTAGTTACATGATGACTCACATTATAGTTACTAGCAGTACACAAATAACCTATGCACGTTTCTGTATGTCCATTATATTGAATAATGGAAATCACGTTAGCCCCATCATTCAGTGAACAATTTAAAAATTCAGACCTTACCAAAGAGGCAAAAGTCTTGTACACTGAAAACTACAAAATGCTACTGAGAAATTAAAGAAGACACCAATAAATGGAAAGACATCCTGTATAAATGGACTGGAAGACTTCATGCTGTTAAGATGCCAATACTATCTAGTGCTCTACAGACTCAGTGTACTAAAATCCCAATGGTGATTTTGGCAGAAATAGAAAAATCCATCCTAAAATTTATAAGGACTCTCAAAGGACTCCAAAGAGCCAGAACAATCTTGAACAAATCTGGAGATCTCTCACTTCATGATTTCAAAAGTTATTATAACACTACAGTAATCAAAACAGTGTGGGAACTGGCACAAAGACAGACAGACCAATGAAATAGAACTGAGCCCAAAAATAAGCCCTGGAAAATACAGTCAAAATGGCTTTTGACAAGAGTGCCAAGACCATTCAATGAGGAAAGGACAGTCTTTTCAAAAAATGATACTGAGAAACTGGATGTCCACAGGCAAACGAATGAAATTGGACCCTTACCTATACCATATACAAATCAACTCGAGCTAGATCAAAGACTTAAACATAGGAACTAAACTAGACAACTCCTAGAAGAAAAGTTAGGAGAAGAGTGTCACTGGATTGAGCAATGATTTCGTGGATGTGACACCAAAAGCACAGGCAACACAAGGAAAACACTGTACTACATAAAAATTTAATACTATCAAAGAACAAAAGAACACAATCGACAGAGTGAGGAGAAATGGGAGAAAATGGTTTCAAATCATAAATCTGACAAGGGGTTAATATCTAGAATATGCAAAGAACTCCTAGAACTCAACAAGAAAAGCGCAAAAAACTTTCTAAAAAGGGCAAAGAACTTGACATTTCTCCAAAGATTTACAAATGGCCAGTAAACACATAAATGATGAAATGAAGCTCCGTATTGGAATGGCGTTTGCCAGACATCAGGGGAACAGAGTAATAGGGAGCTGTTTAATGGGTATAGAGTTTCCGTTTTGCAAGATGAAGAGCTCTGGAGATTGGCTGAATAAAAGGGGGATACTTAACACTAATGAACTATATGCTTATGTATATTTCACCATAACTAAGAATTAAAAATATATAGTTATGTGTATTTTACCACAACCAAGAATTAAAAACATATAGTTACTAATAAAGATACTATAAATTATTTTTTAAATGGGTCACAGACCTACATGTAAGCTAAACTATAAAACTCTTAGGTGAAAACATAACACTAAATTTCCATAAGCTTGGGTTAGGCAATGGTTTTCTTAGTACACCAAAAGGAAAAATTGGTAACTTGGAATTCATGAAAATTAAAAACTGGAAAAGATGGTGGTGTGAGAGGTGAGACAGAGGCTTCCTCCTAAAACCTCATATAATATGAAAATAAAGCTACTTCAACTACTCTTGAAAGAGCAACCGGAAAGAAGACAGCAACAAACTGCATACACCTGGAGACAAGAGCAGCCCTCACAGAAAAGGGTAAGTACTAAAGCTGTGGTCCTGCGGGATCCAAGCCGTTCCCCCACCCCAGCTCACCAGTGGGAGGAACAGGAATGGAGCAGGGAGGGAGTGGAGATGTGGGACTGCTAAATACCTAACTCTGGAGATCTGCTCTGGGAGCACAAACCTACATTTCCTGGTCCTTGCATCATACTCTTGTAATTAGGGGGCAGGAAAGCTAAGATAGGCAGAATTCCTGGAGAGACTAAGAATCCAGCTGCTTGTGAAAGCAGGGATCCATACCCAGCTGCTCGGGGACAAAAGAAGGGTGGGCAGTCTGAGAGACTTCCTAAAAAAGAAGCCCTTAGCAAGAGAGCTGCTAAAGGGGCAAGGATTGCACGGAGCTTACTGCTCAGGAGAAAGGACAGGCAGACAAAATTGTCTGGGTGCACTCTGCCCAGCAGGTTGGGAGCTTTCACGATCTTCAGGTGCTCCAGCTCTCTGGCTGCCTACACAGCTCCAAGAACCCCTTCTGTGACAGGCAGACTTGTGCGCCTTTCTTCTGGCCAGCCCCACCCAGCTTGCAAACCGGGAAATTCTTCCCTGGTGTTAGGCCAGCCAGAGGGAAGATCTGTCTATAGCAACTAAAAACGCAAAGCACAGAGGCTTATACCTGTGTGCTCAGCCCACTGGTTCAGGTAGTGGAGACAGGCATAGCAGACAGGAACCAGCAAACAGGCCTTTCCTCCCCGGAGGCACCAATACCACTCCCCTACAATCCCCGCATTGCTTCAGGGGCTGAGCAGCTCCAGAGAGTAGAGCTTCTGGGCACTAGAGGGCGCCATACACAAATATGAAACACCAAAGGAACCTGGTCCAGAGTAAAATAATGAACACAACTCCTGAGAAAGATTTAAATGATACGGACCTTATGACTCTCCCTGAAAGGGAGTTCAAAATAAAAATCATTAACATGCTCATGGAGGTACGGAAAGATATTCAAGAACTCAGGAATGAATTCCGGTCGGAGATCCAATCATTGAAGAACACAATGGACGGTATTAAAAGCAGATTGGATACGGTGGAGGAGACAATAAATGAAATAGGAACTAGAGAAGAGGAATATAAAGAAGCTGAGGCACAGAGAGAAAAAAGGATCTCTAAGAATGAAAGAATATTGAGAGAACTGTGACCAATCCAAATGGAACAATATTCGCGTTATAGGGGTACCACAAGAAGAAGAGAGAGAAAAAGGGATAGAAAGCGTCTTTTAGGAGGTGATTGCTGAAAACTTCCCCAATCTGGGGAAGAAGATAGTTTCTCAGGCCATGGAGGTGCGCAGATCTCCCAACACAAGGGACCCAAGAAAGACAACAGCAAGACATATAGTAATTAAAATGGCAAAGATCAAGGATAAGGACAGACTATTAAAAGCAGCCAGAGAGAGAAATAGGATCACATACAAAGGAAAGCCCATCAAGCTATCATCAGACTTCTCAACAGAAACCTTATAGGCCAGAAGGGAGTGGCATGATGTATTTAATGCAATGAAGCAGAAGGCCCTTGAACCAAGATTACTTTATCTGGCAAGATTATGATTTAAATTTGAAGGAGGGATTAAACAATTCCCAGATAAGCAAAAGCTGAGAGAATTTGCCTCCCACAAACCATCTCTACACTGTATTTTGGAGGGACTGCTATAGATGGAAGTGTTCCTACAGAATAATAGCAATCACCAGAGGAAATAAAACCACAGTAAAGAAAATAGAACAGCTAATTACTAAGAAAATGCAAAATTAAATTAACTATTTCCAAAGTCAATCAAGGGATAGACAAACAGTACAGAATATGATACCTAATATATAAAGAATGGAATAGAAAGAAAAAGGAGGAAACAAACAAAGAACCTTTACATTGTGTTTGTAATAGCATAGTAAGTTACTTGTTAGACTTTTAGATAGTAGGGAAGTTAACCTTGAACCTTTGGTAACCACGAATCTGAAGCCTGCAATGCCAATAAGTACATACCTATCCATAATCACCCTAAATGTAAATGGACTGAATGCACCAGTCAAAAGACATAGAGTCACTGAATGGATAAAAAAAGAAGACCCATCTATATGCTGCCTTCAAGAGACTCACTTTAAACCCAAAGACATACACAGACTAAAAGTGAAGGGATGGAAAAAGATATTTCATGCAAACAACAAAGAGAAAAAAGCAGATGTTGCAGTACTTG
>JAVSCE010015858.1:0-145820 GCA_032199065.1 Smutsia gigantea | reverse complement strand
TATTACAACCAGGATATTGACATTGTGCAGTCCACTGCTCTTATTCAGATTTTAGTTTTATTTTTACTGATATGTGCGTGTGTGTGTGTGGTGTGTTGAATTCTGTACTGTTTAATCCACTTTCAGTGTTTGTATATCCACCACTGCAGTCAAGATACTGAATAGCTCCATATCACAAGGATTCCTAGTGTTACCCTTTTATAACCCCTGCTTCTCTCCTACCACTTCCCTTTTCCTCCTCTCTCTGTAAACCCCTGGCAGCTAATCTATTTCTAAAATCTGTCATTGCAAAAATGTTACATAAATGAAATCATACAATATGTAACCACTTGAGATTGACTATTTTCACTCCCTGTAATTCCCTGGAGATTTATCCAACTTTACATGAATCAGCAGCTTATTTCCTTTTACTACTTATTTTTTATTTTTAAGTTAGAGAACCTCTACATCATTTAAAACTTAGCTTATATTTTGTTTCCTTCCTAATCTATTCTTAAAATATATTTGTCTTAAATCTAGGTGACAAAACACGACCGCCTGCCTCAAGCCCCTCTAGTGTCATCCGTCGCACTTCCTCTCTGGATACACTTGCTGCCCCGTACCTTGCAGGACACTGGCCTCGTGATAGTCACGGGCAAGCTGCTCCTTGTATGAGAGACAAAGCTACACAGGTAGGTGTATTACAGTTCTTGTCCTGAAGCATTTTACTCTGAAACTGTTTCTCATAGTATTATTCTACTCTGTGCTCAAATTCTTAAAACATCAGTGTGTATTAGAATTGCCTGAGAAGCTTATCAAAAGTGCACATTCTCAGGCCTGCCCTCTAAATATTCTGTAATGTTTTTTGGTTGAGGCTCATGAATGTGATTTTTAAATAGTTCCCAAAGTAATTCCAAACATACAGATAACTTATAGACATACTTTTTTCCTGTTTACTCTGTATAGAACATCACAATACATTTACGTTATAGAATTGAGACTTAAAAATCTGTAACAATAAGGATTACTTCACTTTCTATCTAACTTTAATATTTTTGTGTCAAAAATCTTCATGTGCTAGGACATGGGGATCATATTACATTGCTAATAGATTCTATAAATGTAAATATCCTGACTAAGGGACTCTAGAAGCAAAGTTTTGTACTTTTAGATTTATAAAGTTTTTTAACTAAAAGGTTCTTAAGAGATCATTTAGATTTACCTCCTAGTTTTACAAATGAGGAAGCTGAGATCCAAGATCATAAAGCTAGTAGATGATTGTATCTTAGTTTGGTGTAGTTTCTTTCATAACACTTACTATCATTATAATTAATTAAACATTTGTCCAATTATTTACTTAATGTTTCTCATACTCACTAGAGCTCACAAAGGCAGGAACTGTATCTACTTTGTCCATTTCTGTATTTTCATCCTCAGAACTTAGTGCTGTACCTGACAGAAACTCAAGGAGTAGTTGCAAAGGAATGAATCAGCAGAACAGTTAAAGCTTTGTTGCTAGTGAAGACTGGAAAGTCATTTAAAGAGTTAAAAGATTCTTTATACTGATTGTTGAAAATCAGCTAAGGTGTATCTCGATTTAGACTTCAGATTTTCATCACTGATGGTTGCTTGATCCCAGCACTTTATGAGAGAATGTTCTTTTACAGAACCAAATAAACGCACTTGGCTTGTGAAATTTGCATATTGGTTTCCAGAACCCCAAGGGTTCTTGGAGGGCTTGGTTTGTTTTCTATCCTCATACTCTTGAAACTGAGCCCTATTGTTAGGGCAGATGCTTGGGATTTGAGATTACCTTGAGGTCTAGTATCAATGATAGAAACAAAAATGGAGAATCTGTACTTACCAAAAGCAATGAATCTTTTGAGATATCATGACTTTTTTTTTTTGTCAGAAAAAAATCAGTTTAATTTTTCAGTTTTCCAGGCAGGACCAATTAAGCCAACTTTAATTCTTTTCTTTTTTAATATAATTTATTTTATTATCATTAATTTACAATTACATGTGCAATGTTACGATTATTAAACTACCCCTTCATCAGGTCCCCCCCACCAACCCCATTACAGTCACTGTCCATCAGCGTAGTGAGATGCTATAGAATCACTACTTGTCTTCTCTGAGTTGTACTGCCCTCCCCGTGCCCCCCCAACATTACATCTGCTAATCGTAATGCCCCTTTTCCCTCTTATCCCTCCCTTCCCGCCCATTTTCCCCAGTCCCTTTCCCTTTGGTAACTATTAGTCCGTTCTTGGGTTCTGTGAGTCTGCTGCTGTTTTGTTCCTTCAGTTTTTTTCTTTGTTCTTATACTCCACATATGAGTGAAATCATTTGATACTTGTCTTTTTCGGCTTGGCTTATTTCACTGAGCATAATACCCTCTAGCTCCATCCATGTTGTTGCAAATGGTAGGATTTGTTTTCTTCTTATGGCTGAATAATATTCCATTGTGTATATGTACCACATCTTCTTTATCCATTCATCTACTGATGGACACTTAGGTTGCTTCCATTTCTTGGCTATTGTAAATAGTGCTGCAATAAACATAGGGGTGCATCTGTCTTTTTCAAATTGGGCTGCTGCATTCTTAGGGTAAATTCCTAGGAGTGGGATTGCTGGGTCAAATGGTATTTCTATTTTGAGTTTTTTGAGGAACCTCCATACTGCTTTCCACAATGGTTGAACTAATTTGCAGTCCCACCAGCAGTGTAGGAGGGTTCCCTTTTCTCCACATCCTCGCCAACATTTGTTGTTGTTTGTGTTATGGATGTTGGCCATCCTCACTGGTGTGAGGTGATATCTCATTGTGGTTTTAATCTGCATTTCTCTGATGATTAGCGATGTGGAGCATCTTTTCATGTGCCTGTTGGCCATCTGAATTTCTTCTTTGGAGAAGTGTCTTTTCATGTCCTCTGCCCATTTCTTAATTGGATTATTTGCTTTCTGTTTGTTAAGGTGCATGAGTTCTTTATATATTTTGGATGTCAACCCTTTATCAGATATGTTTTTTATGAATATATTCTCCCATAATGTAGGATGTCTTTTTGTTCTACTGATGGTGTCCTTTGCTGTACAGAAGCTTTTCAGCTTGATATAGTCCCACTTGTTCATTTTTGCTTTTGTTTCCCTTGCCTGGGGAGATATGTTCAAGAAGAAGTTGCTCATGTTTATGTCCAAGAGATTTTTGCCTATGTTTTTTTCTAAGAGTTTTATGGTTTCATGACTTACATTCAGGTCTTTGATCCACCTTGAGTTTACCTTTGTGTATGGGGCTAGACAGTAGTCCAGTTTCATTCTCTTACATGTAGCTGTCCAGTTTTTCCAACACCAGCTGCTGAAGAGGCTGTCATCTCCCCATTGTATATCAAGGCTCCTTTATCAAATATTAATTGACTGTATATGTTTGGGTTAATGTTTGGATTTTCTATTCTGTTCTACTGGTCTGTGGGTCTGTTTTTGTGCCAATACCAAATTGTCTTGATTACTGTGGCTTTGTAGTAGAGCTTGAAGTCAGGGAGTGTAATTCCCCATGTTTTATTCCTCCTTCTCAGGATTGCTTTGGCTATTCGGGGTCTTTTGTGGTTCCATATGAATTTTAGAATTATTTGTTCCAGTTCATTAAAGAAAGCTGTTGGTAGTTTGATAGGGATTGCATTGAATCTGTAGATTGCTTTAGGTAGTATAGCCATTTTGACAATATTTATTCTTCCTAGCCAAGAGCATGGGATGCATTCCATTTGTTAGTGTCCTCTTTAATTTCTCTTAGGAGTGTCTTGTAGTTTTCAGAGTACAGGTCTTTCACTTCCTTCATTAGGTTTCTTCCTAGGTATTTTATTCCTTTTGATGCAATTGTGAAGGGAATTGTTTTTCTGATTTCTCTTTCTGTTAGTTCATCGTTAGTGTATAGGAAAGCAACAGATTTCTGTGTGTTAATTTTGTATCCTGCAACTTTGCTGAATTCAGATATTAGTTCTAGTAGTTTTGGAATGGAATCTTTAGGGTTTTTTATGTACAGTATCATGTCATCTGCAAATAGTGACAATTTGACTTCTTCTTTACCAATCTGGATGCCTTGTATGTCTTTGTTTTGTCTGATTGCCGTGGCTAGGACTCTCCAGTACTATGTTGAATAACAGTGGAGAGAGTGGGCATCCCTGTCTTGTTCCCGATCTTAGATGAAAAGCTTTCAGCGTCTCGCCGTTAAGTATGATGTTAGCTGTGGGTTTGTCATATATAGCCTTTATGATGTTGAGGTACTTGCCCTCTATACCCATTTTGTTGAGAGTTTCAATCAGGAATGGATGCGGTATTTTGTCAAATGCTTTTTCAGCATCTATGGAGATGATCATGTGGTTTTTGTTCTTCTTTTTGTTGATGTGGTGGATGATGTTGATGGATTTTCGAATGTTGTACCGTCCTTGCATCCATGGGATGAATCCCACTTGATCATGGTGTATGATCCTCTTGATGTATTTTTGAATTCGGTTTGCTAATATTTTGTTGAGTATTTTTGCATGTACGTTCATCAGGGATATTGGTCTGTAATTTTCTTTTTTGGTGAGGTCTTTGCCCGGTTTTGGTATTAGAGTGATGCTGGCTTCATAGAATGAGTTTGGAAGTATTCCCTCCTCTTCTATTTTTTGGAAAACTTTAAGGAGAATCGGTGTTGTTTCTTCTCTATATGTCTGGTAGAATTCAGAGGTGAATTCATCAGGCCCAGGGGTTTTGTTCTTGGGTAGTTTTTTGATTACCAGTTCGATTTCGTCAGTGGTGATTGGTCTGTTTAGTTTTTCTGTTTCTTGCTTGGTCAGTCTTGGAAGGTTGTATTTTTCTAAGAAGTTGTCCATTTCTTCTATGTTTTCCAGCTTGTTCGCATATAGATTCTCATAATATTCTCTTATGATTCTTTGTATTTCTGTGGGGTCCGTCGTGATTTTTCCTTTCTCATTTCTGATTGTGTTTATGTGTGTAGATTCTCTTTTTCTCTTAATGAGTCTGGCTAGGGGTTTATCTATTTTGTTTATTTTTTCAAAGAACCAGCTCTTGGTTTTATTGATTTTTTCTATTGTTTTATTCTTCTCAATTTTATTTATTTCTTCTCTGATCTTTATTATGTCCCTCCTTCTCGTGACTTTGGGCCTCATTTGTTCTTCTTTTTCCAATTTCAGTAATTGTGTCTTTAGACTATTCATTTGGGAATGTTCTTCCTTCTTTCAATAGGCCTGGATTGCAATATACTTTCCTCTTAGAACTGCCTTTGCTGCGTCCCACAGAAGTTGTGGCTTTGTGTTGTTGTTGTCATTAGTCTCCATATATTCTTTGATTTCTGTTTTGATTTGGTCGTTAACCCATTGATTAATTAGGAGAGTGTTGTTAAGTCTCCATGTATTTGTGAGCCTTTTTGATTTCTTTCTAAAATTTATTTCTAGTTTTATACCTTGGTGATCTGAGAAGTTGGTTGGTAGGATTTCAATATTTTTTTTTTTTTGAGGTTCTTTTTGTGGCCTAGTATGTGGTCTATTCTGGAAAATGTTCCATGTGCACTTGAGAAGAATGTGTATCCTGTTGCTTTTGGGTGTAGAGTTCTGTAGATGTCTGTTAGGTCCTTCTGTTCTAGTGTGTTGTTCAGTGCCTCTATGTCTTTACTTATTTTATGTCTGGTTGATCTGTCCTCTGGAGTGAGTGGTGTGTTGAAGTCTCCTAAGATGAATGCATTGCTGTGTATTTTCTCCTTTAATTCTGTTAGTATTTGTCTCACATATGCTGGCGCTCCTGTGTTGGGTGCATATATATTTATAATGGTTATATCTTCTTGTTGGACTGACCCCTTTATCATTATGTAATGTCCTTCTTTATCTTTTGCTACTTTCTTCGTTTTGAAGTCTATTTTGTCTGATACAAGTACTGCAACACCTGCTTTTTTCTCTTTGTTGTTTGCATGAAATATCTTTTTCCATCCCTTCACTTTTAGTCTGTGTATATCTTTGGATTTGAGGTGAGTTTCTTGTAGGCAGCATATAGATGGGTCTTGCTTTTTTATCCATTATGTTACTCTGTGTCTTTTGATTGGTGCATTCAGTCCATTTACATTTAGGGTGATTATTGATAGGTATGTACTTATTGCCATTGCTGGCTTTAGATTCATGGTTACCAAGGGTTCAAGGGTTGCTTCTTTACTATCTAACAATCTAACTTAACTTTCTTGTTAATTTATTGTAAACACAGTCTGATGTTTCTTTCTTTCTCTCCCTTCTTATTCCTCCTCCTGCATTCTTTCTATAATAGGTGTTTTATTCTTTGCCTTTAGTTGGTATTTGGATGGTCTGCTTTCTTTGCTATGATTTTTTTTTCCTCTGGTGACATCTTTTTAGCCTTAGGTGTGCTTCCCTCTAGAGCAGTCCATTTAAGATATCCTGTATTGGTGGTTTATGAGAGGCAAACTCTCTTAACTTTCGTCTATCTGGAAATTGTTTAATCCCTCCATCATATCTAAATGACAATCGTGCTGGATACAATATTCTTGGTTCGAGGCCCTTCCTTTTCATAACGTTAAATATCTCATGCCATTCTCTTCTGGCCTGTAAGGTTTCTGTTGAGAAGTCTGATGATAGTCTGATGGGTTTTCCTTTGTAGGTGATCTTTTTTCTCTCTCTAGCTGCCTTTAATACCCTGTCTTTATCTTTGATCTTTGCCATCTTAATTATTATGTGTCTTGGTGTTGTCTTCCTTGGGTCCCTTGTGTTGGGAGATCTATGAGCTTCGGTGGACTGCGAGACTACTTCCTTCCCCAGCGAGGGAAAGTTTTCAGCAATTATTTCTTCAAAGACACTTTCTATCCCTTTTTCTCTCTCTTCTTCCTCTGGTACTCCTATAATGCGAATATTGTTCCGTTTGGATTGGTCACACAGTTCTCTTAATATTCTTTCATTCCTAGAAATCCTTTTATCTCTCTCTGCCTCAGCTGCTCTGTACTCCTGTTCTCTGTTTTCTATTCCATTAACAGTCTCTCGCATCTCATCCATTCTGCTGTTAAGCCCGTCGATCGCTTGTCTGATATCTGTATTGTCTTTCCTCAGTTCCCTCACTTCCTCCTTCAACTCTTGCACATTTCTCTGTAGGTCCATCAGCATGGTTGTGACTTTTATTCTGAATTCTTTTTCAGGGAGGCTGTGCATTTCCATCCCTTCAGACTCCCTCTCTGGGGTTGTCTGGTTGATTTTGGTCTGAACTATATTCCTCTGTCTTTTCATGGCTGTATAATTTGGTCACTGGTAGTTGCCACGTATGTCACCTGGGCTCTTTAAGACTTTAAAAAGAGAAGAAAAAAAAAGCGAAAAAAAAGATAAAAAAAGAAAAAAAAGAAAGAAAGAAAAAAGAAAAAACAAAAACAAAACAAAACAAAACAAACAAAGAAAATGCCCACCCGACGTAGATTCTGTGGGAATGCTCTAAGTGGCACTATTGCCCTGCTATTCCACAGCTGTGACTGTGCCGCTCCGCACGGCCCTTTATCGCTCTGGCAGGTGTCGGAACGAGTAGGAGGCTGTTGATCTCAGTGAGAAGTGTTAAGTATGGCTACGCTTCCTCAGTCGCCAGCTAAGGCATCTGAATCTCCCCAGGACTCCCAGCCTGCTGGGCTGAGTGTGCTGGGGCGATCCGGCTCCTCCGCTGTGCTCCTGTCTCTTTAAGACCGCTGAGGAAAGCGCGCACTTTTTTTTTCCTTCCCAGGAGCCAGCTGCAAGCACCCTGGCGCGTTCCCCGGTCAGATCCTGCCCCTCTGTCTCTCCAATCTCCGCTGCACTGCGCAATGTGGGTCAGCGCTCCCCGCGCAGATCACCGGGGCTGGCTACTTCGCGGGGTGTACTTCCACTCCCTCCCGGCTCTGAATCCTCTCCTCCCACCGTTGCGCTGGGGTGGGGGAGGGCTCGGGTCCTGCCGGGTCGCGGCTCCGTATCTTACCCGCCTCTTGGGGTGCCGAGTCCTCTCGGGTGTATCTGCACGCTGTGCACTTTCCTGTGTATTCTCGTCTCTCTTTTAGGAATAGATGTATTTTCTGTGTTTTCGTAGATAAATATAGTGTTGGGAGGAGATTTCTGCCGCCCTGCTCACACCGCCATCTTCCTGGAAGTTCGAAATCATGACTTTTTTAACCAAAGAGTTCTGCAAAATCTGCATTTATTCAAGACCTGTAACATGCTAAGATTAGGGCATGTAGTATAGAAAAAAGTATAGTCCTTACTTGCTTTCTGCTTAGTCCACATGTCATTGTTTAAGTTAGTGTGGATATATTTCCTTGAACAACCCTCTGTATTTTCTTTGCAGTTTCACGTTGAGTGGGTTCAGATATATTATCTTATCAGTGTAAACATAAACCATCTTGTAAAACATTGGGAGCCCTTTGATCTGTGGAAGAAGTTCAGTAAGTCATTTTTATGAAGTTGCTATGATTTAGCTCTGAGTTAAAGTATAAACCCATACTATCTTCACCTTCTTGTAAATATCCCCCAAATTGGGAGTGTTTAGAGTACAGGTGTAAAGAAAATTTATAATTACACTGTTAATCTTGCTTGTAAAGCTCACATGTAGAATCCCTTAAGGCATAATGGATGTTGATGATAGCTGGGCACTCCAATCGTCCATTTGCATTGTGTACCCTGTCTTTGGCAAGTGAATTTAGAACTACAGTGATTAATCAAAAGTTCTCCAATTCGTTGTTTGCAAATGTTGAATTTCCTTATGTATGTATGCTAGTTAATTAAGTCAGCTTTTTAAAGTTGGTAAAATGCATATATAACTTAAAATTCACAATTTTAACATTTTAAAGTATACAATTTAGTGGCATTGATTACACTCACAATGCTGTGCAACCATACTACTATTTCCAAAACCTTTTTATCACATCAAATGAATTCTGTAACCCCCCCATCCTTTCTCCACCTCCTGGTAAACAACTGTTCAACTTCCTGTTTCTGTGAATTGGCCTATTCTAGATATTTCATATAAGGGCAGTCATACAATATTTGTCCTTCATATCTGGCTCATTTTGAATAGCATAATGTTTTCAAGGTTCATCTGTGTTACAGTATGTATCAGAACTTCATTTATTTTCATGGCTGAGTAATATTCCATTGTATAGATATATCACATGTTTACCCATTTATCTGTTTATGGACATTTGGGATGCTTACAGATTTTGCCTATTGTGAACAATGCTGAAATGAACATTGATGTACTAGCTTTTAGAGGAACTGCCAAACTGTTTCCCACGACAGCTGTACCATTTTACATTCTCCCCAAAAATGTATAAGGATTACAGTTTCTCCATATCCTCATCAGTACTTACTATTTTCCTTTTTTTAAAATAAAAGCCATCCTACTAGGTATGAAATGGTATCTTTTGGTTTTTATTTGTATTTCCATAACGTCTAATAATGTTGAGCATCTTTTCATGTGCTTGTTGTATATATTCTTTGGAGTCCAGGCATTTTCTTAACATCTCTGCCTCTATTTCCCCTTTGTAAAATGGGGAAAATAATAGTACCTATCCTTTAAGGTTTTTATCAGGATTAAACAAGGAAATATATGTAAAACACTAAGAACAGTATATGGTACAAAGTAGGCACTCAATAAATGCTTGCTATTAAAATTATTACATTTGGATACTATTAGATTAGAACAAAGACGGAATGTAGGTTTCATCTCCTGTGGAGTTTGTCAATTGCTATTAGCTTCATGGAGCATTATGTTGAAAAAGATTCAGGCTAAAGATTTTTTGGTACTCATTAACAATTTCTGCTCCTGCTGAGGGATCCAGGGTACTTTATTACCCCTGGTCCAGACATAGCTGCAGCAGACAGTATGATGGAAATAATTTATCTTATATTGTAGATGGGTGCTTCCAGAAAGTTGCTGTAGACTTTTGACAAGTCATAGCATGTCACCATGAGCCCTCGTTCTTCATTCTAAAAAAATTATGTATGACTCTAATGTCCTTCTCAGTGTCTGGGGAAGGAATGACAATGGGAGAAGTAGGTTCTGGAAAATATAGAGAAAAATAGGATATAGAACAAGTCTTTAAAGATGTTGATCTCCCTTTCTGCCCCATCTTCACCCAATCATTAGCTTTGGTCATGAGAATGAGTAAGATTTTACTGCATATGATTATTACTTGACACAAAGGCAGCAAAAATGTGACATCATTCTTTGTGTCTTTGGCAGATATTGCTTATTCCCTGTGAGCTCAAATTATCTGAGTTCTCCTAGCACATGCTATAGTCTTGTCATTGCCAGTGGAGCAGGGGTGGTCTACAAGACTAAACTGGTTTGCTTTGGAGTTTGATACAAAGCTTAATACTACATTGTCACTATCCTCTGTCTCCTGTCCCCGCACTCCCATGTTCTTTTAAAGATTCTTTTAAAAGCCGACTATTTGTCAGTTTGCCCTCCAAAAAGGTTAGACTGCTTTATATTCCCAGCATTATCTATGTTGCAGTTCCATTAATTTAATTTAATCTACTAATTGCCAGGGTGTGCCTTTTGTGTTTCTGACTATATTGATTTAGGGAGAGAAAATGTGTGTGTGGTTAGATTATTTGGCATTGTTCTGACAAAAGATTCTCTTCCCAACTTCCCTAACCTCTAGGGCTTCTTTACCAGGTGCCTTGTTTTGAATATGTGCATTTGTGACTCCTGTGATTGGTGTCTGGTTTTCTTTCTTTCTTCATTTGTTTTCTTTATTGCATAAAAAAGTCATTTTTTGCTTTTAAAAATCTTGTTATTATTTTCTCTCAAAATTCCTACATTTCAGAAGATTTTTTTTCCTCTTTAGAGTTGATTTTGATTAATAGCTTATTAAATTGCTTTACTTTTCCAGTTTAAGTGTTGGCTTGAAATTGTGGTCCAAGTTAACTAGAAACGTTTTAAGATGGTCTATGATTAAAACGTAACAAAATTAAATGTTTGGTAAATTAGAGACTAAAATAATGTTGAATTACTGAAGGTAGCTACAAACTTGATAAGTCATTATCTTTTTTTTGAAGAATGATCTAGAATTTATAGTAAAAAGAATAACTTTTATATGTTTGATAGATATAAGCAACACTAAAACTTAGTGTTATGAAACTACGGAAGAGCTAGATTAGCTTTTTTACAAAATTACTTTTTGAGTAACTTTAGCTATTTTGAATAAAACCTTGGTCCACTGGTTAAAATTGGAGTGGGATATTGAGGAAATGAAGGTATTAAAGTCTTCTTTTTCAGACCTAAACTTAATGACCTCAGTATAAGCTCTATAGTTGCTTCTGAGTAGCTTTGCCCCTGTTGGATAAGCCAAAGACTCTAAAATAATCTAAATTTCCAGATCCTTTATGACTTGACTGGTGTTCCTGTCTCTTCTTTTTTCATGTTAGATCAGATTTCTGTAGGCCAGTGACTCTATACATGGTTGTTGTTGTTGTTTTAAGTATCATTGATATACAATCTTATGTTGCTTTCAAATATACAACACACTGGTTCAGCAGTTACCCATATTATTAAATCCTCTTCCCCTCTAGTGCAGTCACTATCGCTGTAGTAAGATGTTACAGAATTATTTACTGTATTCTCCATGCTGTACTACTGTCCCTGTGACTAACTTATATTGTGATTGCGAATTATTGTGCCTCTTTATCCCCTTCACCCTCCCCCCTGCCCCAACCCCTCCCCCTTGGTAACCACTAGTCCCTTCTCAGTGTCTATGAGTCTACTGCTATTTTGTTCCTTCTGTTTTGCTTTGTTGTTACACTCCAAAAATAAGTGAAATCATTTGGTATTTGTCTTTCTCTGCCTGGCTTATTTTACTGAGCATAATACCCTCTAGATCCATCCATGTTGTTGCAAATGGGAGGATTTATTTCCTTTTTATGGCTGAATAATATTCCATTGTGTATTTATACATTTTTTTTAAAACAGGGTGGGCTGTAGTATAACAAAGGAATCCCTTAAAACAACTACAGTTTCGTGACTGTGTAACTGTTACTTTTTAATCTATTAAAAATTTTTTTGAAAATATACCCCAACTCTCCGTAATGAACTTGCAGTGCTCCATGTATTCCACTCACTGATACTTCCCAGGTTTTCTACTTTGTTTGGAATACAAACAACTGCCATTTGCCTGGATAACTTAAACTCTAATGTTCATAGCAGTCTCCCCCACCATCCATAAAATTTTACCTGTTTCCCCTATCCTTCCAGTTCCTGGGTTACGTGCCTTTTTTAGGTGACCTCTCTCATCACATGATATCATTATTGGCTATTTATCACTTCTCTCCTAAAAAAAAAACTCTTTGCAAATAGGAATTGTGTTTCCTTTCTAACGCAGGACTTAGTCCACTGCCTGACACATTAGTAAATGCTTAATAGCTTTCAGGTACACACAGCAGAATGGACAAAATTTAAACATAAATTAAAACTCAATTTTATTTTTATTAATATATAAGAGTGTCTAATAATAAAGACACAGCTTCTAAGTTGAACAAAAAGCAATTATCTTTTGAATTAAGAGTTTAAGTAAAACTAATGACTTTTGCTAAGTATTTTTTCCTGCTTGAACATCTTATCACTGAAATTGGCAAAGCTGTCACTCTTTATGCTTGCTTTTATTTGTCTCACTAATTAATATTCTTGTTCTCAGTATCTTTAGTTTGTTCTTACAAATTTATAGGGAATTTATATTCCTTTGCTTTTCCTTGAATCAATTTTTATACTTAAAATTAGTGTTTTTAATAATTTCCCTAATTAAAAATAAATTTTATTTTGAAAAATCTCATTTATAGAAAAGTTGCAGGAATAGTAAATTGAGTGCCAGTATTTTTCTGTATTTGTGTAAACATAATTTTGATCAATACTATTATTTGCTAATCATTAGTAAATTGTACCAATCCTGACTCTTCTTAAATACTTCAGCATGTATGTGAAAAAGAACTTTTGAAAAATATTCCTAAAATAATTACAAATTCAGGAGATTTAGCATTGATACAATATTATTATTTAATGGGATCCATATACAAATTGTTTCAGTTTGCCCAGTGATGTTCTCTATAGTCAAGGAGCACACATGGCACGTAGATGTCCTCTTTCTTTAGTGTCGTTCAATCTAGAACACTTCCTCAGCTTTTCTCTTTCATTACATTGAGATTGTTTTTTAAGAGTGCAAGCCCGTCTTATTTTTGTTGAATATATTCAACTTGGGTTTAGATGGTTTTTTTTTTCACAATTAGATTCAAGTTATTACATGTGTGATGTGTGTCCTCTCTGTGTATGTGCATCGAGGTGGATGATATCAGTGATGTTAAGTTGGATCCACCAGATTCCCTTTGTAACTCCTGAGTGATCTGTGGGGAAATACTTAAAACTGTAAATATCCTGTTCCCGAAGAAACTGATCACTCACTAGCATTCCCTGATTCTTAAATAAATGAACAATTCCTATAGTAGTTCCAAATGATTTTCCAACTCTTGTCATTCTTTCTGTACTTACTTGTTGGTTTGATACTTTTTGATAGGAATTGTCCTAACAATATTTTATAAAATGTCAGTTGATAATGAGTTAATATTGTTTTTCCCTGCTCTAATATTTTACTAAGAAAATGTTTAAGATAAAAAATTGGAAAAAGCACTACTGCTGTGTTTAGTTTCAACAGTTTTAAACATCAGCCATATTTGCTTTACCAGTCTTTGTGTTTGTATGTGTTTGCTGTACTTTTTGAAAGTATGTTGCAAATATCTTTATCCCTCAATCCTTTAACAAGTATCTCCAAAGAATAAGGATATTTCCTGTATAACTACAATAGCATTAGCTCACCTAGGAAAATTAATAATTCCATAGTATCATGTAACATTCAGTCCATGTTAAGATTTCCCCATAATTTTTTTTTGAACCAGAATCCAGTCTGAGATTCATGAATTGTACTTCATTTTTCTTCAGTCACTTTTAATTTAGAACAGCTCATTCTCACACTTTTCTTTGGTCTTAATAAAATTCAAAAAAAATTATCTTATGTATTTGTAAAGGAGATAATTTTTTCTTTTGCAGTTAGCAAGTAATCTGTGGTGTATTTCTTTGGCATCACATGAATATCTTGTTCCTTAGTAACTTTTCACCTAATGGTTCTAGTATTCATTGATGATCCTTGCCCAAATCAATTATTTCCCTGGAGATTGCCAAAAGGGGAAAGGGTTTCTCTTAAACACAAGATAGCATAATCTTTATACATTCTTCTGTGACCTTGTTTTTTACTTAAGGACATCACTCCAAACAAAAAAAAATTTCCCCTTAGAAGTTTTTCTCCTTTGTATATATAAATGTACTGCTTTGAATAAGCTGTACATTCATTTATATAGTACAAAACTAAAGAGGTAGAGAAGGGTATACAGTGAAGGACCTTCCTTCCACGAGGCAGCCAATGATAGCAATTTCTTTTGTTACCATGTATATTTTTCCAGAGATACTTCACATATGTATATATTCTTTCTAGCACTCCTATATATAGTTAATATACATACTGAACCTTGAGTTTTTTGTTATCAGCATACTTTGAATTTCCTTACTCATTTTTATAGCTGCATAGTATTCTTTTGTAAGAATATTAATGTAACTGATTTAGCCAGTGCTCTATTTTAATTTTTTACTTGTAAAAAAAGTGCTACAGAGAATATGTCATTTTGTTCATAAATATATACATTTAGTACATCTTCAGGATAAATTACCAAAAGAGGGTTTGTGGTGTCAAACAGTATGTGCATTTGTAACTCTGACCACAGTTGCTGAATCCCCTTCCATAAAGCCTGTACTATTTACACTTCCGCCAGCAATGTAGGAGAGTGTATGTTATTAAATAGCCAAGTCTCAATGAAGTTTTAACACATTTCTCTTATTATGGGTGAGGTTGAGCATATTTTTATGAGTTAAGAACTCATTTTTACGTTTTTGTGATAGTGTTTATAACAACTAAGGACTTAACATTTTTCAGGCTATACTCGCAAATATTTAAAGTAAAATAAGACATACAATTAAAATATGTGAACTGTACAGTCATAAGTTTTTATTTTGGCTCTGCCACCTCTTAGCTGTGAGACCTTAGGCAGCTTATCTAAACCCACATTGTCAAGCTTCCTTATCTGCAAAATTCATAGAACTTTTTGTATGTTTTAAATCAGATAATACAGTGAAGACCCTTTATGGCACTTTTACAAAACACAGTGCCTAGCACATTATAAGGACACAAGAATGTTGGCTGTTATTACAATGAATTTGTTCAATAAATGCTACACTTAAAATTATGTAAAAATAACTTCTTTATTAATAGAAATGAAAGAAATAGGCTAAAATATTATAATTAATTAGTGCTGGGAGAACTGTGGGTAATTTGTTATTTTAAATATTTTCTAGTATCTAATTTTTCTGTAATAGGGATGTATTTTGTAATAGAAAACTACAGTGTTTTTTTTTTTAGAAGTGGGATTTTCAGGTTTATTGTGATACAATTGACATACAGGACTATATAAATTTAAGGTGTACAGAATAATGACGTGACATACTTTTATTGCAAAATGATTATCACTGTAAATTTAGTTAACATCCATCACCTCCTATAGCTGCCAAAAAAAACAAAACCCATTTTTTTTCCTTGTGATAAGAACTTTTAGGATATACTCTCTTAGCAACTTTCAAATATACCGTGCAGCATTGTTAGTCATCATGTTGCACATTACATCCCCAGTACTACTCATTTATCTTATAATTGGAAGTTTGCGTCTTTTCACCACTTTTATCCAGTTCCTCCTCCCCCCGCCCCCAAACCCCTGTGCTCTGGCAACCACAAATCTGATCACTTTTTCTATGAATTTGTTGTGCTTTGTTTTTAGATTACACATATGAGATCATACAGTATCTGTCTTTCTCTGATTTACTTCATTTAGCTTAATGCTCTCAAGGTCCATCCATGTTTTCACAAATTTGGTATACTTATTGTTAAAGGATTAACTATTTTGTTAAATTACCCCTTCCCTCTTTTTCCCACTATAGACAGAGAGTGCATGGGCTGAAGAATACTCTGAAAAGAAGAAAGGGTCTCACAAGCGTTCAGCATCCTGGGGCAGTACAGATCAACTTAAGGAGGTCAGGAAAAAAGTTGCCAAGGAAGTGGGTATAGAAAATTCATCCCTTCCTTGGCTAGTCTTTGAAGTTGTGGGTAGGAAAGATTTGTCAATTTCTTTTTTTTGTTTTTTGTTTGGTTTTGTTTACTTGAGAAATACAGAAAAACAGTTATGTTGATTGGATAAAGTTTTGAATGGGGAAATGTACACATTACCTATCTGATTATGTGTTTTGTGTTTTTTTTAAACAAGAGTCTGTACCTATTAATAAATGTGAACATCAGATGTGTAAAATTGTGATTCATCAAATTCACATTTATTATTTTTGTATATAATGATAGTATTTCTAAAATTCAGTAACTCAATATAACCAAATTGATTCATGGCTGTATGCTGATTGTCATTTTCTGTACCTTTAATTATGACATTTGCGTTCTATACATAATGTAGAAATAAAACAGAAAAATTCAGTCAGGGAATAATGTGGGGTATTGACTGAAATTGTATTTGTTATTTAAAGATTGTGTCTTGTGAATGCATTTCATGGCTTGAATTATTTTTTAATTACTGTTTAAATTTCAGAGCTGTTGAAGGGTTAGGTGTTTGATAAATCTAAATATAAATATAAAATGTGACTCACTATGGGGTAATGAGAGAATAATTATTACTTTTAATTTGTGAAAGCTATAATTAGTTTATTCTAAATGTTGAAATTGCTTTTGTTTAACATTGCTGGAACCTAATTTTCTTTTTAAAAGTATGATACGTAATATGCACATGTGTGTGTGTATAATTATATGTAGATTTTGTACAGACAAGTCAAATTTCATGATTATAGTTTGAAAACTCAAGAGACTTATTAAGGCTGAATTTTACTGGTTCTTAAAGGATATTTTTAATGGAGTGTGGAAAACATTGTGATGCACTTGTTGTTTCTCCCCTTTTCAGATTGCCAAATTACGACAGCAGTTGCAGAGGAGTAAGCACAGCAGTCGCCATCATCGAGAGAAAGAAAGACAGTCTCCGTTCCATGGCAACCATGCTGCTATTAACCAGTGTCAGGTAGGACCACAGATACTGCAAAACCCAGACAAGGGATTTGCTGTTTTCCTGCTGATTTGTTATTTCATAGGTAACTGTTAGGACAAAAATGTCCAGAAACATATTTGAAACAGTGATTAAAATATTGAGTCACATCCTTCATTAAAAAAAAACAAAAAATACAAAAACCCAGAGATTAGTTTGACAAAATACCTTCCTTTAGTGACTTGTGATAGGACTTCTAGAAGACAGAGCTAACTACTTATTTTGATTTTTGTCTTTATCAGTTCAGTATTTTGGAAGCAGAGTAATATAGAGATAAGCATTGACTGTGGAACCAGACCCTGTATGAGTAACCTGTTTTTGTTTCCTCATCTGAAGATTGAAGATAATGATACCTGACTCTTTTAGTAGGGGAAACCTCTAGCTGCTTTTGATTCCTTTATAGAACCCTAAGAACTGCTCTTGGTAGGTCACCCAGGGAGCATTTCTCTCTAACTGAATTGAAGTTGGATTGGGTCTCTTGGTGAGGAGTTAGCAAAAAAAGTTTGCTAACACCTTTTGATAGCTTCTGATGATTGCCAAGTATATGTGAATTGTTTTCAAGAGAAAGTATGAGTAGAGGTATATATATTTTTAAACCAGTTTTGTCCTAAATGTTGATACTTAACAATATTCAAATTTGATTTCACAAACTTTTATTTTCCAGTAGACTTTTTCCACAGATAAGGTATTTAAATTATAAAATATGAATATATATTAATACATTTTAAAACTTAAATTGGATTTATATCTGGAGAAATGGAAAATGTAAAATTGACAAAATAAGAAATGAAAAATTTGAATAGACTAACAACTGTTAAAATTAGAATACCAATTGAAAACCAAACCCCCTCACTCTCAAAAAGCTATACAGTTGAATTTACCAACTTCCCACTCCCTTTAATTACTCATAAATAATTTATATGTACTTCTGAGAAATAAGGCCACTTTTATATTTCCAGCCTATACTTCAACTCCAAGTAGAGTAGGGGTTAAAATTGAATGTTACTGAATTAAGTGATGGATTTTAGGATTTTATAAGTTTTCTGAAGTAATTTTTTAAAAAGTTGCATTGAAGTCAGCAACTAAAATAGTAAAATTATCCAAAATTTCCTCCTTTTCCCTTGTAAGTTGAATTTGTTTAATAAAGATGATGGGAGTTTCCATGATGTTCATATTTAATTCTAAATCGTCTTTTTGCAGAGAAGTGTAGGACTAAAACTTGACAAATTCATGTAGCTTGAGTTTTGTACACTTAACACATCAAGAATCTTGACTACTTGCCTGGGTTTTCTGAGGGTTTATAGCCAACAAGAGATCAAGCACATGTGCATCATAGTCGCTGTGACAGTGGAGTTCATGTTTAATTGGAACTTTCAGACTAATAAGTCATGGGTATGGCTTTGTTTTAGTGGGTTCTTTCTCTAGTGGAGAAAAGTACCACTTTGAAATAAGTTACTTTTAAGGACATTCCTCCATCCAAACATTTATTAAATATTTACCATATGGCTGGTTCTCTGGTATTCATTAGGGGATGTAGTGATAAATGCTGATAGATTTCTATTAAATTTCTGATAGATTTAAGTTAACAATCATTATACATTGTAATGAGTGTGTTGATAGGAGAGAGTTTAGAATGCCATGGGAGGGTATTTATCCTTGGACTGGCTGTGGAGCCATGTGGAAAGGCTTCTCATCCGTGAAAGTGATGTCCAGGCTGATCTCTGAAGGATAAGGAGGATTTGCCAGTCTCTTAGAGGTGAAAGAAATCATGGCTTCTGGTAGGGGTGCCAGTAAGATATTAGGCTAAAGGGGTAAATAGCAGCCAGATGTGAAATTTTTCATGTCTCAGTTGTTAAGTTTGGATTTTGTCCTGGAGGTACTAGGAAACTGTTTTTTACAATGGAGAGGATTGATACGTGATCAGATATGCATTTTATAATGGTTATTATGAGTTCAGAGTAGAGACTAAATTTGGAAGAGGACAGAGTAGAGAAGGAAAATCATTTAAGAATAGTATTTATAATTCAAATAGGAAATGACGGAGGACTAAAATAAGGTAGAAGCTATGGACCTGGAAGAATGACACGAAATAAAGTTAAACTCTATTAATTGCTTACTATATAGCAAGCACTCTACTCAGTTTTTGTGTATATAATTAGCATTTAATCCTCATCTTTGAGGTGGGGATTGTTACTATCCCCATTTTACAGACAAGGAAATTAAGACCCAGACAGGTCAGGTATCTTTTTTTTTCCCATAATTTCATGTTTTTTTTTATTAAGGTATCATGGATACCTTAATAAATTCCTATGACGGTTTCACAAGAAAAACAATGTGGTTGCTACATTCACCCATACTATCAAGTCCCCCCCCCCATACCCCATTGCAGTCACTGTCCATCAGTGTAGTAAGATGCCACAGAGTCATTACTTGTATTCTCTGTGCTACACTCTTCCCCATGACTGCACCCCCCCATACCATATGAATTAATCATAAAACCCCTCAATACCCTTCTCCCTCCCTCCCCACCTGCCCTTCCCCACCCCTCCCCTTTGGTAACTGCTAGTCCCTTCTTAGAGTCTGTGAGTAAGCTGCTATTTTGTTCCTTCAATTTTGCTTTGTTGTTATACTCCACAAATGAGGGAATCATTTGGATTTTGTCTTTCTCTCCCTGACTTATTTCACTGAGCATAATACCCTCTAGCTCCATCCATGTGGTTGCAAATGGTAGGTTTTGTTTCTTTCTTATGGCTGAATAGTATTCCATTGTGTGTATGTACCACATCTTCTTTATCCATTCATCTACTGATGGACACATAGGTTGCTTCCATATCTTGGCTATTGTAAATTATGCAGCAGTAAACATAGGGTGCATATGTCTTTTTGAATCTGAGATCTTACTTTCTTTGGGTAAATACCTAGGAGTGGAATTCCAGGAACAGATGGTATTTCTATTTTTAGTTTTTTGAGGAACCTCCATATTGCTTTCCACAATAGTTGAACAAGTTAACATTCCCACCAGCAGTGTAGGAGGGATCCCCTTTCTCCACATCCTCGACAGCATTTGTTGTTCCTAGTCTCTTCTAGGTTGGCTATCCTGACTGGTGTGAGGTGATACCTCATTGTGGTTTTAATTTGCATTTCTCTGATGATTAGCGATGGGGAGCATTTTTTCATGTGTCTGTTGGCCATCTGAATTTCTTCTTTGGAGAAGTGTCTGAACAGATCCTCTGCCCATTTATTTTTTTTCACTTTAAATGGGTGAATTTTTTTTAATTTATTTTTTTCATTTTACTATTATTAATATACAATTATATGAGCAACATTATGGTTATGAGACTCCCCCTATTATCAAGTCCCCACCACATACCCCCATTGCAGTCACTGTCCATCAGTGTAGAAGGATGTTATAGAATCACTACTTGTCTTCTCGGTGTTATACTGCCTTCCCCATATCCCCTTACCCCATCCCCACTCCCGCTGTATTATGTGTGCTAATTGAAATAGCCCTTTTTCCCCCTTATACCTCCCTTCCCACCCATCTTCCCCAGTCCCTTTCCCTTTGGTAACTGTTAGTCCATTCTTGGGTTCTGTGAATCTGCTGCTGTTTTCTTCAGTTTTTTCTTTGTTCTTATGCTCCACATATGAGTGAAATCATTTGGTACTTGTCTTTCTCTGCCTGGCTTATTTCACTAAGCATAATACCCTCTAGCTCCATCCATGTTGTTGCAAATGGTAGAATTTGTTTTCTTCTTATGGCTGAATAATATTCCATTGTGTATAATACCACATCTTCTTTATCCATTCATCTACTGATGGACACTTAGGTTGCTTCCATTTCTTGGCTATTGTAAATAGTGCTGTGATAAACACAAGGATGTATATATCTTTTTCAAAGTGGGCTGCTGCCTTCTTAGGGTAAATTCCTAGGAGTGGAATTCCTGGGTCAAATGGTATTTCTATTTTGAGTTTTTTGAGGAACCTCCAAACTGCATTCCACAATGGTTGTACTAATTTGCATTCCCACCCGCAGTGTTAGGAGGGTTCCCCTTTCTCCACATCCTCACCAACATTTGTTGTGGTTTGTCTTTTGGATGGTGGCCATCCTAACTGGTGTGAGGTGATATCTCATTGTGGTTTTAATTTGCATTTCTCTAATGACTAGTGATGTGGAGTATCTTTTCATGTGCCTGTTGGCCATCTGAATTTCTTCTTTGGAGAAGTGTCTTTTCAGCTCCTCTGCCCATTTTTTAATTGGATTATTAGCTTTTTGTTTGTTGAGGTGTGTGAACTCTATCGGATATGTCATTTACAAATATATTCTCCTGTACTGTAGGATGCCTTTTGGTTCTATTGATGGTGTCCTTTGTTGTAAAGAAGCTTTTTAGTTTGATATAGTCCCAGTTGTTCATTTTTGCTTTTGTTTCCTTTGCCCGGGGAGATATGTTCATGAAGAAGTCACTCATGTTTATATTCAAGAGAGTTTTGCCTATGTTTTCTTCTGAGAGTTTTATGGTTTCATGACTTACATTCAGGTCTTTGATCCATTTCGAGTTTATTTTTGTGTATGGAGTTAGACAGTTACCCAGTTTCATTCTCTTATATGTAGCGGTTCAGTTTTCCCAACACCAGCTGTTGAAGAGGCTGTAATTTCCCCATTGTATGTCCATAGCTCCTTTATCATATATTAATTGACCATATATGTTTGGGTTTATAAATCTGGGCTCTTGAGTCTGTTCCACTGGTCTATGGGTCTGTTCTTGTGCCAGTACCAAATTGTCTTGATTACTGTGGCTTTGTAGTAGAGCTTGAAGTTGGGAAGCGAGATCCCCCCTGCTTTATTCTTCCTTCTCAGGATTATTTCAGCTATTTGGGGTCTTTTGTGGTTCCATATAAATTTTAGCACTGTTTGTTCCAGTTTTGAAGAATACTGTTGGCATTTTGATGGGGATTGCATTGAATCTATTGATTTCTTTAGGGAGGATGGCCATTTTGACAATATTAATTCTTCCTATCCATGAGCACAGAATGTGTTTCCATTTATTGGTATCTTCTTTAATTTCTCTTGTGAGTGTCTTGTCGTTTTCTGGGTATTGGTCTTTCACATCCTTGGTTAGGTTTATTCCTAGGTATTGTATTCTTTTTGATGCAGTTGTGAATGAAATTATTTTCCTGATTTCTCATTCTGCTAGTTCATCATTAGTGTATAGGAATGCCATATATTTCTGTGAATTATTAATTTTGTATCCTACAACTTTGCTGAATTCAGATATTAGTTCTAGTAGTTTTGAAGTGGATTCTTTAGGGTTTTTTATGTACTATATCATGTCATCTGCAAACAGGGACAGTTTGAGTTCTGGATGCCTTTTATTTCTTTGTGTTGTCTCATTGCTGTGGCTAGGACCTCCAGTACTATGTTGAATAAAAGTGGGGAGAGTGGGCATCCCTGTCTTGCTCCTGATCTTAAAGGAAAGGCTTTCAGCTTCTTGCTGTTAGGTATGATGTTGGCTGTGGGTTTGTCATATATGGCCTTTATTATGTTGAGGTACTTGCCCTCTATAACCATTTTGTTGAGAGTTTTTGTCATGAATGGATGTCGAATGCTCTTTCAGCAACTATGGAGATGATCATGTGGGTTTTGTCCTTTTTGTTGATGTGGTGTATGATGATGAATTTTTTAATATGGTACCATGTTGCACAGATTTTGCGGTGTTGAACTACTTGATCATAATGGATGATCTTTTTCATGTATTTTTGAATTCATTTTGCTAATATTTTGGTGAGGATTTTTGTATCTATGTTCTTCAGGGATATTGGTCTGTTAATTTTCTTTTTTTGTGGTGTCTTTGCCTGGTTTTGGTATTAGAATGATACTGGCATCACAGAATGAGTTTGGAAGTATTCCCTCCTCTTCTACTTTTTGTAAAACTTTGAGGATGGGTATTAGGGCTTCAATAAATGTTTGATAAAATTCAGTGGTGAAGCCATCTGGTCCTGGCATTTTGTTCTTAGGAAGTTTTTTGATTACCAATTCAATATCATTGTTGGTAATTTGGTCTGTTCAGATTTTCTGTTTTTTCCTGGGTCAGCCTTGAAAGATTATATTTTTCTTGAAAGCTGTCCATTTCTTCTAGGTTATCCAGTTTGTTAGCATATAATTTTTCATAGTATTCTCTAATAATTCTTTGTATTTCAGTGGTGTGTGTAGTGATTTCCTTTCTCATATCTGAATCTGTTTATGCAGAGTGTCTTTTTTTCTTGATAAGTTCGTGTAGGGGTTTATCTATTTTGTTTATTTTCTCGAAGAACCAGCTCCTGCTTTCATTGATTCTTTTTATGGTTTTATTCTTCTCGATTTTATTTATTTCTGCTCTAATCTTTATTATGTCCCTCCTTCTACTGCCTTTGGGCCTCATTTGTTCTTCTTTTTCTACTTTCATTAATTGTGAGTTTAGACTGTTAATATAGGATTGTTCTTTCCTGAGGTAGGCCTGTATTGCAATATACTTCCCCCTTAGCACAGCCTTTGCTGCGTTGCACAGATTTTGCGGTGTTGAATTACTGTTGTTATTTGTCTCCATATATTGCTCGATCTCTGTTTTTATTTGGTCATTGATCCATTGGTTATTTAGGAGCATGTTGTTAATCCTCCATGTGTTTGTCAGCCTTTTTTGTTTTCTTTGCATAATTTATTTCTGGTTTCATACTTTTGTAGTCTGAGAATCTGCTTGGTACAATTTCAATCTTTTTGAATTTACTAAGTCTCTTTTTGTGGCCTAGTATATGATCTGTTCTTGAAAATGTTCCATGTGCACTTTAGGAGAATGTGTATCCTGCTGCTTTTGGGTGGAGTGTTCTGTAGATGTCTTTTAGGTCCAACTGTTCTAATGTGTTGTTCAGTGCCTTTTTCTCCTTTCTTATTTTCTGTCTGATTGTTCTGTCCTTTGAAGTGAGTGGTACGTTGAAGTGTCCTTAAATGAATGCATTACTTTCCATTTCCCCCTTTAATTCTGTTAGTGTTTGTTTCACATATGTAGGGGATCCTAAGTTGGGTGCATAGATATTTATAATGGTTATATCCTCTTGTAGGACTGACCCCTTTATTATTCCGTAATGTTCTTCTTTCTCTCTTGTTACGTTCTTTCTTTTGAAGTCTATTTTGTCTGATCCAAGTACTGCAACTTCTGCTTTTTTCACCGTATTAGTTGCATGAAATATCTTTTTCCATCACTTCACTTTTAGTCTGTGTATGTCTTTGGGTTTAAAGTGAGTCTCTTGTAGGCAGCATACAGATGGGTCTTGGTTTTTTTTTCCATTCAGTGACTATGTCTTTTGATTGGTGCATTCAGACCATTTCCATTTAGGGTGATTATCGATAGGTATGTACTTAGTGCCATTGGAGGCTTTAGAGTCATTGTTACTAAAGGTTCAAGGGTAACTTCCTTACTATCTGAGAGTGTATTTTAACTCACTTACTATTAGAAACAGAATTTAAAGTTCTTTTTTTGTCCTCCTTTTTCTTCCTCCTCTATTCTTTTTTTTAATATAATTTATTTTATTATCATTAATTTACAATTACATGTGCAATATTACGATTATTAAACTACCCCTTCATCAGGTCCCCCCCACCAACCCCATTACAGTCACTGTCCATCAGCGTAGTGAGATGTTACAGAATCACTACTTGTCTTCTCTGAGTTGTACTGCCCTCCCCGTGCCCCCCCAACATTACATCTGCTAATCGTAATGCCCCTTTTTCCCTCTTATCCCTCCCTTCCCGCCCATTTTCCCCAGTCCCTTTCCCTTTGGTAACTATTAGTCCGTTCTTGGGTTCTGTGAGTCTGCTGCTGTTTTGTTCCTTCAGTTTTTTTCTTTGTTCTTATACTCCACATATGAGTGAAATCATTTGATACTTGTCTTTTTCGGCTTGGCTTATTTCACTGAGCATAATACCCTCTAGCTCCATCATGTTGTTGCAAATGGTAGGATTTGTTTTCTTCTTATGGCTGAATAATATTCCATTGTGTATATGTACCACATCTTCTTTATCCATTCATCTACTGATGGACACTTAGGTTGCTTCCATTTCTTGGCTATTGTAAATAGTGCTGCAATAAACATAGGGGTGCATCTGTCCTTTTCAAATTGGGCTGCTGCATTCTTAGGGTAAATTCCTAGGAGTGGAATTCCTGGGTCAAATGGTATTTCTATTTTGAGTTTTTTGAGGAACCTCCATACTGCTTTCCACAATGGTTGAACTAATTTGCAGTCCCACCAGCAGTGTAGGAGGGTTCCCTTTTCTCCACATCCTCGCCAACATTTGTTGTTGTTTGTGTTTTGGATGTTGGCCATCCTCACTGGTGTGAGGTGATATCTCATTGTGGTTTTAATCTGCATTTCTCTGATGATTAGCGATGTGGAGCATCTTTTCATGTGCCTGTTGGCCATCTGAATTTCTTCTTTGGAGAAGTGTCTATTCATGTCCTCTGCCCATTTCTTAATTGGATTACTTGCTTTCTGTTTGCTAAGGTGCATGAGTTCTTTATATATTTTGGATGTCAACCCTTTATCAGATACGTTTTTATGAATATATTCTCCCATACTGTAGGATGTCTTTTTGTTCTACTGATGGTGTCCTTTGCTGTACAGAAGCTTTTCAGCTTGATATAGTCCCACTTGTTCATTTTTGCTTTTTGTTTCCCTTGCCCGGGGAGATATGTTCATGAAGAAGTTGCTCATGTTTATGTCCAAGAGATTTTTGCCTATGTTTTTTTCTAAGAGTTTTATGGTTTCATGACTGACATTCAAGTCTTTGATCCACCTTGAGTTTACCTTTGTGTATGGGGCTAGACAGTAGTCCAGTTTCATTCTCTTACATGTAGCTGTCCAGTTTTTCCAACACCAGCTGCTGAAGAGGCTGTCATCTCCCCATTGTATATCCAAGGCACTTTATCAAATATTAATTGACTGTATATGTTTGGGTTAATGTTTGGATTTTCTATTCTGTTCCACTGGTCTGTGGGTCTGTTTTTGTGCCAATACCAAATTGTCTTGATTACTGTGGCTTTGTAGTAGAGCTTGAAGTCAGGGAGTGTAATTCCCCCTGTTTTATTCCTCCTTCTCAGGATTGCTTTGGCTATTCGGGGTCTTTTGTGGTTCCATATGAATTTTAGAATTATTTGTTCCAGTTCATTGAAGAAAGCTGTTGGTAGTTTGATAGGGATTGCATTGAATCTGTAGATTGCTTTAGGTAGTATAGCCATTTTGACAATATTTATTCTTCCTAGCCAAGAGCATGGGATGCATTTCCATTTGTTAGTGTCCTCTTTAATTTCTCTTAGGAGTGTCTTGTAGTTTTCAGAGTACAGGTCTTTCACTTCCTTCGTTAGGTTTATTCCTAGGTATTTTATTCTTTTTGATGCAATTGTGAAGGGAATTGTTTTTCTGATTCCTCTTTCTGTTAGTTCATCATTAGTGTATAGGAAAGCACCAGATTTCTGTGTGTTAATTTTGTATCCGGCAACTTTGCTGAATTCAGATATTAGTTCTAGTAGTTTTGGAATGGAATCTTTAGGGTTTTTTATGTACAGTATCATGTCATCTGCAAATAGTGACAATTTGACTTCTTCTTTACCAATCTGGATGCCTTGTATGTCTTTGTTTTGTCTGATTGCTGTGGCTAGGACCTCCAGTACTATGTTGAATAACAGTGGAGAGAGTGGGCATCCCTGTCTTGTTCCCGATCTTAGATGAAAAGCTTTCAGCGTCTCGCCGTTAAGTATGATGTTAGCTGTGGGTTTGTCATATATGGCCTTTATGATGTTGAGGTACTTGCCGTCTATACCCATTTTGTTGAGAGTTTTAATCAGGAATGGATGCTGAATTTTGTCAAATGCTTTTTCAGCATCTATGGAGATGATCATGTGGTTTTTGTTCTTCTTTTGTTGATGTGGTGGATGATGTTGATGGATTTTCGAATGTTGTACCATCCTTGCATCCCTGGGATGAATCCCACTTGATCATGGTGTATGATCCTCTTGATGTATTTTTGAATTCGGTTTGCTAATATTTTGTTGAGTATTTTTGCATCTACGTTCATCAGGGATATTGGTCTGTAATTTTCTTTTTTGGTGAGGTCTTTGCCCGGTTTTGGTATTAGAGTGATGCTGGCTTCATAGAATGAGTTTGGAAGTATTCCCTCCTCTTCTATTTTTTGGAAAACTTTAGGGAGAATCGGTGTTATTTCTTCTCTATATGTCTGGTAGAATTCAGAGGTGAATCCATCAGGCCCAGGGGTTTTGTTCTTGGGTAGTTTTTTGATTACCAATTCGATTTCGTCACTGGTGATTGGTCTGTTTAGTTTTTCTGTTTCTTGCTTGGTCAGTCTTGGAAGGTTGTATTTTTCTAAGAAGTTGTCCATTTCTTCTATGTTTTCCAGCTTGTTAGCATATAGATTCTCATAATATTCTCTTATGATTCTTTGTATTTCTGTGGGGTCCGTCGTGATTTTTCCTTTCTCATTTCTGATTGTGTTTATGTGTGTAGATTCTCTTTTTCTCTTAATGAGTCTGGCTAGGGGTTTATCTATTTTGTTTATTTTTTCAAAGAACCAGCTCTTGGTTTTATTGTTTTTTTCTATTGTTTTATTCTTCTCAATTTTATTTATTTCTTCTCTAATCTTTATTATGTCCCTCCTTTTGGTGACCTTGGGCCTCATTTGTTCTTCTTTTTCCAATTTCAGTAATTGTGTCTTTAGACTATTCATTTGGGAATGTTTTTCCTTCTTTAAATAGGCCTGGATTGCAATATACTTTCCTCTTAGAACTGCCTTTGCTGCGTCCCACAGAAGTTGTGGCTTTGTGTTGTTGTTGTCATTAGTCTCCATATATTCTTTGATTTCTGTTTTGATTTGGTCGTTAACCCATTGATTAATTAGGAGAGTGTTGTTAAGTCTCCATGTATTTGTGAGCCTTTTTGATTTCTTTCTAAAATTTATTTCTAGTTTTATACCTTGGTGATCTGAGAAGTTGGTTGGTAGGATTTCAATATTTTTGAAATTACTGAGGTTCTTTTTGTGGCCTAGTATGTGGTCTATTCTGGAAAATGTTCCATGTGCACTTGAGAAGAATGTGTATCCTGTTGCTTTTGGGTGTAGAGTTCTGTAGATGTCTGTTAGGTCCATCTGTTCTAGTGTGTTGTTCAGTGCCTCTGTGTCTTTACTTATTTTCTGTCTGGTTGATCTGTCCTTTGGAGTGAGTGGTGTGTTGAAGTCTCCTAAGATGAATGCATTGCTGTCTATTTCCTCCTTTAATTCTGTTAGTATTTGTCTCACATATGCTGGCGCTCCTGTGTTGGGTGCATATATATTTATAATGGTTATATCTTCTTGTTGGACTGACCCCTTTATCATTATGTAATGTCCTTCTTTATCTTTTGCTACTTTCTTCGTTTTGAAGTCTATTTTGTCTGATACAAGTACTGCAACACCTGCTTTTTTCTCTTTGTTGTTTGCATGAAATATCTTTTTCCATCCCTTCACTTTTAGTCTGTGTATATCTTTGGATTTGAGGTGAGTTTCTTGTAGCAGCATATAGATGGGTCTTGCTTTTTTATCCATTCTGTTACTCTGTGTCTTTTGATTGGTGCATTCAGTCCATTTACATTTAGGGTGATTATTGATAGGTATGTACTTATTGCCATTGCTGGCTTTAGATTCGTGGTTACCAAGGGTTCAAGGGTTGCTTCTTTACTATCTAACAATCTAACTTAACTTTCTTGTTAAGTTATTGTAAACACAGTCTGATGTTTCTTTATTTCTCTCCCTTCTTATTCCTCCTCCTCCATTCTTTCTATACTAGGTGTTTTATTCTTTGCCTTTAGTTAGTATTTGGATGGTCTGCTTTCTTTGCTATGATTTTATTTTCTCTGGTGACATCTTTTAGCCTTAGGTGTGCTTCCATCTAGAGCAGTCCATTTAAGATATCCTGTAGTGGTGGTTTATGAGAGGCAAACTCTCTCAACTTTCGTTTGTCTGGAAATTGTTTAATCCCTCCATCATATTTAAATGATAATCGTGCTGGATACAATATTCTTGGTTCGAGGCCCTTCTGTTTCATAACGTTAAATATATCATGCCATTCTCTTCTGGCCTGTAAGGTTTCTGTTGAGAAGTCTGATGATAGTCTGATGGGTTTTCCTTTGTAGGTGATCTTTTTTCTCTCTCTAGCTGCCTTTAATACCCTGTCTTTATCTTTGATCTTTGCCATCTTAATTATTATGTGTCTTGGTGTTGTCTTCCTTGGGTCCCTTGTGTTGGGAGATCTATGAGCTTCGGTGGACTGCGAGACTACTTCCTTCCCCAGCGAGGGAAAGTTTTCAGCAATTATTTCTTCAAAGACACTTTCTATCCCTTTTTCTCTCTCTTCTTCCTCTGGTACTCCTATAATGCGAATATTGTTCCGTTTGGATTGGTCACACAGTTCTCTTAATATTCTTTCATTCCTAGAAATCCTTTTATCTCTCTCTGCCTCAGCTGCTCTGTACTCCTGTTCTCTGTTTTCTATTCCATTAACAGTCTCTCGCATCTCATCCATTCTGCTGTTAAGCCCGTCGATCGCTTGTCTGATTTCTGTATTGTCTTTCCTCAGTTCCCTCACTTCCTCCCTCAGCTCTTGCACATTTCTCTGTAGGTCCATCAGCATGGTTATGACTTTTATTCTGAATTCTTTTTCAGGGAGGCTGTGCATTTCCATCCCTTCAGACTCCCTCTCTGGGGTTGTCTGGTTGATTTTGGTCTGAACCATATTCCTCTGTCTTTTCATGGCTGTATAATTTGGTCACTGATAGTTGCCACGTATGTCAGCTGGGCTCTTTAAGACTTTAAAAAGAGAAGAAAAAAAAAGAGAAAAAAAGAAAAAAAGAAAGAAAAGAACAAACAAAAACAAAACAAAAAACAAAAGAAACAAACAAAAAATGCCCACCGGACGTAGATTCTGTGGGAATGCTCTAGGTGGCGCTATTGCCCAACTACTCCACAGCTGTGACTGCGCTGCTCCGCAGGGCCCTTTATCGCTCTGGCAGGGGTGGGAACGAATAGGAGGCTGTTGATCTCAGTGAGAAGTGTTAAGTATGGCTACGCTTCCTCAGTCGCCAGCTAAGGCGTCTGAAACTCCCCAGGACACCCAGCCTGCTGGGCTGAGTGTGCTGGGGCGATCCGGCTCCTCCGCTGGGCTCCTGTCTCTTTAAGACCGCTGAGGAAAGCGCGCACTTTTTTTTTCCTTCCCGGAGCCGCCTGCAAGCCCCCTGGCGCGTTCCCCGCTCAGTTCCTGCCCCTCTGTCTCTCCAATCTCCGATGCACTGCGCAATGTGGGTCAGCGCTCCCCGCGCAGATCACCGGGGCTGGCTACTTCGCGGGGTGTGCTTCCACTCCCTCCCAGCTCTGAATCCTCTCCTCCCCCTGGTGCGCTGGGGTGGGGGAGGGCTCGGGTCCCGCCGGGTCGCGGCTCCGTATCTTACCCGCCTCTTGGGGTGCCGAGTCCTCTCGGGTGTAGCTGCACGCTGTGCACTTTCCTGTGTATTCTCGTCTCTCTTTTAGGAATAGATGTATTTTCTGTGTTTTCATAGATAAATATAGTGTTGGAAGGAGATTTCTGCCGCCCTGCTCACACCGCCATCTTCCCGGAAGTCTCCTCCTCTATTCTTTATATAATAGGTGTCATATCTATCCCTTGAGTGACTTTGGGGGAAGTTGATTTGGTTTTGCATCTGCTTAGTAATTACTTGTTCTACTTTCTTTACTGTTGTTTTCTTATCTCTGGTGACAGCTATGTAACCTTAGGAACACTTCCATCTATTGCAGTTCCTCCAAAATACATTGTTGAGATGGTGTGTGGGAGGTAAATTCTTTCAACTTTTCCTTATCTGGAAATTATTTAATCCCTCCTTCAAATTTGAATGATAATCTTGCCTTTTAGGTAAACTCAAGGTGGATCAAAGACTTGAATGTAAGTCATGAAACCATAAAACTCTTCGAAAAAAACATAGGCAAAAATCTCTTGGACATAAACATGAGCAACTTCTTCATGAACATATCTCCCCGGCAAGGGAAACAAAAGCAAAAATGAACAAGTGGGACTATATCAAGCTGAAAAGCTTCTGTACAGCAAAGGACACCATCAGTAGAACAAAAAGACATCCTACAGCATGGGAGAATATATTCATAAAAAACGTATCTGATAAAGGGTTGACATCCAAAATATATAAAGAACTCATGCACCTTAACAAACAGAAAGCAAATAATCCAATTAAGAAGTGGGCAGAGGACATGAATAGACACTTCTCCAAAGAAGAAATTCAGATGGCCAACAGGCACATCAAAAGATGCTCCACGTCGCTAATCATCAGAGAAATGCAGATTAAAACCACAATGAGATATCACCTCACACCAGTGAGGATGGCCAACATCCAAAACAAACAACAACAAATCTTGGCGAGATGTGGAGAAAAGGGAACCCTCCTACACTGCTGGTGGGACTGCAAATTGGTTCAACCATTGTGGAAAGCAGTATGGAGGTTCCTCAAAAAACTCAAAATAGAAATACCATTTGATCCAGGAATTCCACTCCTAGGAATGTACCCTAAGAATGCAGCAGCCCAATTTGAAAAGGACAGATGCACCCCTATGTTTATTGCAGCACTATTTACAATAGCCAAGAAATGGAAGCAACCTAAGTGTCCATCAGTAGATGAATGGATAAAGAAGAGGTGGTACATATACACAATGGAATATTATTCAGCCATAAGAAGAAAACAAATCCTACCATTTGCAACAACATGGATGGAGCTAGAGGGTATTGTGCTCAGTGAAATAAGCCAAGCCGAAAAAGACAAGTATCAAATGATTTCACTCATATGTGGAGTATAAGAAGAAAGAAAAAATACTGAAGAACAAAACAGCAGCAGACTCACAGAACCCAAGAACGGACTAATAGTTACCAAAGGGAAAGGGACTGGGGAAAATGGGTGGGAAGGGAGGGATAAGAGGGAAAAAGGGGCATTATGATTAGCAGATGTAATGTTGGGGGGGCCCGGGGAGGGCAGTACAACTCAGAGAAGACAAGTAGTGATTCTGTAGCATCTCACTATGCTGATGGACAGTGACTGTAATGGGGTTGGTGGGGGGGACCTGATGAAGGGGTAGTTTAATATGGTATTGCACATGTAATTGGAAATTAATGATAATAAAATGAAGTATATTAAAAAAAGTCTCGCCTTTTAGAGTATTTTTCATTCATGGTCCTTCTGCTTCATTGCATTAAATGTGTCATGGCACTCCCTTCTGGCTGTAAGGTTTCTGTTGAGAAGTCTGATGATAGCCTGATGGGTTTTCCTTTGTATGTGATCTTTTTTTTGTCTGTAGCTGCTTTTAATATTCTGTCCTTTTCCTGGATCTTTGCCATTTTAATTATTATATGTCTTGGTGTTGCCTTCCTCAGGTCCATTGTGTTGGGAGAGCTGTGCACCTCCATGCCTGAGAGACTGTCTCCTTCCCCAAATTGGGGATGTTTTCAGCAATTACCTCCTCAGCACTTTATATCCCCTTTTCTCTCTCTTCTTCTTCTCGTACCTCTATAATGTGAATATTGTTTTGTTTGTTTTGGTCACACAGTTCCCTCAATATTCTTTCATTCCTAGAGATCCTTTTGTCTGTCAGTTGTGTCTCAGCTTCTTAGTATTCCTCTTCTCTAATTTCTGTTCCATTTACAGTCTCTTCTACTATGTCTAATCTGCTTTTAAATCTCTCCATTGTATGTTTCACCTCAGATAATGCACTCCTTACTAATTGAATCTTGGACCTGAATTCTACCCTGAGTTCTTAAATATATTCTGTACCTCTATGAGCATGTTTATGATTTTTATTTTGAAATCTCTTTCAGGAAGGTTGATGAGTTCGGTTTCACTTGGCTCTTTTTCTGGTGTTTGTGGTATATTGGTTTGAACCAGGTTCCTTTGATGTTTCATATTTAATGTGTGGTGCCGTCTTGTGCCTAGAGGCTCTATTCTCTGTAGGTGCTCAGTCCCTGGAGCGATGTTCGGAATTGCAGGGGAGCAGTGCTCATGCCCTGTTCCATCAGGTCTACCCTTTTCTCCAGGTATATGCAGTCTGACACAGCCTTCTTTCCTGTTGCTCTTTTAGGATTTGTTGTATTATCTATATTTTCATATTATATGTGGTTTTGGGAGGAGGCTTCTGTCTCACCTCTCACACTGCCATCTTTAATCCATTGTGTCGAGGTCAGGTATCTTCTCAAGGTTAAATGACACAGCTAGGATTCTAACTCAGGCATTTGACTTCAGAGTCTGAGTTTTTAAACTGTGTTAGCTGATGGTTGATAAGAAGGGAATGATAGAGAGATAGGAGTAAGGATAATACCAATTCAATTCTAGCCTTTAAAACATGTAAAAAATATATCTACCATTTTTACACCATGTACAAAACTAACTGAAAATGGATCAAATACCTAAATGTAAGAGCTAAAACTGAAAACTCTCTGTTCAGTAGACATTTAAAAAGCAAAAGCTGTATACCTTAAATGGTTGAATTGTATGGTATTATGAAGTATTTTTCAAAAGCTGTTATAAAAACATGTATCTTCCAACCAACATAAAAGACAAGAAATAAAATATAATTATCTGGAAATAATTGATTAGATGGTAAAAAAGAACCAAACAGTAAACTGGGAGATCATATATCAGTGTATAGGATGAACACAGGTGCCCTTAGATCAGATTGTTTAGCTTGGATATGGGTCCTGTCAGTTGCGTAGTGTATAGAGTTCTCTGCATTATATTACCTGTTTGTTGTGTTATTTTGAGGATTAAATGGGATAAAATATTATAAAACACTTAATGTAATGCTTGGTACATAATAATTTGTCAGTAAATCTAAGGCCTTTTGAGAGTAGTCCCTGAACGTAAAAGTAACCAGTTGGGTTTTCCACCAGGCTTTTCTTCCAATTATATTTTTATTTTTTAAATCTTTTTTTGTCCTTACTTTTTTATTGTAATATAGTTGTTATATAATATTTTGGTTTCAGACATACATTATATTCATTTGACAGTTACATACATTACTAAATGATCACAGTAAGTGTGGTTACCCTCTGTCACTGTACCAAGATACTCCAATATTTTTGGCTATATTCCCTGTTCTGTACTTCCATCCTGTAACTAGTTTATAATTTTTTTTTCATATCATTAATCTACAATTACATATGCAACATTATGGGTACTAGACACCCGACATCATCAAGTCCCCCCCACATACCCCATTACAGTCACTGTCCATCAGCGTAGTGAGATGCTATAGAATCACTACTTGTCTTCTCTGAGTTGTACAGCCCTCCCCGTGCCACCCTCTACATTATGTCTTCTAATTGTAATGCCCTTTTTTCCCTCTTGTCCCTCCCTTCCCACCCATCCTCCCCAGTCCCTTTCACTTTGGTAACTGTTAGTCCATTCTTGGGTTCTGTGAGTCTGCTGCTGTTTTGTTCCTTCAGTTTTTTTTTCTAATACTCCACATATGAGTGAAATCATTTGATACTTTTCTTTTTCCGCCTGGATTATTTCACTGAGCATAATACCCTCTAGCTCCATCAATGTTGTTGCAAATGTCTGGATTTGTTTCCTTCTTATGGCTGAATAATATTCCATTGTGTATATATACCACATCTTCTTTATCCATTCATCTACTGATGGACACTTAGGTTGCTTCCATTTCTTGGCTATTGTAAATAGTGCTGCAGTAAACATAGGGGTGCATCTGTCTGTTTGAAACTGTGCTGCTGCATTCTTAGAGTAAATTCCTAGGAGTGGAATTCCTGGGTCAAATGGTATTTCTATTTTGAGTTTTTTGAGGAAGCTCCATACTGCTTTCCACAATGGTTGAACTAATTTGCAGTTCCACCAGCAGTGTAGGAGGGTTCCCCTTTCTCCTCATCCTCGCCAACATGTGTTGTTGTTTGTGTTTTGGATGTTGGCCACCTTACTGGTGTGAGGTGATATCTCACTGTGGTTTTAATTTGCATTTCTCTGATGATTAGCGATGTGGAGCATCTTTTCATGTGCCTGTTGGCCATCTGAATTTCTTCTTGACTAATTTATAATTTGAAGTTTGTATCTCTTCACCCCTTTCACCAATTTGACACATCCTCCTCCTACCTCCACTAGGGTAAACAATAGTCTGTTGTCTTTGTTTATTAGTCTGTTTCTTTTTGTTTGTTTTGTTTTTTATATTCCATATGTAAGTGAAATCATATGGTATTTATCTTCTTCTGTCTGATATTTCACTTAGTATATTTATTTCACCTCCAGTAATAGGTCCATCTATGTCACAAATGGCAAGATTTCTTTCCTTTTTATGTCTGAATAATTATCTATTGTATATATGTACTGTATTTTCTTCAACCATTCATCTAATGATTGTTGCTGCCATATCTTGGCTTATTATAAAGAGTGTTGTAGTAAACATAGGGTGCATATATCTTTTCAAATTAATGATTTTATTTACTTCGGGTACATTCGCAGAAGTGGAATTCCTGAGTTGTGTTGCATTTCAATTTTTAGTTTTTTGAGAAACTTCCATACTGCTTTCTATAGTTACTACAACAATTTGCAGTCCCACCATCAGTGTAGGAGGGTTTCCTTTCCTTCACAACCTCACCAACACTTGTTATTTCTTGTCTCATTGATTCTAGCCATTCTGACTAGAGTGAGGTGTCAACCTCACTGTGGTTTTGATTTGCATTTCCCTGATGATTAGTGATGTTTGGCCTCTTTTCATGTGTCTGTTAGCCATCTATATGTCTTCTTTGGAAAAATGCCTGTTCAGGTCCACTGCCCATTTTTTAATTTGTTTTTTTTTAGTGTTGAGTTGTATGAGTTCTTTATATATTTTATGTATTAGCCCCTTATTGGGCTAAAATCATTTGCAATACATCATTTGCAAATAGATTCTCCAACAGAGTAGGTTACTTTTTCATTTTATTGATGCTTTCTTTTGCTGTGCAGAGCTTTTTAGTGTGATGTCTTCCCACTTGTTTATTTTTGCTCTTGTTTCCCTTATCTGGGGAGACATATCCAGAAAAAAATTACTAATGCTGATGTTAAAGAGTTTACTGCCTATGTTTTCTTCTAGTAGATTTGTAGTTTCAGGTCTTATATTTTAATGTTTATCCATTTTGAGTTTATTTTTGTATATGGTGTAAATGGTCATCCAGTTTCATTCTTTTGCACATACTGTCCAGTTCTCCCAACACCATTTATTGAAGTGACTTTCTTTCCCCCATCGTATATTCCTGCCTCCCTCATCATAGATTGACCATATAGGCGTGGGTTTATTTCTTGGCTGTCTATTCTGCTCCATTGATCTGTGTTTGTGTTTTTGTGCCAGTACCATACCATATTGGTTACTATAGATTTATAGAATAGTTTGAAATCTGTGAGTGTGATACCTTTGTTCATCTTTCTCAAGATTGCTTTGTCTATTCAGGGTCTTTTGTGGTTCTATACAAATTTTAGGATTATTTGCTCTAGTGAAAAAATGAAATTGGTATTTTGATATGGATTGCATCGAATCTGTAGGTTGCTTTGGGTAGAATGTTTGCCATTTTCAAATTGAATTTATTTTTTAAAGCTTTACATGCTTATTATAGGAATTGTAGAAACTAAAAAAAAATGGAAAAAATTTCATTTCAACAAGTTGCTATTTTTTAAAATATTCAAATAGAAAAAAATTATCCAGTGTCTCAACCTGTAAAGATGGCTATTCCTGACATTTTTTCTTCTGTTTTGTTTATCATTGCATTCCTTGTTGGAATCATAGCACATATTAGACTTTATATTTTTTTGTATTTAAACTGAAAAAATGTTTATGTTGTTACAAATGCTTCAGGGACGTTTTTAGTGTTCCAGATTGTATAGAGCATTTCTCTAATTTTGGACATTTATTCGGTTCAATTTTTGTGTGCTTAAAGCTTTTTCTATATTTAATAGACTTTTCTAAGGATAGATATTCCATTATTTGATGAAGAAATTTGTATTGGGAGCTCTTTTTTTTTTTCTTGGCTTTCCAAGTTTTAAACTTTTTTATTTGGATTTCATGGTATGTACATTTTTAGTTGGAAATTCCTTTAGTATTCCTGAATAATCAAGGTACAGTAGTGCCGTTCTGATAGTGATATAGTCTACATCCACTAGTTAACAGAAGATCTTTTTCTTGGCTGACAATGGATTTATTACAGTTAGAAAAGAATTCTCACATACTTTTTTGAGTGGTTCTTTCCCTAGAGTTATTTGTTATGAAGAATAAATGATGCCAAGTTTCTTAGGAGAGAATCTTTTACATGTTGTGTTTTCCACAATTGACAAAGCCCTTAGATGCTTAAAATGTCATATTTTTAAGGAGCATTTCAAGAAATATTCTCATACATAACTATTACATTTCAAAATTGTTTGATTGAGGATTACCAGATGTTAGTAACAGAAGAGTGGGAGATCTTCTGGGAGAACATCTTCCCAGCCCCATAAGCTAATTTAGAGGTGACAACTTAAAAATTGTGCACGTGTTGTCTGGCCATTTGTTGTGGCCTCAAGCAAGAAAGCCTTCCTATAGGATTTTCTTAATTCTTTATCTGGTTTGGGGACACTATATTTTTGTAGTAGTCAAGGAGGGTTTGAAGGCAAAGGGATAGTGAGGTAGAAAAGGGAAAAACCCATTTTCATCTGAGGAATGAGAGGGACATTGAACTTCTAATGTGAAAATTACAGCTCTACAATGGGGTCTGTGTATGCCAGTCCAGGACATGATTGACATTTTTAAAGACTTTGCTCCTAGAAATCAAAAGAGGAGGTACTTCTGCTATGACCTTTATTACAAAGTATAGCTGCAGCTTAAAAGAGCTAAGGTTTATACCAGATATGAAGACAGTGATTGCTGGAGACCAGAAGTACAGGAATGATGACAAGAGAGGAAGAATCAAGGTTATGTGGGGGCCCTAAATCAAAAGCCCTTAGATAGGAAAGCTTTTTTCCAATGCTTTCTAATGTTGGGTTTATTTTTTTAACCATCTAAATATGTTTTCACTTCCTTTTGTTATATTAGGCTCCTGTTGAATTCTGACTCCTATTTCTTTTATAGATCTCTGAATTGCTGAACAGACCTTTTTCCATCCTGCTTGCTTATAAAGGCACATTTTTTTCTTCCTTTGAAAATTTAACTATTTCTTTTCCCTACTCAGCTACTGCTTCAGGGGGTATTTTTTCCATCTTTACTGAGTCTTATCCCCACACTTTGAAACAGGTATTTAAGTTATATTGTAGATTGATTTTAGAAGAGTTCGTGTTTGCCAAATCTTCTCTTGCTGTTCTTTATTGGCTAACTCTAAGTTTGTATGCAGAATTTGATCTTTAAGTTATAATGTATATAGAGAGAATGTAAATGGAAAAATACAACTTTAAAATGGTTATTCAACTAATTAAAAACCTTAATTGGCTGGAAAACATTCTGATTTGGAGAGAAAGAATCAAAAGCTGAAAAAATAGGAGATCCTTGTTTTTGATGTTTTGAAAGGACACATATTAAGAGAGAGATTTTATCTAAGCACAGTGAAAAACTTACCTTGTTGTAGCTGTCTAAAGATGACCTCTCAGTTAATATGATAACCCACTTATATTTGCATATACTGATTTATATTTAGAAATACAAATTTTATTACAGAAACCTGTGTAGATATGGGGAAAATAAATTATACACATGCACATAAAATTCCTTCACAGCCCTTGAAATGAAGCATAAAATTTTAAGTATAATCATTTTTATTTTTAGTTGTATTAGTATATAGTATATATAAGGAGTGAAGTCAGAGGCCTATTACTTTCTATTTCTGAAACAATAACAGTATGTTTAATAAAGAAAATCTTTCCCAGGCAGCTTGGTGGATTATTTTACGTACAGTCATATAACTATTTGCTAAACTAGTTACAGTTGAACATTTGCTTCATTTACCTAAAGTAGTGTGTTGACTTTAGGGAAGTGGCCATTTTCCTTTCCTTCCTTTCTTTCCTTTGCTTTAAATATACTAAACTATTGATAAATACTTGCTGCTATTTAGATTATATTTGAGAAACACTTCTTACCAGATGTGTAGGGTATGACTTCATTAGCTATTCTGAAAGGCAGTAACCAAATATACAGTTAGGTATTCCACTGATGGGTTTTTGTGTATGTGCATTTCGCAGCATGACAGCCAGACAACTTAAGCTCTCTCTTTTTAAGTAAGCTCACTAATAGATCTTCACAGTTCTAAAATCCATGAAGGTTAACATTTTGCAAAAACCTCGACAGATTATCTTCCCCTTTTAGTCTCCTTCTTACTCTTTTCTGTAACTTATTAGTTTAAACTAAATGTATACCTGAAAGCCTGAAAATGGCATCTAGTGCAAACTTTTATGTTTTATGACATTTAGAAATTGTTTAAAATCGCGTACCTTCCACTCAGAAAAAAAAAATTCTGTTTGTAGTAGATATACTTAATAACTCCTAAGATCTTAGTCTGTGTCAGTTCCCTGTCAGCTCATTACTTCATGACACAGGAAGAGTCCAGGCATGGATAGGATGAGTGCATGACAGAAATGACAGAAATGTTCTCATATGCTCTCTGCTTCAGACTACTGAGCTGTAGGTTTCTTTTAACCCCTTGCTGCTTTCATCTGAATGAGTTTCCTGTCACCTCACTGTATTTTCTATTGCTGTTACCTTGAGAAAGGTTTCTTTCCTTTCTTCACCCATCATGAACCAATATAAAATCTTAACTTCACTCTCCCACTGTCTTACCCTGAAGCAAATATAGACCTAATTTGAGAGCTTTAAAAGTCTTTGTTAGGTTATACATTGGGATTTTATTTCTGTTACAAAGGAAACAAGAGGGTGAGAATAGGTGAAAAAGTTTCCTTCAAGATGTTAGTGACAGTTCTTTGGGATGTAAAAGACTGATGAAAAATAGCCAGTTACAGTGACTCTCTTGGTCATTACTTCACTAAAGTATGGACTTGGCAATGAGATAAGGGCAGAAGGTGGAGAATATAGGTTATTAGGAGAAGAATGGAATAGAGTAGTGGCCTCTGCTGTTTCCCCTCCTCCTCTTGTCCCATCTGATCACCAGGATGAGCCAGTGCTGATTGTTCATGGAGCTTGTGGGATGTGAAGGAGGTAACTGGCTTTGTAGCAGTGAGATGGAGGAATCAAAGAATAGGATACCTGAATGACAGGCAGCTGACTGGGCTGGTTGATACAGTCTCATCTATAATAGATATACCTAATATTGGAGGGGTACCTAAGTCATTTGTGGACTGCTTTTAAAAAATTTTTCTTCCCACCTTTTATCTATTTAAGCATATAACTGTCTCTCTGCCAGGACCTAAAGAAAAAGGAAACAGTATTAGGCAGACAAAACCTTGATCCAAAATGATCCTGTTGGCTAGTAACTTCTCCTTTTGCTTTTCAATTATCATACAGTAAAATTGCCATTTTTTTTAGTTGGCATACAGTCATATGCATTTTAATACATGTGTAGATTCATGTAAGCATCCACCACAGTTAGAATACTGTGGCACAGGATATTGTGTTGGAACAGTTCCACCACCTCCAAAATTTCCTGGTGTTACCCTATTATGTTACACCCTCCCCATCCATAACCTCTTGCAACACCAATTTTTTCTCTATCACCCTAGTCTTTTTGAGAATGTCATTTAAGTGGAATAATGTAGCATGTTATCTTTGGAGACTGTCTTTTCACTCAATAGTAGTGCTTTTGTGATTCATCCAAGTTGTATGTATACAGAGTGTGTTCCTTTTTATTGCTGAGTATTCCATTACATGGATTTACCACAGTTGATCTGTTCATATTGAAGTTTGGTTGAAGGACATTTGGGGTTCCAGTTTTTGGAGATTATGAAAAAAAGAACTTCTATGATCATTCCTTTACAGATTTTTTTTATAAACATAAATTTTCATTTTTCTAGGGTAAATACCTAGGAATGGGATTGCCTGTTCATATGATAGTTATATGCTGAACTTAATGAAAAACTGTAAAACTTTTCCAGAATGTACCATGCTGTATTCCCACCAGCAGTGTATGAGAAACCCATTTGCTCAGTTTCCTCACCAGCACTTGGTATTGGCAGTGTTTTTTACTTTAGCTATTCTAATAGATGTTTATTGCATCGTGACATTAATTTGCATTAACCTAGTGAACTTTTCATATAATTATTTGCCATGTATATATAGATGAAATTACGTTCAAGTCTTCCATCCATTTTTAAATTGGGCTATTTTCTAATTGAGTTTTGAGACATCTCTATTTTGTTTACAGACCTTTGTTAGCTATGTGAGTTAACAAATATTTTCTCCCAGTCTGAATTTGTCTTTTATTCTCTTGTGTTTCTCACAGACTGAAAGATTTTTTAAAAAGAAGTCTAATATATCATTTTTCTTTTTTCCACCCATGTAGAGATATAATTGACATAACATTATATATTTAAGATGTACAGCATGATAATCTGACACCCATGTATAGTGTGAAATCATTACCACAATAAGATTAGTTAAAACATTCATCACTTCACAGTTATCTTTTTTCTTGTGACAAATTTTAAGGTCTACTCTCAGCAATTTCCAAGTATACAATACAATGTTGTTAACTGTAGTCACCATGCCGTACATAATATCCCCAGAATGTATTCCTGTTATAATTGGAAGTTTGTATTCTTTGACCACCTTCACCTATTTCTCCAAAGCACCTGCCTTTGGCAACCATGTTTCCTGTTCCTGTGAGTTTAGTTTCTTTTTTACATTCCACATTTAAGTATTTATCTTTCTCTGTCTGATTTATTTCACTGAGCATAATGCCCTCCAGGTCCATCAGTGTTGTCACGAATGGCTTGATTTCCTTTTATGTGACTGGATAATACTTCATTGTGTGTGTATATACATTTTCTTTATCCATTCATTCATTAACAGACTCTTAGATTGTTTCCATGTCTTGGCTATTGTAAATATGCTGCAGTGAACACAGATACAGATACTGTAAGGAGTAAAAATATTTTGCTGTTTGACAATATGAATCAAAGTCCTGAAAATATTTCTTACGTTCTGAGCAGGAGGCCTTCCTGCCCAGGAATTTATCCTAAGGAAATATTTACATATGTGTTCAAATACTTATCTAAGAGATGTTCCTATCAGCACTTTTTTGAATAATGAAAAATTCGGAACTATTTGTGCAATAACAGCATTGCTTCCTTAGTACACTTACACAATGAGAAACTATGCAGCTATAAAAGTGATTTAGTAAGAGTTTTAAAGTATAGAAAGATATTAGAGGTACAGTAAGTAAAGTAAGTTATAGCATACAAGTTACAGTGTTTTTTGGTTAAAATAAGTTATAGTATGCAAGTTACAGGTTTTTTTTGGTTAAAACTGTATATAGAGAAAGGAAAAAGGACTAGATAGAAGGCAATTGTTCAAATTAGTAACAATTATCTCTGGGTGGTTGAATTCCATTTATTTTTCTTCAGTGAATACTTAATATTTTTACAATAAAGGAAACTGCCAGTTAAAAGTAGTTTCTCAGAGTAAAGTTTTTATGGACATATTCAAGTTTTCTCTGAATCACTGTATCTCAGGACTATGTTTAAGTAGTCTCTTCAGACTACTGAAAACTGTGAAAATGAAAAATAAAACTAAGAGTGAGTATACTAGCTTGGGCCACCAAAACAAAATACTATAAGCGGAGAGGCTTAACATCAGAAATTAATATTCTCATGTTTCTAGAGACTGGAAGGTCAAGATTGCCAGCAGACTGAGTGTCTGGTAAGAGCTCCTATGGAGCTGTGGATTGTTGCCTTCTCATGCTGTGTCCAGCTGGCCTTTTCTTGGTGCATGTGCATGGGGAGAGTGCGTGCAAGCAAGGGATACTCTGGTGTCTCTTCTTACAAGGACACTAATCATATTGGATCAGGGCCCCATTCTTATGACCTCATTTAACCTTGATTCCTTTCTAATAGCTCCTATCTCCAAATACAGGGACATTGCATTTTAGGGGTTCAACATAGGAATTTTAGTGAGACAAAGACATTCAGTCCATAACACCAGCCTTGTTGAATACAAAAAAATTGTGTCTATTCTAGACTCTCTATATTAGGCAGTGGCAATATGGAGATGAAAAAGACATAATTTCTCTACTTAGGTTGATTGTAGAAAACTAATCTAAAAGAAAAAAATGTCACTTTTAATTCTTCTATGCAAGTATTATTACTCTTGATACTTTGGGAGAACAGTCTTTCTTTTTTCTGTGTGAACAAAAATTGTGTGTATGTGTATATATTTTATATGTGTATATTTATTGGCTTGTGGTCAGATAAACTTAGAAAGATAAAAAGGAGGAGCATGCTTTTGTGAATTAATTTTGTGAAGTATCTGGGGTAGATGAGGCTTTGTTCCATTAGGTAGTACAGAACTGTTGAGAAATTAGTTATTTTTTTCCCCTCTGAACATACTATTTATGTTTTTATTTGAGGAAAGAGAGAAGCAAAAGAAATATGAGAGATAAACCTTTGAAGATATATAGGTCAAGTTTTAGTCCCATAATTTTTTGTTTGTAAATTTGCAAAATAATTCTCCCATTCATCTCTTAAAAATTTCATCATTCTTACTTTACTGCCCATTCTGTGTTACTTGAAATTTATAGTTTATTTAAATTTATAAATTTAAATTTTGATACAAAGTGTCACTGAGTTTAAGTTTTATTTTCCAACCAGTACTTGATTTATTATGCTGATTGTGCTTTAGCCACCAGCCAAGTTGGATATAGTGTTGTTATCACTTAGAAATCTGCAAGGGCAGGACCAGGACAAGTGTTCAGAGAAAATGAACTAGACCAAAAGAATAGGTTTATTGAAAGACGGCAGAGTGAGAGGTGAGACACAGGCTTCCTCCTAAAACTGCATACAATATGAAAATATAATTAATACAACTAATCCTGAAAGAGCAACAGGAAAGAGGACTGTGCCAGACTGCATATACCTGGAGAAAAGAGCAGACCTCACAGAACAGGGTAACGTACCAAAGCTGTGGCCTGGTGGGACCCAAGCCCTTCCCCCACACCAGCTCACTGGCAGGAGGAAGAGAAACAGAGCAGGGAGGGAGTGAAGGCCTGGAACTGCTGAATAACCTAACTCTGGAATTCTGCTCTGGGAGCACAAACCTACAATTCATGGTGCTTGCATGATACTCTCGTGATTATGGGGTTGGAAAGCTAGGACAAGCAGAATACTTGGAGAGACTGAGATTCCAGCTGCATGTGGAAAGCAGGGATCCATATCCGGCTGCTCTGGGACAAAAGAAAGGTGGGCAGTCTGAGAGACTTCCTAACAAGGAAGCCCTTAGCAAAACGGCTGCTAAAGGGGCAAGGATTGCACAGAGCTTACAGCTCAGGGGATAGGACAGGTAGACAAAATTGTCTGGGTTCACTCTGCCCAGCAGGTTAGGAGCTTTGCCATATAGACTGTCATAGTTAATGAGGAAAAAGAAATCTTCCTCCTTAGACGATCATCAGGTGCTCCAGCTCCCTGGCTGGCTACACAGCTCCAAGGACCCCCTCCATGATATGCAGCCTACTGTGCCCTTCTTCCAGTCAGGCCCACCTGGCTTGCAAACCGGCAAACCCAATGCTGGTGTTAGCCCAGCCAGAGGGAAGATCTGTCTACAGCAACTACAAATGCAAAGCATAGAGGCTTATACCTGTGTGCTCAACCCACTGGTTCAGGTAGTGGAGACAGGCACAGCGACCGGGTAGCTGGAAACAGCTCTTTCCTCGCCCTAGGCACCAATACCACTCCCCTGCGACCCCTGACATTGGTTCAGGGGCTGAGCAGCTCCAGGGAGGAGAGCTTCTGGGCACTAAAGGGCGCCATACACAAATATGAAACGCCAAAAACCTGGTTCAGAGTAAAATTACTAATACAACTCCTGAGAAGGATTTAAATGACATCGACCTCATGTCTCTTCCTGAAAGGGAGTTCAAAATAAAAATCATTAACATGACCTCATGACTCTTCCTGAAAGGGAGTTCAAAATAAAAATCATTAATATGCTCATGTAGGTAGAGAAAGATATTCGAGAACTTAGGAATGAATTCTGGTTGGAGATCCAATCATTGAAGAGCACAATGGAGGGTATTAAAAGCAGATTGGATATGGTGGAAAAGACGATAAATGAAATAGAAACTAGAGAAGAGGAATACGAACAAGCTTAGGCACAGAGAGAAAAAAGGATCTTTAAGAATGAAAAAATATTGAGAGAACTGTGTGACCAATCCAAACAGAATAATATTCACATTGTAGGGGTACCAGAAGAAAAAGAGAGAGAAAAAGGGACAGACAGTAATTGCTGAAAACTTCCCCAATCTGGGGAAGGAGATCGTCTCTCAGGCCATGGAGATGCCCAGATCTCCCAACACAAGGGACCCAAGGAAGACAACACCAAGACATATAGTAATTAAAATGGCAAAGATCAAGGATAAGGACAGACTATTAAAAGCAGCCAGAGAGGAGTGGATTAAAGATGGCGGCATGAGAGGTGAGACAGAGGCGTCCTCCTAAAACATCATATAATATGAAAATAAAGCTACATCAACTACTCTTGAAAGAGCAACAGGAAAGAGGATGGCAACAAACTGCATACACCTGGAGACAAGAGTACCCCTCACAGAAAAGGGTAACGTACTAAAGCTGTGGTCCTGCGGGAACCAAGCCCTTCCCCCACCCCAGCTCACCAGTGGGAGAAACAGGAATGAAGCAGGGAGGGAGTGGAGATGTGGGACTGCTGAATACCTAACTCTGGAGATCTGCTCTGGGAGCACAAACCTACATTACATGGTGTTTGCATGATACTCTTGTAATTAGGGGGTTGGAAAGCTAAGACAGGCAGAATTCCTGGAGAGACTAAGAATCCAGCTGCTTGTGAAAGCAGGGATCCATACCCAGCTGCACGGGGACAAAAGAAGGGTGGGCAGTCTGAGAGACTTCCTAACAAAGAAGCCCTTAGCAAGAGAGCTACTAAAGGGGCAAGGATTGCATGGAGCTTACTGCTCAGGAAAAAGGACAGGCAGACAAAATTGTCCAGGTGCACTCTGCCCAGCAGGTTGGGAGCTTTCACGATCTTCAGGTGCTCCAGCTCCCTGGCTGCCTACACAACTCCAAGAATCCCTTCTGTGACAGGCAGACTTGTGCGTCTTTCTTCTGGCCAGCCCCACAGGGCTTGCAAACCGGGAAATCCTTCCCTGGTATTAGGCCAGCCAAAGGGAAGATCTGTCTATAGCAACTAAAAACGCAAAGCACAGAGGCTTATACGTGTGTGCCCGGCCCACTGGTTCAGGCAGTGGAGACAGGCATAGCAGCCAGGAACCAGAAAACACCCCTTTCCTCCCCGGAGGCACCAGTACCACTCCCCTACAATCCCCGCATTGCTTCAGGGGCTGAGCAGCTCCAGAGAGTAGAGCTTCTGGGCACTAGAGGGCGCCATACACAAATATGAAACGCCAAAGGAACCTGGTCCAGAGTAAAATTATGAACACATCTCCGGAGAAAGATTTAAATGATATGGACCTTATGACTCTCCCTGAAAGGAAGTTCAAAATAAAAACCATTAACATGCTCATGGAGGTACGGAAAGATATTCAAGAAATCAGGAATGAATTCCGGTCAGAGATCCAATCATTGAAGAACACAATGGACGGTATTAAAAGCAGATTGGATACTGTGCAGGAGACAATAAATGAAATAGGAACTAGAGAAGAGGAATATAAAGAAGCTGAGGCACAGAGAGAAAAAAGGATCTCTAAGAATGAAAGAATATTGAGAGAACTGTGTGACCAATCCAAACAGAACAATATTCACATTATAGGGGTACCAGAGGAAGAAGAGAGAGAAAAAGGGATAGAAAGTGTCTTTGAGGAGGTGATTGCTGAAAACTTCCCCAGTCTGGGAAAGGAGATAGTCTCTCAGGCCATGGAGGTGCGCAGATCTCCCAACCCAAGGGACCCATGAAAGGCAACAGCAAGACATATAGTAATTAAAATGGCAAAGATCAAGGATAAGGACAGACTATTAAAAGCAGCCAGAGAGAGAAATAGGATCACATCCAAAGGAAAACCCATCAGGCTATCATCAGACTTCTCAGCAGAAACCTTACAGGCCAGAAGGGAGTGGCATGACGTATTTAATGCAATGAAGCAGAAGGGCCTTGAACCAAGATTACTTTATCCAGCAACATTATCATTTAAATTTGAAGGAGGGATTAAACACTTCCCAGATAAGTAAAAGCTTAGAGGATTTGCCTCCCACAAACCATCCCTACAGTGTATTGTGGAGGGACTGCTATAGATGGAAGTGTTCCTACAGATTAATAGCTGTCACCAGAGGTAATAAAACCACAGTAAAGAAAATAGAACAGCTAATTACTAAGAATATGCAAAATTAAATAAACTATTCCCAAAGTCAATCAAGGGATAGACAAACAGTACAGAATATGATACCTAATATATAAAGAATGGAATAGAAAGAAAAAGGAGGAAACAAACAAACAAACAAAGAACCTTTAGATTGTGTTTGTAATAGCATATTAAGTTAGCTGTTAGACTTTTAGATACTAGGGAAGTTAACCTTAAACCTTTGGTAACCACGAATCTGAAGCCTGCAATGCCAATAAGTACATACCTATCCATAATCACCCTAAATGTAAATGGACTGAATGCACCAGTGAAAAGACATAGAGTCACTGAATGGATAAAAAAACCAGACCCATCTATATGCTGCCTTCCAGAGACTCACTTTAAACCCAAAGACATACACAGACTAAAAGTGAAGGGATGGAAAAAGATATTTCATGCAAACAACAAGGAGAAAAAGGCAGGTGTTGCAGTACTTGCATCAGACAAAACAGACTTCAAAACGAAGAAAATAGCAAGAGATAAAGAAGGACATTACATAATGATAAAGGGGGCAGTCCAACAAGAAGATATAACCATTATAAATATATATGCACCCAACACAGGAGCGCCAGCATATGTGAAACAAATACTACAGAATTAAAGGAGGAAATAGACAGCAATGCATTCATTTTAGCAGACTCAACACACCACTCACTCCAAAGGACAGATCAACCAGACAGCGAATAAGTAAAGACACAGAGGCACTGAACAACACACTAGAAGAGATAGACCTAACAGATATCTACAGAACTCTGCACCCAAAAGCAGCAGGATACATATTTTTCTCAGGTGCACATGGAACATTTTCCAGAATAGACCACATACCAGGCCACAGAAAGAACCTCAGTAAATTCAAAAATATTGACTTCCGGGAAGATGGCGGTGTGAGCAGGGCGGCAGAAATCTCCTCGAAACACTATATTTATCTACGAAAACACAGAAAATACATCTATTCCTAAAAGAGAGACGAGAATACACAGGAAAGCGCACAGCGTGCAGCGACACCCGAGAGGACTCGGCACCCCAAGAGGCGGGTAGGATCCGGAGCCGCGACCCGGCGGGACCCGAGACCTCCCCCAACGCAGCGCACCGGCGGGAGGAGAGGATTCAGAGCCGGGAGGGAGTGGAAGTACACCCCGCGAAGTAGCCAGCCCCGGTGATCTGCGCGGGGAGCGCTGACCCACATTGCACAGTGCAGCGGAGATGGGAGAGACAGAGGGGCACGATCTGAGCGGGGAACGCGCCAGGGTGCTTGCAGCCGGCTCCCGGGAAGGAAAAAAAAAAGTGCGCGCATTCTTCAGCGGTCTTAAAGAGACAGGAGCCCAGCGGAGGAGCCGGATCGCCCCAGCACACTCAGCCCAGCAGGCTGGGAGTCCTGGGGAGTTTCAGACGCCTTAGCTGGCGACTGAGGAAGCGTAACCATACTTAACACTTCTCACTGAGATCAACAGCCTCCTATTCGTTCCCACCCCTGCCAGAGCGAAAAAGGGCCCTGCGGAGTGGTACAGTCACAGCTGTGGAATAGTGGGGCAATAGCGCCACCTGGAGCATTCCCACAGAATCTACGTCCGGTGGGCATTTTTTTGTTTTTTTTGTTTTGTTTTGTTTTTTGTTTTGTTTTTGCTTTTTCTTTTCTTTCTTTTTTTTCTTTTTTATCTTTTTTTTCTCTTTTTTTTTCTTCTCTTTTTAAAGTCTTAAAGAGCCCAGGTGACATACGTGGCAACTACCAGTGACCAAATTATACAGCCATGAAAAGACAGAGGAATATGGTTCAGACCAAAATCAACCAGACAACCCCAGAGAGGGAGTCTGAAGGGATGGAAATGCACAGTCTTCCTGAAAAAGAATTCAGAATAAAAGTCACAACCATGCTGATGGACCTACAGAGAAATGTGCAAGAGCTGAGGGAGGAAGTGAGGGAACTGAGGAAAGACAACACAGAAATCAGACAAGCGATTGACGGGCTTAACAGCAGAATGGATGAGTTGCGAGAGACTGTTAATGGAATAGAAAACAGAGAACAGGAGTACAGAGCAGCTGAGGCAGAGAGAGATAAAAGGATTTCTAGGAATGAAGGAATATTAAGAGAACTGTGTGACCAATCCAAAGGGAACAATATTCGCATTATAGGAGTACCAGAGGAAGAAGAGAGAGAAAAAGGGATAGAAAGTGTCTTTGAAGAAATAATTGCTGAAAACTTTCCCTCCCTGGGGAATGAAGTAGTGTCACAGTCCACCGAAGCTCATAGATCACCCAACACAAGGGACCCAAGGAAGACAACACCAAGACACATAATAATTAAGATGGCAAAGATCAAAGATAAAGACAGGGTATTAAAGGCAGCTAGAGAGAGAAAAAAGATCACCTACAAAGGAAAACCCATCAGACTATCATCAGATTTCTCAACAGAAACCTTACAGGCCAGAAGAGAATGGCATGATGTATTTAACGTTATGAAACAGAAGGGCCTCGAACCAAGAATATTGTATCCAGCACGATTATCATTTAAATATGATGGAGGGATTAAACAATTTCCAGATAAACGAAAGTTAAGAGAGTTTGTCTCTCATAAACCACCACTACAGGATATCTTAAATGGACTGCTCTAGAGGGAAGCACACCCAAGGCTAAAAAGATGTCACCAGAGAAAAAAAAATCATAGCAAAGAAAGCAGACCATCCAAATACCAACTAAAGGCAAAGAATAAAACACCTATTATAGAAAGAATGGAGGAGGAGGAATAAGAAGGGAGAGAAATAAAGAAACATCACACTGTGTTTACAATAACGTAACAAGAAAGTTAAGTTAGATTGTTAGATAGTAAAGAAGCAACCCTTGAACCCTTGGTAACCACGAATCTAAAGCCAGCAATTGCAATAAGTACATACCTATCAATAATCACCCTAAATGTAAATGGACTGAATGCACCAATCAAAAGACACAGAGTAAGAGAATGGATAAAAAAGCAAGACCCATCTATATGCTGCCTACAAGAAACTCACCTCAAATCCAAAGATATACACAGACTAAAAGTGAAGGGATGGAAAAGATATTTCATGCAAACAACAAAGAGAAAAAAGCAGGTGTTGCAGTACTTGTATCAGACAAAATAGACTTCAAAACGAAGAAAGTAGCAAGAGATAAAGAAGGACATTACATAATGATAAAGGGTCAGTCCAACAAGAAGATATAACCATTATAAATATATATGCACCCAACACAAGAGCGCCAGCATATGTGAAACAAATACTAACAGAATTAAAGGAGGAAATAGACAGCAATGCATTCATTTTAGGAGACTTCAACACACCACTCACTCCAAAGGACAGATCAACGAGACAGAAAATAAGTAAAGACACAGAGGCACTGAACAACACACTAGAACAGATGGACCTAACAGACATCTACAGAACTCTACACCCAAAAGCAACAGGATACACATTCTTCTCAAATGCACATGGAACATTTTCCAGAATAGACCACATACTAGCCACAAAAAGAACCTCAGTAATTTCAAAAATATTGAAATCCTACCAACCAACTTCTCAGATCACCAAGGTATTAAACTAGAAATAAATTTTAGAAAGAAATCAAAAAGGCTCACAAATACATGGAGACTTAACAACACTCTCCTAATTAATCAATGGGTTAACGACCAAATCAAAACAGAAATCAAAGAATATATGGAGACTAAGGACAACAACAACACAAAGCCACAACTTCTGTGGGACGCAGCAAAGGCAGTTCTAAGAGGAAAGTATATTGCAATCCAGGCCTATTTAAAGAAGGAAAAACATTCCCAAATGAATAGTCTAAAGACACAATTACTGAAATTGGAAAAAGAAGAACAAATGAGGCCCAAAGTCACCAGAAGGAGGGACATAATAAAGATTAGAGAAGAAATAAATAAAATTGAGAAGAATAAAACAATAGAAAAAATCAATAAAACCAAGAGCTGGTTCTTTGAAAAAATAAACAAAATAGATAAACCCCTAGCCAGACTCATTAAGAGAAAAAGAGAATCTACACACATAAACACAATCAGAAATGAGAATGGAAAAATCACGACGGACCCCACAGAAATACAAAGAATCATAAGAGAATATTATGAGAATCTATATGCTAACAAGCTGGAAAACATAGAAGAAATGGACAACTTCTTAGAAAAATACAACCTTCCAAGACTGACCAAGCAAGAAACAGAAAAACTAAACAGACCAATCACCAGTGACGAAATCGAACTGGTAATCAAAAAACTACCCAAGAACAAAACCCCTGGGCCTGATGGATTCACCTCTGAATTCTACCAGACATATAGAGAAGAAATAACACCGATTCTCCTTAAAGTTATCCAAAAAATAGAAGAGGAGGGAATACTTCCAAACTCATTCTATGAAGCCAGCATCACTCTAATACCAAAACCGGGCAAGGACCTCACCAAAAAAGAAAATTACAGACCAATATCCCTGATGAACGTAGATGCAAAAATACTCAACAAAATATTAGCAAATCGAATTCAAAAATATATCAAGAGGATCATACACCATGATCAAGTGGGATTCATCCCAGGGATGCAAGGACGGTACAACATTCGAAAATCCATCAACATCATCCACCACATCAACAAAAAGAAGAACAAAAACCACATGATCATCTCCATAGATGCTGAAAAAGCATTTGACAAAATTCAGCATCCATTCCTGATTAAAACTCTCAACAAAATGGGTATAGACGGCAAGTAGCTCAACATCATAAAGGCTATATATGACAAACCCACAGCTAACATCATACTTAACAGCGAGACGCTGAAAGCTTTTCATCTAAGATCGGGAACAAGACAGGATGCCCACTCTCTCCACTGTTATTCAACATAGTACTGGAGGTCCTAGCCACAGCAATCAGACAAAACAAAGACATACAAGGCATCCAGATTGGTAAAGAAGAAGTCAAATTGTCACTATTTGCAGATGACATGATATTGTACATAAAAAACCCTAAAGACTCCACTCCAAAACTACTAGAACTAATATCTGAATTCAGCAAAGTTGCAGGATACAAAATTAACACACAGAAATCTGTTGCTTTCCTATACATTAATGATGAACTAACAGAAAGAGAAATCAGAAAAACAATTCCATTCACAATTGCATCAAAAAGAATAAAATACCTAGGAATAAAACTAACGAAGGAAGTGAAAGACCTGTACTCTGAAAACTACAAGACACTCCTAAGAGAAATTAAAGAGGACACTAACAAATGGAAATGCATCCCATGCTCTTGGCTAGGAAGAATAAATATTGTCAAAATGGCTATACTACCTAAAGCAATCTACAGATTCAATGCAATCCCTATCAAACTACCAACAGCTTTCTTCAATGAACTGGAACAAATAATTCTAAAATTCATATGGAACCACAAAAGACCCCGAATAGCCAAAGCAATCCTGAGAAGGAGGAATAAAACAGGGGGAATTACACTCCCTGACTTCAAGCTCTACTACAAAGCCACAGTAATCAAGACTATTTGGTATTGGCACAAAAACAGACCCACAGACCAGTGGAACAGAATAGAAAATCCAAACATTAACCCAAACATATACAGTCAATTAATATTTGATAAAAGTGCCTTGGATATACAATGGGGAGATGACAGCCTCTTCTGCATCTGGTGTTGGAAAAACTGGACAGCTACATGTAAGAGAATGAAACTGGACTACTGTCTAGCCCCATACACAAAGGTAAACTCAAGGTGGATCAAAGACTTGAATGTAAGTCATGAAACCATAGAACTCTTAGAAAAAAACATAGGCAAAAATCTCTTGGACATAAACATGAGCAACTTCTTCATGAACATATCTCCCCGGGCAAGGGAAACAAAAGCAAAAATGAACAAGTGGGACTATATCAAGCTACAAAGCTTCTGTACAGCAAAGGACACCATCAGTAGAACAAAAAGACATCCTACAGTATGGGAGAATATATTCATAAAAACGTATCTGATAAAGGGTTGACATCCAAAATATATAAAGAACTCATGCACCTTAACAAACAGAAAGCAAATAATCCAATTAAGAAATGGGCAGAGGACATGAATAGACACTTCTCCAAAGAAGAAATTCAGATGGCCAACAGGCACATGAAAAGATGTTCCACATCGCTAATCATCAGAGAAATGCAGATTAAAACCACAATGAGATATCACCTCACACCAGTGAGGATGGCCAACATCCAAAACACAAACAACAACAAATGTTGGCGAGGATGTGGAGAAAAGGAACCCTCTTACACTGCTGGTGGGACTGCAAATTAGTTCAACCATTGTGGAAAGCAGTATGGAGGTTCCTCAAAAAACTCAAAATAGAAATACCATTTAACCCAGGAATTCCACTCCTAGGAATTTACCCTAAGAATGCAGCAGCCCAATTTGAAAAAGACAGATGCACCCCTATGTTTATTGCAGCACTATTTACAATAGCCAAGAAATGGAAGCAACCTAAGTGTCCATCAGTAGATAAATGGATAAAGAAGAGGTGGTACATATACACAATGGAATATTATTCAGCCATAAGAAGAAAACAAATCCTACCATTTGCAACAACATGGATGGAGCTAGAGGGTATTATGCTCAGTGAAATAAGCCAAGCCGAAAAAGACAAGTATCAAATGATTTCACTCATATGTGGAGTATAAGAACAAAGAAAAAAACTGAAGGAACAAAACAGCAGCAGACTCACAGAACCCAAGAACGGACTAATAGTTACCAAAGGGAAAGGGACTGGGGAAAATGGGCGGGAAGGGAGGGATAAGAGGGAAAAAGGGGCATTACGATTAGCAGATGTAATGTTGGGGGGTGCAAGGGGTGGGCAGTACAACTCAGAGAACACAAGTAGTGATTCTATAGCATCTCACTACGCTGATGGACAGTGAGTGTAATGGGGTTGGTGGGGGGACCTGATGAAGGGGTAGTTTAATAATCGAAATATTGCACATGTAATTGTAAATTAATGATAATTAAAAAAAATTCAAAAATATTGAAATTCTACCAACCAACTTCTTCGATCACAAAGGTATAAAACTAGAAATAAATTTTAGAAAGAAATAAAAAAAGCTCACAAATACATGGAGACTTAACAACATTCTCCTAACTAATCAATGGTTAACGACCAAATCAAAACAGAAATGAAAGAATATATGGAGACTAATCATAACAACAACACAAAGCCACAACATCTGTGGAATGCAGCAAAGGCAGTTCTAAGAGGAAAGATTATTGCAATCCAGGCCTATTTAAAGAAGGGAGAACATTTCCAAATGAATAGTCTAAAGACACAATTACTGAAATTGGAAAATGAAGAACAAATGAGGCCCAAAGTCACCAGAAGGACGGACATAATAAAGATCAGAGAAAAATTAATAAAATTGAGAAGAATAAAACAATAGAAAAAATCAATGAAACCAAGAGCTGGTTCTTTGAAAAAATTAACAACATAGATTAACCCCTAGCCCGATTCAATAAGAGAAAAAGAGAATCTACACACATAAACAGAATCAGAAATGAGGAAGGTAAAATAACGATGGACCCCACAGAAATACAGAGTTATAAGAGAATATTATGAGAATCTATATGCTAACAAGCTGGAAAACATAGAAGAAATGGACGACTTCTTAGAAAAATACAACCTTCCAAGACTGACCAAGCAAGAAACAGAAAAACTATGCAGACCAATCACCAGCAATGAAATTGAACCAGTCATCAAAAAACTACCCAAGAACAAAACCCCTGGGCCTGATGGATTCACCTCTGAATTCTACCAGACATATAGAGAAGAAATAACACCCATTCTCCTTAAAGTTTTCCAAAAAATAGAAGAGGAGAGAGTACTTCCAAACTCATTCTATGAAGCCAGCATCACGCTAATACCAAAACTGGGCAAAGACCTCACCAAAAAAGGAAATTACAGATCAATATCCCTGATGAACGTAGATGCAAAAATACTCAACAAAATATTAGCAAACCAAATTCAAAAATACATCAAGAGGATCATACACCATGATCAAGTGGGATTCATCCCAGGGATGCAAGGATGGTACAACATTCGAAAATCCATCAACATCATCCACCACATCAACAAAAAGAAGAACAAAAACCACATGATCATCTCCATAGATGCTGAAAAAGCATTTGACAAAATTCAGCATCCATTCCTGATTAAAACTCTCAACAAAATGGATATAGACGGCAAGTACCTCAACATCATAAAGGCCATATATGACAAACCCACAGCTAACATCATGCTTATCAGCGAGACGCTGTAAGCTTTTCATCTAAGATTGGGAAGAAGACAGGGATGCCCACTCTCTCCACTGTTATTCAACATAGTACTGGCCGTCTTAGCTACGGCAATCAGACAAAACAAAGACATACAAGGCATCCAGATTGGTAAACAGGAAGTGAAATTGTCAGTATTTGCAGATGACATGATATTGTACATAAAAAACCCTAAAATGTCCACTCCAAAACTACTAGAACTAATATCTGAATTCAGCAATGTTGCAGGATACAAAATTAACATACAGAAATCTGTTGCTTTCCTATAAACTAATGATGAACTAACAGAAAGAGAAATCAGAAAAACAATTCCATTCACAATTGCATCAAAAAGAGTAAAATACCTAGAAATAAACCTAACGAAGGAAGTGAAAGACCTGTACTCTGAAAACTACAAGACGCTCCTAAGAGAAATTAAAGAGGACATTAATAAATGGAAATGCATCCCATGCTCTTGGCTAGGAAGAATCAATATTGTCAAAATGGCTATATTACCTAAAGCAATCTACAGATTCAATGCAATCCCTATCAAACTACCAACAGCTTTCTTCAATGAACTGGAACAAATAATTCTAAAATTCATATGGAACCACAAAAGACCCCGATAGCCAAGTCAATCCTGAGAAGGAGGAATAAAACGGGGAATTACACTCCCTGACTTCAAGCTCTACTACAAAGCCATAGTATTCAAGACCATTTGGTATTGGCACAAAACAGACCCACAGACCAGTGGAACAGAATAGAAAATCCAAACATTAACTCAAACATATACAGTCAATTAATATTTGGTAAAGGAGCCTTCAATATACAATGGGGAGATGACAGCCTCTTCAGCACCTGGTGTTGGAAAAACTGGAAAGCTACATGTAAGAGAATGAAGCTGGCCTACAGTCTAACGCCATGCACAAAGGTAAACTCAAGGTGGATCAAAGACCTGAATGTAAGTCATGAAACCATAAAACTCTTAGAAAAAAACATAGGCAAAAATCTCTTGGACATAAGCATGAGCGACTTCTTCATGAACATGTCTACCCGGGCTAGGGAAACAAAAGCAAAAATGAACAAGTGGGACTATATCAAGCTGAAAAGGTTCTGTACAGCAAAGGACACCATCAGTAGAACAAAAAGACATCCTACAGTATGGGAGAATATATTCATAAATGACGTATCCGATAAGGGGTTGACATCCAAAATATATAAAGAACTCATGCACCTTAACAAACAAAAAGCAAATAATCCAATTTAGAAATGGGTAGAGGACATGAATAGACACTCCTCTAAAGAAGATATTCAGATGGCCAACAGGCACATGAAAAGATGCTCCACATCGCTAATCATCAGAGAAATGCAGATTTAAACCACAGTAAGATATCACCTTACACCAGTGATGATGGCCAACATTCAAAACACAAACAACAAATGTTGGCAAGGATGTGGAGAAAAGGGACCCCTCCTACATTGCTGGTGGGAATGCCAATTAGTTCAACCATTGTGGAAAGCAGTATGTAGGTTCCTCAAAAAACTCAAAATACAAATACCATTTGACCCAGGAATTCCACTCCTAGGAATTTACCCTAAGAATACAGCAGCCCAGTTTGAAAAAGATAGATGTACCCCTATGTTTATCGTAGCACTATTTACAATAGCCAAGATATGGAAGCAACATAAGTGTCCATCAGTAGATGAATGGATAAAAAAGATGTGGTACATATACACAGTGGAATATTATTCAGCCATCAGAAGAAAACAAATCCTGCCATTTGCAACAACATGGATGGAGCTAGAGGGTATTATGCTCAGTGAAATAAGCCAAGCCGAAAAAGACAAGTGTCAAATGGTTTCACTCATATGTGGAGTATAAGAACAAAGAAAAAAAACTGAAGGAACAAAACAGCAGCAGACTCACAGAACCCAAGAACGGACTAAGAGTTACCAAAGGGAAAGGGACTGGTGAAGATGGGTGGGAAGGGAGGGATAAGAGTGGAAAAGGCGCATTATGATCGCAGATGTAATGTTGGGGGGGCATGGCGAGGGCAGTACAATATGGGATGTGAGCAATTTCCAAGGATGTGTTGTTTTAATTTGTCTGATTTTTCACATACTATTCAAGATCAAATAGAGAGCATTCATCTTGGTATTGATAAGTTTTCACAAATGCCTGGATTGTTAAATTGGTTTTCTTCGTTTCATTGGATATGGCCTGTAATTGTAGGTCTAATACTGTTATGCATCTGTATTCCTGTTCTCCTAGTGTGTTTGCGGAAGGCAGTTGTTGGTCTTTTAAAGCCAATACAAGCATATTCTACTTTTCAAGAATTAACTTTAAGAAATAAGTGATTCTTTTTAAACAACTTTGTGAAATCATATTCGGATTCCCCACCTGCATTTGCTGCAAGAAAATTATCATGTATATTGTGATTTTATCCAGAATTATAGCTGCTGGCTGTCCTCTCTTTCATATTTTATCTCCCTGTTTGGTCCCAGGAGATGGCTGGTTAGCCAGAGACGGGTAAGATTCCTCATGGGAGGAACAACCTAAGACAGGCACAGTTGCAAGGGACCTCAGGTGAGCAACGTGGGGGCAAACTGAGGTGAGGCATAGAACCTCACCCATCCAGACGAGAGAGACATTGCCTGTGACAAGCTATGTCACAGGCCAAGCCCAGCTAATCATTATTTTGGTACCTTCCACAAATATATGCATATGCATTTGTGTCAATTAAAACAAAAAAGGGGGAAATGTGGGATTCACTTATAATTTAAGTGTAAAAATCATATGAATAATCATAATTGACTTGATTGATTATAGTAACTGAATTAGTTTCTCTGATATGACTGACTTTGTATTGTTCACCTTGTGAGAACTTGTTCACTATGTTCCTTGCATTATTCTCCTTGTGGGAGGTTGTTCACTGCATTGGAACTTGTTCGTTGCATGGTGAGCAATAATGTCTTGTGTATTGAAAAGTTGTTAAGAGAAAAAACCTCAAAAGTTCACACCGCAAGAAAAAATAATTTGTAACTATGTATGTTGAGGGATGTTAACTAAACTGACTGTGATAATCATTTCACAATAAAAAAAAAACAGCCAGAGAGAGAAATAAATCATATACAAAGGAAAGCCTATCAGGCTATCATCAGACTTCTCAACAGAAACCTTACAGGCCAGAAGGGAGTGGCATGATGTATTTAATGCAACAAAGCAGTACAGTGTCTATCCAAGAATAGTTTATCAGGCAAGATTATCATTTAAATTTGAAAGAGGGATTAAACAATTACCAAATAAGCAAAATCTGAGAGAATTTACCTCCCACAAACCATCTCTACAGTGTATTTTGGAGGGACTGCTATAGATGGAAGTGTTCCTAAGGTTTAATAGCTGTCACCAGAGGTAATGAAACCACAGTAAAGAAAGTAGAACAGCTAATTACTAAGCAAAGGCAAAATTAAATTAACTATCCCCAAAGGCAATCAAGGAAGGGATAGACAAAGAGTACAGAATATGACCCCTAATATATAAAGAATGGAGGAGGACGAAAAAGGAGGAAGAAAAAAATATAATCTTTAGATTGTGGTTGTAATAGCATACTAAGTGAGTTAAATTAGACTCTTAGATTGTAAGGACGTTAACCTTGAACCTTTGGTAACCAGGAATCTAAAGCCTGCAATGCCAATAAGTACATACCTATCCATAATCACCCTAAATGTAAATGGTCTGAATGTACCAATCAAAAGACATAGAATCAATTGAATGGATAAATAAACAAGACCCATCTATATACTGCCTACAAAAGGCTCACTTTAAAACCAAGGACATACACAGACTGAAAGTGAAGTAATGGAAAAAGATATTTCACGCAACTAATAGAGAGAAAAAGCAGGAGTTGCAGTACTTGTATCAGACAAAATAGACTTCAAAACAAAGAAAGTCTCGAGACAAGGAAGACATTACATAATGATAAAAGGGTCAATCCAACAAGAATATATAACCTTTATAAATATCTCTGCACCCAACACAGGAGCACCTACATATGTTTAACAAATACTAACGGAACTAAAGGGGGAAATAGAATGCAATGCATTCCTTCTAGGAGACTTCAACCCTCCACTCACTCCAAAGGACAGATCAACCAGACAGAAAATAAGTATGGAGACAGAGGCACTGAACAACACAATAGAACAGATGGACCTAATAGACATCTACAGAACTGTACACCCAAAAGCAGAAGAACACACGCTCTCCCCAAGTGCTCATGGAACATTTTCAAGAATAGATCATATACTAGGCCACAAAAAGAGCCTCGGTAAATTAAAAAAGATTGAAATTGTAACAACCAGTTTCTCAGACCACAAAGGTATGAAAATAGAAATAAATTAGCAAAGAAAATGAAAAATCCCACAAACACATGGAGGCTTCACAACATGCTCCTAAATAACCAATGGCTCAATGACCAAATAAAAACAGAGATCAAGCAATATATTGAGACCAATGACAACAATAATTCATCACCGCAAAATTTGTGGGATGCAGCAAATGCGTGCGAAGAGGAAAGTATATTGCAATACAGGCCTACCTCAGGAAAGAACAATCCCATAAGAGCAGTCTGAACTCACAATTAGCAAAAGTAGAAAAGGAAGAACAAATGAGGCCCAAAGTCAGTAGGAGAAGGGACATAATAAAGATTAGAGCAGAAATAAGTAAAATCAAGAAGAATAAAACAATAGAAAGAATCAGTGAAAGAAGGAGCTGCTTCTTTGAGAAAATAACCAAAATAGATAAACCCCTAGCCAGGCTTATCAAGAAAAAAAGAGAGTCTGCACACAAAAACAGAATCAGAAATGAGAAAGGAAAAATCACTATGGACACCACAGAAGTAGAAAGAGTTATTAGAGAAAACTATGAAAAATTCTATGGTAATAAACTGCATAACCTAGAAGAAATGGACAACTTCTTAGAAAAATACAACCTTCCAAGGCTGACTCAGAAAGAAACAGAAAATCTGAAAAGACCAATTACCGAAACGAAATTGAACTGGTAATCAAAAACCTACCTAAGAACAAAACGCCTGGACCAGATGGCTTCACTGCTGAATTTTATCAAACATTTAGTGAAGACCTAATACCCATCCTCCTTAAAGCTTTCCAAAGAGTAGAAGAAGGAATTTTTCCAAACTCATTCTATGAGGTCAGCATCACATTAATAACAAACCAGGCAAAGACACCACAAAGAAAGAAAATTACAGACCAACATCCCTGATGAACATAGATGCAAAAGTACTCAACAAAACATTAGGAAATCGAATTCAAAAATACATCAAAAAGATCATCTATCATGATCAAGTAGGATTTTTTTCAGGTATGCAGGATGGGACAACATTCGAAAATCCATCAACATCATCCACCACATCAACAAAAAGAAGGATAAAAACCACATGATCATCTGCATAGATACTGAAAAAGAATTTGAGAAAATTCAACATCCATTCATGTTAAAAAGTCTCAACAAAATGGGTATAGAGGGCAAGTACCTCAACATAATAAAGGCCATATATGACAAACTGACAGCCAACATTATACTTAACAGTGAGAAGCTGAAAGGTTTTCTTTTAAGATTGGGAACAAGACAAGGATGCCCACTCTCCCCACTTCTATTCAACATAGTACTGGAGGTCCTAGCCATGGCAATCAGACAACACAAAGAAATAAAAGGCATTCAGATTGGCAATGAAGAAGTTAAACTGTCCCTTTTTGCAGATGACATGATATTGTACATAAAAAACCCTAAGAAATCCACTCCAGAACTACCAGATCTAATATCTGAATTCAGCAAAGTTGCAGGATACAAAATTAATACACAGAAATCTGTGGCATTCCTATACACTAACAATGAACTAGCAGAGAGAGATATCAAGAAAACAATTCCATTCACAGTTGCATCAAAAAGAATAAAATACCTAGATAAAAACCTAACCAAAGAAGTGAAAGACCTATACTCTGACTACAAGACACTCATGAGAGAAATTAAAGAAGATACCAATAAATGGAAACACATCCTATGCTTATGGATCAGACAAATTAATATTGTCAAAATGGCCATGCTGCCCAAGGCAGTCTACAGATTCAATGCAATTACTATCAAAATAACAACAGCATTCTTCAACTAACTAGAGAAAATCATTCTAAAATCATATGGAACCACAAAAGACCCCGAATAGCCAAAGCAATCCTGACAAGGAAGAATAAAGCAGGGGGGATTATGCTCCCCAACTTCAAGCTCTACTACAAAGCCACAGTAATCAAGACAATTTGGTACTGGCACAAGAACAGAACCATAGACCAATGGAACAGACTAGAGAGCCCAGATATAAACCCAACCATATATGGTCAGTTAATATATGATTAAGGATCCATGGGCATACAATGGGAAAATGACAGCCTCTTCAACAGCTGGCGCTGGCAAAACTGGACAGCAACATGCAAGTGAATGAATCTGGATTATTGTTTAAGCCCATACACAAAAGTAAACTCGAAATGGATCAAGGACCTGAATGTAAGTCATGAAACCATAAATTTCTTAGAAGACAACATAAGCAAAAATTGCCTGAATATTAGCATGAGCAACTTCTTCCTGAACACATCTCCTCGAGCAAGAGAAACAAAAGCAAAAATGAACAAATGGGACTACATCAAAGTTAGAATTTTCTGTATGGCAAAGGACACCATCAACAGAACAAAAAGGCATCCTACCATATGGGAGAATATATTTGTAAATGACATATCCGACAAGGTGTTAACATCCAAAATAAATAAAGAATTTACACGCCTCAACACCCAAAAAGCAAATAACCCGAATAAAAAATGGACAGAGGATATGAAGAGACAGTTCTCCAAATAAGAAATTCAGATGGCCAACAGACACATGAAAAGATGCTGCACATCACTAATCATTAGGGAAATGCAAATTAAAACCACAATGAAATAATCACCTCACACCAGTAAGGATGGCCAGCATTCAAAAAGACTAAGAACAACAAATGCTGGTGAGGATGCAGAGAAAGGGGAACCCTTCTACACTGCTTGTGTGAATATAAGCTAGTTCAACCATTGTGGAAAGCAATATGGAGGTCCCTCAAAAAACTAAAAGTAGAAATACCATTTGACCTGGGAATCCCACTCCCTGGAATTTTCCCAAAGAATACAACTTCTCAGATTCAAAAAGACGTATGCACCTCTATGTGTATTGCAGCACTTTTTACATAGCCAAGATATGGAAGCAACCTAAGTGTCCATCAGTAGATGAATGGATAAAGAAGAGGTGGTACATATACACAATGGAATACTATTCAGCCTTAAGAAAGGCACAAATCCTACCATTTGCAACAAAATGGATGGAGCTGGAGGATATTATGCTCAGTGAAATAAGCCAGACAGAGAAAGACAAATGCCAAATGATTTCCCTCATTTGTGTAGTATAACAACAAAGCACAACTGTAGGAACAAAATAGCAGCAGACTCAGAGACTTCAAGAAGGAACTGGTGGTTACCAAAGGGGAGGGTTGTGGGAGGGTGGGTGGGGAGGGTGAGAGAAGGGGATTGAGGGGTATTATGTTTAGTACACATGGTGTGGTGGATCAAGGGGAAAACAATGTAACACAGAGAAGGAAAATAGTGAATCTGTGGCAGCTTACTACACTGATGGACAGTGACTGCAATGGGGTATGGGTGGGGCTTGATAATATGGGTGAATGTAGTAACCACATTGTTTTTCACATGAAACCTTCATAAGAGTGTATATCATTAATACCTTAATAAAGAAAAAAAGAATAGGTTTATTGATGTAGTGAAGATTTTCCTCAAAAAGCAATTTTGGAAATGGTGCCCCAAAAGATCGACACTGTAGAGAATGGCTCAAAGATGTGTATTTGAAAAAAAAAATTATATGAAGTTTCTCTATGAAACATCTATAGAATAGCTAAACTTATGATTTTTCATATTCTTTCATTTGATAGTGGATATTGAGACTAGGATTGGGGACAGAAGAGATGGAAGTGAAAAAGGAGTAAATGATACAAGTAGCTTGAGGGTCTGGGGAGAAGACTGGTGAACAAAGGGATTTAAAAGGGAGAAGTTAGAAGGCACCAAATGTAGAAGAAAATAAATGATAATTCGAAAAATATGTGAAAAGACAAGAAAGCATTCTTTTGAGAATAAAACACATAATAAAGAAAATACAAAATAAAAATCATAGGAACTATTTCCTGAGCATCCTTCCCTTATGGCCAGGCACTGTGCCACACGTTCTCCTCTTCAATTGCAGAACCACTCTCAGGTAGGTGCTGTGTCCCAGATGGCGTGGGGAAGGCGAGATGGGCCCGGTATCATGAAGTGGTGGAGAAATGCTATCTTGGCACTCCAGCTTGAAGCTTCACCTGGGTTTTTTTCTCACAAGTTGCTTGCCTGTTACAGGGATTGTTGCTGTGTTATGCTTATTTAAAACTTGTTTTAAGTAGAAAGGTGAGTAGGAGTAAAAGAAAAATCAGGTTTAACAAAAAGTTCTGCATCAGATGCAGGCTTATCTTGACAAGGTTATTGATTGAAACTAGAGATAATTGATCAGAGGTCCAGTTACCTTGATCTCCTTGCCCCACTTCCCCTGATAGAGGTTTTCTTAAAGAAACCTCCCGAAATGAAGGATGGGCTAATCACATTTCTTAACTGGGCAGCAGGACGAAATACAGGACGATTATCTGGCATGCAGTTGCTATTAACTTTGGCAGATGCCTCTGCAATTCTTGTTCTATATTTTATTTTGAGTATTTTGTCAGGGAACCAAGTAATGTCCTGTAATTATCTGATCATTTATTTTTTCAAAAGTAATAGTGTGCCAGTGAAACAAAATTTATTTTTAAAAAATTAGAGATAGGCTTTGGAAAAAGAAGAAAATGAATCATAGTTTTTTTCCTGAAAAAAAAAATTAAAATCAATACAATGAAAATATGATTAATTACATTTCACAGGGAAATTGTTCTCATTTCTATAGTCTTGCTGCCCTATATGGACTTTAGAAATGATTTTTTTCAAACCAAAATGTTTTTCCTTTTTTTTTGATAAATCACTTTATTTTCTTTCCTGGAATATAGATAGTTGTGGCCCTAGAGGAGTTTAAAGTTTTGTTCTGAAGTATAACTCTGTTATAATCATAAAATAATTTCTGAGATTGACATTCTTCTAGTATTTTCCTTTATTCCTGTTCCTTTATAGTCCCTCATAGATGTGAATAAACTGAAATTCCTTCTTGGTTGTCAGGGGTTTTGGCTTTAAATTATATTTCATGTGTATCAACGAGCAGGTTTGATTACTCACACTTTTTGTGAGACCCATAAACTTCATTTAAATGATATTAAACTTCTTACTACCCTCTCCACCACTATTTTTTAAGGCTCCCGTTCCAAAGAGTGCACTTATCCCAGTGATTCCTATCACCAAATCAACAGGCTCCCGGTTCCGCAATAGTGTGGAAGGACTGAATCAGGAGATTGAAATAATAATTAAAGAGACTGGGGAAAAGGAAGAACAACTTATAGTAAGTAATCGTGAATCTTAAAATTATCCTTACACATTAGCTCTTCAATTACCAAAAAATGTACAATTTTGTTTACCATATTATGTTTCTTCATTCTCATTGAGAGAGAAGGAAAATTTATCTCTTTTTGAAAAACTTTGACCTTGGCAAGTGACTGCAGAGTTGTCATTTCTTTGCATCTCATAGGGACAACTGATGTGACTTAAATTTGGATCCTTAAACAGGAACTATTTTTTGTTTATCTGTATTTAAAAATCACTAGGCAGGTGATATATTTCTCATTTGCTGTAATTCCATGTAACAAAAGTTCAGCTTACTTATCTGTTGGGAAGGGAGGGATATAACATTGAATACTTTCTAAGCATTAACCTACGAGTTCCTTACTGTTTGATGGTTGACGATGTTATCATGAAGTGCAGTTCTGCTTACCTGTAATGCACATAAGAATGTGTGTTTTACTAACTATAATATACATAGGAATGACTCATAGGTAAGGCATTGAGGATGTTTCCTGTTTATGTTTAAAACCGTGTCAGAGTATATTTAAGCTTTCATTCTTCAGGGAAAGAGGTATTGGGGAGTTTGAAGTAGTGTTCCGTTGATGCTTAAGATTAAAGGTTGGTTTAGCTTACAGAAAATGATTCTCCCCACACCCTCTCCTTCTCCATATTGTGTGATGGTGGAAGCTTACCCTGATGTAATAAAGGAAAATGAACCAAAGGTATTCAGGGAGCTGGTTTCCTTCCTAAGTAAGACACACAAGCTTTCCTCTGAATATTCTCTTTGATTCTCTCCCATATAATTAGCACTGCTGTGATTAACCCTTCCATCATTTGGGAAGGTTTCTTTGGGAAAACTCTTGCAGGTGGAGTGGGCAGAGAGTGAAGATAACAGGGCCTTTCATCAAGAACCACTAGTTCACACGGTGGCTAATCTTTTCCTCTGATATGGAACCTAGTGTTACCCTCAGATTTCTCCTCTTTTACCATGGCTGTTCCTTATGATTTTAAAAGTAGTATTTAGCACATGATAAGCAATTCAATGCAATTCATCATTCAGCAGGAATTGATCACCCACCTGTCGCATGCCAGGCCCAGGGAACACAAAGTCTTTGCTGCTCAGTGTCTAGTGGGGGAGTCAGATCAGACAGGGGTGTCAGTGTCACTAAAGGAGCAACACAAAGACTTTCTCATTAGGCCTTGTTAGGGCATTTCTGATTTGAGTCTTCTGGAACGACAGGGGAAGGATGACACTGGGTGCATTTCTGGGTGAATTTCAAAATCAGTGATAAATACACACGCAAATAATTTTAAAACAGCCACAAGATATTCCAGATGGCCATCGTGCACCTCCGCCCCTCGTGCCGAGAAGTAGCAGCACCCGTAGCATCGACACGCAGACCCCCGGCGGGGCAGACAGGGGAAGCAACGACAGCAGCCGCTCTCAGTCTGCGTCTCCCACGTCATTCCTCACCATCTCCAACGAGGGTAGCGAAGAGAGCCCTTGTTCCGCTGATGATTTGCTTGTGGATCCCAGGGATAAAGGTACGCTGCGGGAGGAATTTGCTACTAGATGATAAGTAAACACCACCTGTTTCGTTCACTTCCTACAGAACACACACACTTAAGGTAGTTACTTTGAGATGTGTTGAAAACATAGATTTAAAAACATTGGAGTACAAGACAGTATGTTGTACTCTGGCGCTCAGGTGATGGTCTGGTTAGGTGGGCTTATGGACTTTTGTTCATGCCTTTCTTTTTTTTTTTTTTTTTTGCTTCTTTTGCACTTGCTAATACAAGTTCTTTATTAGTGAAAAATACTCTTTTTGGTATAAATGAGATGAATATTTGTCCTGAGAAGCACTTTGTTCTCTGTCACCTTAGTTGTCATGTTTTTATTGCCTTACTACTTTTTAATTGAATGTGAAACCTTCAAGTTAGTGTTCTTTAGGGTATATTTGTGATATTTCTAATAAGAATTAAGGTGAGTAAAAGGTTGGGGAGCTGTTTGTAGTAATAAACTACTTATGCAACTTAAGAAATAATTTAGAGGCATAAGCAGTTTGAGTATTAATTACTAATATTCTTTTACTAATTAACTTTTAAAACAAATATGACCTTTCATCCGTCTATATCAGGGCAATATTTTGTTAGGCTAATCCTTATCTAACTGCACATACATGAGATCAGTAATAAGATATTTATTTGTTAACTCTACAGCTCAATTCAGTTTAGAGCTGTAGAGTTTAGACCCTATTTGCAGTGTGTTGAATACCTTAAAATGTTACAACTGGTAATGACTACCAATCACCTAAATTATTGAGACTATAGCAAGTATAGAGAGCATAAGATTTTCTGAAGAAGTCAGTTCAAACTATGGGCAGTTATAAAATGTTACTATTTGGACCCTTTTTGCCACCTTGGTTGAATAAAACATGGCTATTCCAGGCCAACACCCTTGACCAGTTAAATCACAACCCCTGGGGGTAGGACATGGGCACCAGGAGTTTTTGCTGCTCGCAAGTGATTCTAGTACGCGTACAAATTTGACACCCACTGAATTAAATTCTTTGGTTGGGCCATGTGTTGCCTGTTAAGTGTCTGTACAGTAACTGCTCACACTTACTGTGAGGATTAAAGGGGACAGCAATGCAAACAGTTTAGAACAGCTTCTGGATAGTAATGCAAACAGTTTGAAATGTACCCTACCCTTTAAATTTTTTAAAAAACGTGGCTATTAAAACTGGCCCTTAATTTTCCATACTTTCTACTTTTAGTTCAGTAACATGTAGGAACTCCTTAAATTTCGTGTTCCTGCTGTATTTGACTTCAGGAGACTGGTGATTAGTTAAATTCTCTGTATTTCTTTTATAGGAAAACAGGCCACAGTGCTACTGCCAGCAAGGAATTTGTAGCTTAGCTGACACAGTCAGACTGAAAACTAAGAACACTTATGTAATACATCAAGAATTTTAAGTTAATAAAGTATAAAATGAGGATATCAGCATCAAACAGGAATACCAGAGTAAAGAAGTGTTTCCTTTGATAGGGTTAATTTGGAAAGATTTAAAAAATTCTGAGCCAGACTTTGAAGGAAGTTTTAGAAAATGAAGAGATAGGGACCTCTTAGGTATGGAGTATTTCATAAGCAAAAGGAAGTCTTTGGTGTACAGTGCACCTATGGCTCTGATTACCTGGAGCAGATTGTAACCACAGCAACAGAGAAATCCAGAAGCTCTGAAGGGCATGCAGAGAATGAATGATCAGCAGCCAGGGATGAACCATTTCAGTCACTTGTACTGTCAAGACTGGAAGTGGCATTTGAATCCATTTGCTGTGTATAAAATAGAAATAAGACAGCGAGAGCGGGATCAGTGTTCAACACTATGGATTAACTGATACAGGACTAGGCTGTGGTAATTGTAAGTGGCAAAGATATAAAAAAATCTTTCATTTATATATTTATTTGTTATCTCCTCTTTACCAGGAAATGTGTTAGATATTGGGGTGATGTTGATGAATAAAACACTGTTCCTACGAAGTACTTCATGGTCCAGAGGGAGGCTGAGAACAGTTACTACAGTATGACTGTGTATCTATGTAGTGGTATTTCTTAGTGATTCAGTGTGCCATTTATTACAGAGAATGGGAACAACTCTCCTTTGCCCAAGTATGCAACTTCACCAAAACCTAACAACAGTTATATGTTCAAAAGGGAACCTCCTGAGGGCTGTGAAAGGGTCAAAGTCTTTGAGGAATGCTCGTAAGTATCCCCCCCACCAAAACAGAAGACAAAAAAAACCCCAAAACATTTATTATGAGAATTTTCAAGTAAGTTGCAGAATAGTACAGTGATCATATGTATATCTACCACCTAGATTCTATAATTAATAGTTTGCTAGATGTGCCTTGTCTGTGTGTGGTGGTACTAGTTTTTGCTGAGCTGTTTGAAAGTAAGTTACAGACATCATGACACTTAACCTTAAATACAATTTAGTATTCATTTCCTAAGGATCGAATTCCCTTCAGTTTTTATCTACTTTTGCTCTCCAGCTCTTTAAACAGTTAAAAAAAATATTTTGTCTGCCAGTATAGCAAATAGAATTCTATTACTTTGCATAGTTGTGTTACTGTGTTGAAGATAATATAAGAAGCAGAACTTTAAGCGGGTTTGGTACCCTTAGTTACAAGATCTCTTGTGCTCATATACTTCTCTTGGCTGGTACTCAGGTACTCCAATTTTAGACTCAAAATTTGCTCAGAAAGTATTGCAGCCTTAGTTTTCGGTAGCATTGGCACTTTGCTTTATAAGTGATAACTGCAGGGTTGTAGGTATTATTAGCAGATTAGGTGATGCACATTATTTGGGGGCAAGATAATAGTACTTAGTCCTCAGCTTCCAATCTGACTATGGCTGCAATCCTAAGAGTCACCCTTTTGACTTTTTCTTGCTATGAAACCTAAAATACAATGTTGAGATTGTCTGACCTTGTCTGATTCACATAATTTATCATTTTGCTCCATAATGAACATCTTGGAAGGACTTTGAAATAGGATATCCTTTTGTTACTCTGTGTGCCCGTCCTGTCAGTGCTTCCTGTAACCTAAATTCTGAATAGTTTTGCTACATAAAGAGCATTGTGTTTGAATCCCCTTTAACTTCACAGGGAAATCCCAGCAATCAGTCTCCTATCTGCTTTTACGACAGTAATTGAAAACTCTGATTTAACAACTGCATTTTTTTTTCATGTCCGTCTAAAAGCTTGACTGTGCCAGCTGAGAGTTTAAGCAGTATTTCTTGAGACCTGTTTCATGGACTTCCTGCATCATAATCATTTGGGGTATTAGTTGAAAGTGCAGATTCTCAGGCCCCATCCCAGGCCTAAAGAGAAAGTATTGAGATACAAATACCTCATGTGATTTTTATGCTTAATTTGAAAATGCTGGCTTAGACTTCTTCATGAGAGTTATAAGAAATGGAATTATTCTGTTTAGTAAAAGTGGTCCAAATGGACCATTTTTGGATTTGAGCTCTTTCATTTACTCATTAGCACTTAAGATTTCCCTAAGTACAGAGAAATGGTTGACTTGCTCAAAAGCAAGTTGAATTTCTTTTATACATGACCAAGTGAATATTGGTTGTGTAAGTTGATGTCCTATGGTTCCTGCCTTAGATGGTTGCATTTGGAAGATTGCTCAGGACTCATATCTGAGAGATACATAAAACACACACACACATTTATTTTTATCAAAAGGGAAGGAGGAAAGGACGGGTGTATGTGTGTAGTCAGGGATAGATAGGTAGGTCAAAGAAACACAAGGTAAACCCTAACATACTATGTTTTATGGCACATCATCTGTTATTATGAGGTAAACCTATTCTTTTTGAATGTACATAGTTTATTATTAATTTTACTGATGTGTAGTACACATAAACCTATTCATTTTTAAACATTTTATTTTTTGTTGAACTATAATTGATACATAGTATTATATTGGTATCACATGTCTAATATAGTGGTTTGAGACTTATCTACATTATTAAATGCTCACCTCCATAAGTGTAGTTACCATCTTACAATATTACAAGATATTACAATATTATTGACTATACTCCCTATGCCATACTTCCATTCCTATGACTAATTTATAATTGGAATTTTATGCCTCTTTTACCCCCTTCACCTATTTCACCTTCTCCCCTGCCTTCCCACCTCATGCATGATAACCAACCAGTATGTTATCTGCATCTATGTGTCTATTTCTGTTTTGTTCATTTGCTTTTTCTTTTAGATTACACATATAAGTGAAATCATATGGTATTTGTCTTTCTCTGCCTGACTTATCTCACTTAGCATGATACCTTGTAGGTCTATGCATATTATTATAAATGGCAAGATTTCATACCTTTTTATGGCTGAGTAATATTCATTTATATATGTACCTCATATTCTTTATCTGTTCATCTACCAATGGACACTTTGGTTGCTTCTGTATCTGGGTTTGTAACTAATGCTGCAATAAACATAGGGGTGCATGTATCTTTTTCGAATTTGTGATTTTGTTTTCTTTGGGTAAATCCCCAAAAGTAAATTGCTGGGTCATGTGTTATTTCCACTCTTAGTTTTTGAGGAACCTCCATACTGCTTTCCACTGTGGCTGTACCACTGACATTCCCACCAACAGGAGAGGAGGGTTCCCTTTCCTTCACATCCTCGCCAACTCTTGTTATTTCTTGTCTTTTGGATAGTTGCCATTCTGACTGGTGTGAGGAGATACCTCATTGTAGTTTTGATTTGTATTAACCTGATTAGTGATATTGAGCATCTTTTTGTGTGTCTGTTGGCCATCTGTATGTCTTCTTTGGAAAAAGGTCCTCTGCCTATTTTTTATTCAGATTATTTCTTGGGTGTTGAGTTGTATGATTTTCTATATATTTTGTATATTACCCCCTTATTGGCCTAATATCACTTAGAATATATCATTCACAACTATATTCTCCTATGGAATATGTTGCCTTTTCATTTTGTTGACACTTTCCCTTGCTGTGCAGAAGCTTTTTAGTTTGTTATCATCCCTCTTATTTATTTTTGCTTTGGTTTCCCTTGCCTGGGGAGAAGAATCCAGAAAAAGATTACTAATGCTGATGTTCAGTAGTTTACTGCTTATGTTTTCTTGTAGGAGTTTTATGGTTTCAGGTCTTACATTTAGGTCTTTAATCCATTTCAGGTTTCTTTTTGTGTATGGTATAGGACAGAGATCCAGACTCATTCCTTGGCATGTAGTTGTTTCCCCAGTGTATATTTTTGTTGTATACCATTTGTTGAAGAGACTCTCTTTTCCCCATTGTATATTTTTGCCTCCTTTGTTATACATTGATTGATCGTATAAGAGTTGGTTTGTTTATTTCTGGGCTTTCTATTCTATTCTGTTCCATTGATCTATGTATCTGTTTTTGTGCCAGTACCGTACTGTTTTGATCACTGTAGCTTTGTAGTATAGCTTGAACTCAGTGAGCATTTTTTATTTTTGTTGTTTTTCAAGATTGCGTTGGTTATTCAGGGTCTTTTGTGGTTCCATACAAATTTCAGGATTCTTTGCTCTAGTTCAGTGAAACATGCCATTGGTATTTTGATAGAGATTGCATTGAATCTGTACATTGCTTTGGCCAGGATAGTCATTTTGACAATATTAGTTCTTACCATCCATGACCATGGACTCTTTTTCCATTTATTTGTGTTGTTTTCAATTTCTTTCATCAATATCTTATAATCTTCAAATTTCAGGTCTCTCACCTCCTTGGTTAAATTTAGTCCTAGGTATTTTATTCTTTTTGATGTAATTGTACATGGAGGTGTTTTCTTGATTTCCTTTTCTGCTTGTTCTTTATTAGTATATAGTAATGCAATAGTTGTGTATATTGATTTTATATCCTGCAAGTTTACTGAATTAATTTATGTTCTAATAGTTTTTTGGTGGAATTTAGAGTTTTCTATATACAGTATCATTTCATCTGCAAATAGTAACAGTTTAACTTCTTCCTTACCAATTTGGGTGCCTTTTATTTCTTTGTTTTGTCTGATTTCCATGGCTAGGACCTCCAGTACTATAATGAATAAAAGTGGTGAGAGTGGGCATCCTAGTCTTGCTCCTGATCTTAGAGGAAAAGCTTTCAGCTTTTCACCATTGAGTATGGTAGCTGTGGGTTTGTCATATATGGCCTTTATTATGTTGAGGTATGTTCCCTTTTTACCCATTTTGTTGAGAGTTTTTATCATGAATGGTTGTTGAATTTTGTCAAAAATTTTTTTCATTATCTGTTGAGATGACCATATGTTTTTTTATCCTTCCTTTTATTTGGTGGATCACATTTATTGATTTGCAGTTATTGAACCATGTTTGCATCTGTGGAATAAATCCCACTTGTGATGAATGAAACTTTGATGTATTTTTTAATAGCTTGCTAATACCTTGTTGAGGATTTTGCATCTGTGGTCTTCAGGGACATTTTCTCTTTTTTGTAGTTTCTTTGTGTGGTTTTGTATTAGGATAATGCTATCCCCATGGAATGAGTTTGGTACTATTCTTTCTCTTCTATTTTTTGGAATATTTAAAAAAGGATGGGTATTAGTTCTTCTTTAAATGTTTGTTATAATTCTACTGTGAAGCTGTCTGGACCTAGGTTGTTGGTGTTGGGAGTTTTGATTACCAATTCACTTTAGTTACTAGTTATCAGTTTCATGGGATTTTCTGTTTCTTCCTATGTCAGTCTTGGAAGATTATATGTTTCTAGGAATTTTTCCATTTTTTTAGGTCATCCATTTACTGGCATATAATCATACTTAGAATTCTCTTAACCTTCCTTTGAATTTCTGTGATATTTGCTGTAACTTCTCTCTCATTTCTGATTTGTAGTCCTCTCTCATCTTGATAAGTCTGGCTAAAGGTGTGCCAATTTTCTTTATCTTTTCAAAGATCCAGCTCTTAGTTTCATTGATTTTTTCCCATTGTTTTCTTAGTCCCCATTTCATTTATTTCTGCTTTGGTCTTTTATTATGTCCCTCACACTCATTTTGGGCTTTTTTTTGTTCTTTTTTAGTTCCTTTAGCTGTAAGGTTAGATTGAGATTGTTCTTATTTCTTGAGGTAGGCCTACATCACAATTAACTTCCTTCTTAGAACCATATTTGCTGCATGCCACATATTTTGAACTGTCGTGTTTGTTTTCATTTGTTTCCATGTTCTTTTTGATTTCTTCTTTTGATTTGTTCATTGATCCATTGATTATTTATTAGCATGTTATTTAGCCTCCATTTATTTTTGTTTTTTCCAGGTTTTTTTTGGTATTATTAATGTATAACATGAGCAACATTATGGTTACTAGACTCCCCCTATTATCAAGTCTCCACCAGATACCCCATTCCAGTCAGTCACTGTCCATCAGCATAATAAAATGCTATAGAATCACTACTTCTCTTCTATGTGTTATACAGCCTTCCCTGTATCACTTCCCGCTACATGATGTGTGCTAATTGTAATACCCCTTTTTACCCCTTCTCACCCATCTTCCCTACTCCCTTTCCCTTTGGTAATTGTTAGTCCACTCTTGGGTTCCGTGAGTCTGCTGCTATTCTGTTCCCTCAGTTTTTTCTTTGTTCTTATATTCCACAGATGAGTGAAATCATTTGGTACTTGTTTTTTCTCTGCCTGGCTTATTTCACTGAGCCTAATACTCTCTAGCTCCATCCATGTTGTTGCAAATGGTAGGATTTGTTTTCTTCTTATAGCTTAATAATATTCCATTGTGTATATGTACCACATCTTTATCCATTCATCTAGTGATGGGCACTTAGGTTGTTTCCATTTGTTGGCTATTGTAAATAGTGCTGCCATAAAAATGGGGGTGCATGTGTCTTTTTCAAACTGTGCTGCTGCATTCTTAGGGTAAATTCCTAGGAGTGGAATTACTGGGTCAAATGGTATTTCTATTTTGAGTTTTTTTAGGAACTCCATACTGCTTTCCAAAATGGTTGAACTAATTTACATTCCCACCAGCAGCGTAGGAGGGTTCCCCTTTCTCCACATCCTCACCGACATTTGTTGTTTGTCTTTGGTATGTTGGCCATCCTCACTGGTGTGAGGTGATATCTCATTGTGGTTTTAATTTGCATTTCTCTGATGATTAGCGACATGGAGCATCTTTTCATGTGCCTGTTGGCCATCTGAATTTCTCCTTTGGAGAAGTGTCTGTTCAGCTCTGCTGCCCATTTTTTAATGGCTTATTTGCTTTTTGTTTGTTGAAGTGCATGAACTCTTTATATAATTTGGATGTCAACCCCTTATTGGATACGTCATTTATGAATATATTCTCCCATACTGTAGGATGTCTTTTTGTTCTACTGATGGTGTCTTTTGCTGTGCAGAAGCTTTCTAGTTTGATATAGTCCCACTTGTTCATTTTTGCTTTTGTTTCCCTTGCCCGGGGAGATATGTTCATGATGAATTTGCTCATGTTTGTGTCCAAGATATTTTTGCCTATGTTTTTTTCTAAGAGTTTTATGGTTCCGTGACTTACATTCAGGTCTTTGATCCATTTTGAGTTTACTTTTGTGTATGGGGTTAGACAGTAATCCAGTTTCATTCCCTTACATGTAGCTGTCCAGTTTTGCCAACACCAGCTGTTGAAAGGCTGTCATTTCCCCATTGTATATCCATGGCTCCTTTATCATATATTAATTGACCATATATGCTTGGGTTTATACCTGGGCTCTCTAGTCTGTTCCATTTGTCTATGGGTCTATTCTTGTGCCAGTACAAAATTGTCTTGATTACTGTGGCTTTTTAGTAGTGTTTGAAGTCAAGGAGCCTAATTACTCCTGCTTTATTCTTCCTTCTCAGGATTGCTTAGGCTATAGTGTCTTTTTTGGTTCCATATGAATTTTAGAATGATTTGCTCTAGTTCATTGAAGAATGCTGTTGGTATTTTGATAGGGATTGCATTGAATATGTAGATTGCTTTAGGCAGGATGGCCACTTTGACAATATTAATTCTTCCTATCCAAGAGCATGAATATGTTTACATTTATTGGTATCTTCTTTAATTTTCTCATGAGTGACTTGTAGTTTTCAGAGTATAGGTCTTTCACTTCCTTGGTTAGGTTTATTCCTAGGTATTTTATTATTTTGATATAATTGTGAATGGAATTGTTTTCCTATTTCTCTTTCTGCTAGTTCATCATTAGTGTATAGGAATGCAACAGATATCTGCTTATTAATTTTGTATTCCGCAACTTTACTGAATTCAGATATTAGATTTAGTAGTTTTGGAGTGGATTCTTTAGGGTTTTTTACATACAATATCATGTCATCTGCAAACAGGGACAGTTTGACTACTTCCTTACCAGTCTGGATGCCTTTTATTTCTTTGTGTTGTCTGATTGCCGTGGTTAGGACCTCTAGAACTATGTTGAACGAAAGTGGGGAGAGTGGGCATCCTTGTCTTGTTCCCAATCTTAGAGGAAAAGCTTTCAGCCTCTTACTGTTAAGTATAATGGTGGCTGTTTGTTTGTCATATATGGCCTTTATTATGTTGAGGTACTTGCTCTCTATACACATTTTGTTGAGAGTTTTTATCATGAGTGGATGTTTAATTTTGTTGAATCCTTTTTCAGCATCTGTGGAGATGATCATGTTGTTTATTGGTCTGAAACATGTTCCTTTGGTGTTTCATAATTCTGTGTGGTGCCCTGTAGTGCCCTGAAGCTCCAGTCTCTGGAGCTGCTCAACCCCTAGAGTGAGGTTGGGGGTCACAGGGGAGTGGAGCTGGTGCCTGGGGGGAGGAAAGAGCTGTTTCCTGAATCCCGCCTGCAGTGCCTGTCTCCTGTATGAGAGCCAGTGGGCTGAGCACACTAGTGTAAGCCTCTGTTCTCTCTATCTCTAGCTATTGTAGGCGCGGCCTCCCTCTGACTGGCTTGACGTCAGCACAGTGACTCCCAATTTGTGAGCAGGTGCCTGCAGGCCAGTAGGAAGGCTCAGCAGGCTGTGTGTCACAATGGGGGGCCTTGGAGCTGAGTAGCCAGCCAGGGGTATGGAGCACCTGAAGCTCCTCAAAGTTCCCAATGTGCTGGGCAGAGCATGCCCAGACAACCTTGTTACTCCTATCCCTTCTCCCGCAGAGCAAGCTCTGTGCAAACCCCGCCCCTTCAGCAGTCCTCTCGCTGCTAGGAAGCCTGTCAGATCTTCCACCTTTCCTTAATCCCAGAGTGGCTGGGTGTGGATCCCATCCTCCACAAACGGCTGGAATCTGTTTCTTAAGCACTTCGCCTGTCCCAGCTCCCCATCTTCCAGAGCACCACACAGTTTAGGTTTCTGCTCGCAAAGCAGACCTCCAGGGCTGGGTGTTCAGCTGTTCTCGGCTTCCACCCCCTCCCCACTCTGTCTCTCTTATCCCGCCAGTGAACTGTGGTGGGGGAAAGGCTTGGGTCTCGCCAGATCAAGGCTTTCATATGTTACCCTGTTTCGTGAAGTCAGCTCTGTTCGTGAGGTCTGTATGCAGTCTTGTGCAGCCTTCTTTCCTGTTGCTATTTTAGAGTTGTATTAACTATATTTTTTCACTATCTGTGGTTTTGGGAGGAGTTCTCTGTCTCACCTCTCATGCCATCTTGAATCTCCTGTTTTTTTCTTTTAATTGATTTTGTTTCATACAACTGTGGTTGAAAAAGATGCTGGATATGATTTCAGTCTTAAATTAATTGAGGCTTGTTTTGTGACTTAACATGTGACCTAACATGTGATCTATCCTGGAGAACATTATAGGTACACTTGAGAAGAATGTGTATTCTACTGATGTTGAGTGGAATGCTATGTAAATAACTGTTAAGTCCATCTGCTCTAATGTGTTGATAAACGCCACTGTTGCCTGTTTATTTTCTGTCTGGCTTATTTATACATTGATGTTAAAGTGTCCTGCTATTACTATATTACTGTCAATTTATCCCTTTAGGTCTGCTAGTTTTATATTATATATTTAGGTGCTCCTATGTTGGTTATATAGATACAATTGTTATATCTTGTTGGACTGAATCATTTATGTAATGCCCTTCTTTGTCTCTTGTTACTTTCTTTGTTTTGAAATCTGTTTTGTCTGAGGTAAGTACTGCTACTTCTGATTTTTTTTTTCACTTCTGTTTGAGTTGAGTATCTTTTTCTATCCCTTCAATTTCAGTCTGTGTATGTCCTTAGGTCTAAAGTGAGTCTTTTGTATGTGGCATAAGGATGGGTCTTGTTTTTTATCCATTCAGCCACTCTATGTCTTTTGATTGGAGCATTTAATCCATTTACATTTAAGGTAATTATTGATAGGTATGTACTTATCACCATTTTGTTCAGTGTTTTCTGGTTGTTCTTGTAGTTCATCTCTGTTCCTTTCTTCTTTTGATCTCTTCCTTGTGATTTGATGACTTCCTTTGGTGTTATGCTTGGATTCTTTTGTCTTTATTTTTTGTGTATGTATTATAGCCTTTTGGTTGTGGTTACCATAATAAAGTTAACACATAGCATCCTATATATATAAAACAATGCATATTAGGTTGATGGTTGCTTAAGTTGAACACATTACAAAAGCACTACTGTTTAACTAGTCATCCCTCTACATTTTTATGTATATGATGTTATAATCTACATCTTTTTATTATATATATCCCTTGGCTAATTTTTATGTATAATTGATTTTACTACTTTTATCTTTTGAACTTCATGCTTACTTTGTAGGTGATTGGTCTGCTACCTTTACTGTAGGGTTTTTTTTTCCCACTAATGAAAAAAAATTTTTTTTATTCAAAGAACTCCTCTTTAACCTGTCTTATAGGGACCAGTTTACTGGTGATGAATTATTTTAACATTTGTGTGTCTGGAAAACTTATTATCTTTACTTCAGTTCTGAATGTTAAATTTGCTGAGTAAAGTGCTCTTGGTTGTACATTTTTCCATTTCAGCACTTTGAATATTTCTGGCCTGTAAAATTTCTTTTGAAAAATCTGCTGATAGTCTTACGGGGTTTTCTTTGTAGGTAACTGTCAGCCTTTCTCTTGCTGCTTTTAAGATTCTCTCTTTATCTTTGATACTTGACATTTTAATTATGATGTGTCTTGGTGGGGCTTTCTTGGGTTCATCTTGTTAGGAGTTCTCTTTGCTTCCAGGACCTGGATGAATGTTTCACTCCCCAAGTTGGGGAAGTTTCAATTATTATTTCTTCAAATAGGCTTTTTGCCCCTTTCTCTCCTCCTTTCTGATACCTATTATCCTCTAATTTGCTATTAATTCCCTCTATTGTATTTTTCATTTCAGTTATGGTATTCTTCAGCTCTGGTTCTTTTTTATATTTTCTATCTCCCTTGTTCATCTGTTATTTCCCCCAGTCCAGTGAGCCATCTTCATGACCACTACTTTAAACTCTTTATCAGGTTGATTGCTTATCTCCATTACATTTAGCATTTTCTGGTGTTTTTTTTGTTCTTTTGTTTGGAACATGTTCCTCTGCATCTCTAGTTTTGTCGGGTTCTCTGTGTTTATTTCTATGTATTAGATATATTAGCTATGTCTCCTGTTCTTGAAATTAGTGCCTTTCAAGTAGGTGTGGTAGGTGTCCTGTGGTACTCAGAAGTGCCAAACTCTGGCTCCTGGAGTTGGGCACTCCAGTGGTGTCCCCTGTGTGGTGTGTGCACACTCCTGCTGCAGCTGAGCCACCACTCCTGGTGTAGTGTTGTGGGTGGAGCCTGCACTCAGCCTGGCTGCCAGCAAAGGCTGATGACTATTGTTCTGCTTTAGCGTGCAACTAACTCTGTTGAATATAATCACTGGGCCACTCTGTTGTAATGTACCATAGGTAGGCCAGCACTGTACCTGGCTGCCAGCGATTGCTGATGTGGCCACTGCTGGGCTGGACAAGTCTGGAGGAGGATGATAGGTAGAGCAAGTGGGGTAGTTGGAGAGTTTCAGAGATGGCTCCTGCAGCATTTGTGGCGATCTAGGCTGAGGAATGTCTGGAAAAGTAGCATCCACCAGCCCTTTCTCCCCACTAAGGAAGCTCCTTCAGACCTCTCCCTTCCAGTACACTTCCCAAAGTTAAATCTCCTTTCAAACTGCTGCTTCTGTGTTGGGTCTTGGAGGATCAAAATAGCATACTGGTCTCCACAAACAAAGACTCAACTTCCCACAGCTCTCCAACTCGCCCTGGCATTGGCCCTGCTGATTTTCAAAGCCCAATGTTATGGGCATTCATCTTCCTGAAACAGATCCCCAGGGCTAGGTGGGCCAGGTTCCTGTGCACCTCTCCACCATCCCCATTCCTCACTCACTCCTGATTATGAGTTGGGATGGGGGAAGGGCTTGGCTCCTGATTGATCACAGCTCTTCCCCTTTAACCTTCTTAGTGTGGTCTTCTCTCTTTTAGTAGGTGTAGGAGGTCTATTCCACAGTATTTTTCAGAGTAAATTGTATCAGATGTAGTTGTTTCCTCATTGTTGTATGTGGGAGGAGGTGATCACAGTATCTCCTATTCTACCATCTTCCTAGAAATCTCTCGTTTTGAAACATTTTCTTCACATTCCAAAAACAAATTAACAGCAGTAACCCAAGAATGGCTTTCTTAGAATTTTAACCTTCTACATAAATAAAACAAATTACTCAAGTCTAAAATCATTAGTCTCTTTTTTACTTTGCTATCTCAAAAAAAAGCTATGTTCATTTACCTGAAAGAAAATAGGTAGTTGAATTTTGCCCAGAAAGGCCAAAACCAGATTTTATACTTCTTTCTGTCTCTATATTATTTTTGATACATCGTGAACCAAAGCCATGTTCTGTGCAGTTAGTAAGTCCTTTTCTATGAAGTCAGATAGTGCTGTTTCCTAATCCCAAATAATGACCTTGCTTACTCTAGTTCCTAGATATTAGGGCCTTTTTGCAGTGTAGAGGTATTTAAAAAAAAACATGACCCTTCCTCCCTCCCTCCTTCCCATTATAAGTAACTTGGACCCACTGTTTTCTTTCCTGCTAATTTATGCCTGAATTAAGAAAAAAAATTACACAAGCCTTAAAAAAACAAGATACGAAAGAATTCCCTTGCATCAGTATAAAAATACCTAGAATAATTATCCATCCCATCCATACACTTTTCAGGAAGTCAGCTAATCACCAGTTACATCAATGTAGGACACAATTCTTTTGGAATAATTTAAGGAAAGATAAAAATTTTAAACTAATGAGTTTTTTTTTTGTCTGTATGGCTCTTAAGTTGAAGAAAGCTTTGAAGTAATATTAGTACTTGCAGCATCTATTTGCATATGTATAGGCCATAAACCCCAGGAGTGGGTAATTTGGCCTGGGTAATATGCTCCTAGAAATTAGTGCTAGAGATCAGAAGCAATTCCTTCTGGTGGGTTGGGGTACTGACTGGAGAGAAAACAAGGGGAGGTTTTTGTGGGGCTTTTTGCTGCTTTTCACTATTAATGTTATGCTTCTTGATCTAGGTGTTAGACAAGTTGTTACTGTTTACATTTTGTGTGAGCTCTGTTATAAATCTGTTTCATGAAAGAAGCAAGGAAATGAAACTGTCTTTAGAATCTGTTACTCAAAAATGTCATTTATTTGTATCTCAGAAATGTGAGGTCTCATCAAGTCTGCTAGCTGCACATGTCTAAGTTCTTTATAACAAGAAAATCTCAAAGATATAAATTAACCAAAAACCTACGTCCCCTTTGGAGAATGGTGGAAAAATTGATTAGCCTCTTTTTTCTAATATAAGAATGAAATTTATTGCTAATAAGTCTGTCTTCAAAAGAAATTCAAGCATTATTTAATTATACAAACATAACCTAAACTTCCTATCTTCGTTAAAGAATTCAGAACCACACTCTCAGGTAGTAAAAATAGACGGGCTATGCTTTTCTTTCTTTTTAAAAATTTATTGGGGTATGATTAATCTACAATTACATGTGCAATATTATGGTTATTAAACTACCCTCTTCATCAGGTCCCCCCCACCAACCCCATTAAAGTCCATCAGCGTAGTGAGATGCTATAGACTCACTACTTGTCTTCTCTGAGTTGTACAGCCCTCCCTGCGCCACCCCAACATTACGTCTGCTAATCGTAATGCCCCTTTATCCCCCTTGTCCCTCCCTTCCCGCCCATCATCCCAAGTCCCTTTCTCTTTGGTAACTGTTAGTCCATTCTTGGGTTCTGTGAGTCTGCTGCTGTTTTCTTCTTTCAGTTTTTTTTTTTCTTTGTTCTTATGCTCCACATATGAGTGAAATCATTTGATACTTGCTTTTTCGGCTTGGCTTATTTCACTGAGCATAATACCCTCTAGCTCCATCCATGTTGTTGCAAATGGTAGGATTTGTTTTCTTCTTATGGCTGAATAATATTCCATTGTGTATATGCACCATGTCTTCTTTATCCATTCATCTACTGATGGACACTTAGGTTGCTTCCATTTCTTGGCTATTGTAAATAGTGCTGCGATAAACATAGGGGTACATCTGTCTGTTCGAAACTGGGCTGATGCATTCTTAGGGTAAATTCCTAGGAGTGGGATACCTGGGTCAAATGGTATTTCTATTTTGAGTTTTTAAGGAACCTCCATACTGCTTTCCACAATGGTTGAACTAATTTGAATTCCCACCAGCAGTGTAGAAGGCTTCTTTTTTCTCCACATCCTTCCCAACATTTGTTGTTGTTTGTGTTTTCGATGTTGGCCATCCTTACTGGTGTGAGGTGATATCTCATTGTGGTTTTAATTTGAATTTCTCTGATGATTAGCGATGTGGAGCATCTTTTCATGTGCCTGCTGGCCATCTGAATTTCTTCTTTAGAGAAGTGTCTATTGATGTCCTCTGCCCATTTCTTAATTGGATTATTTGCTTTTTGTTTGTTGAGGTGCATGAGTTCTTTATATATTTTGGATGTCAACCCCTTATCGGATATGTCACTTATGAATATATTATCCCATACTGTAGGATGTCTTTTTGTTCTACTGATGGTGTCCTTTGCTGTACAGAACCTTTTCAGCTTGATATAGTCCCACTTGTTCATTTTTGCTTTTGTTTCCCTTGCCCAGGGAGATACGTTCATGAAGAAGTCGCTCATGTTTATGTCCAAGAGATTTGTGCCTATGTTTTTTTCTAAGAGTTTTATGGTTTCATGACTTACATTCAGATCTTTGATCGATTTTGAGTTTACTTTTGTGTGTGGGGTTAGACAGTACTCCAGTTTCATTCTCTTACATGTAGCTGTCCAGTTGGCCAACAACAGGTGCTGAAGAGGCTGTCATCTCCCCATTGTATATTAAGGCTCCTTTATCATATATTAATTGACAGTATATGTTTGGGTTAATGTTTGGACTGTCTATTCTGTTCCACTGGTCTTTGGGACTGTTTTTGTGCCAATAACAAATTGTCTTGATTACTGTGGCATTGAAGTAGAGCTTGAAGTCAGGGAGCATAATTCCTCCTGTTTTATTCCCCCTTCTCAGGATTGCTTTGGCTATTCGAGGTCTTTTGTGGTTCCATATGAATTTTAGAATTATTTGTTCCAGTTCATTGAAGAAAGCTGTTGGTATTTTGATAGGGATTGCGTTGAATCTGTAGATTGCTTTAGGTAGTATAGCCATTTTGACAATATTGATTGTACCTAGCCAAGAGCATGGGATGAATTTCCATTTGTTAGTGTCCTCTTTAATTTCTCTTAGGAGTGTCTGGTAGTTTTCAGGGTATAGGTCTTTCACTTCCTTTGTTAGGTTTATTTTCTTAGGTATTTTATTGTTTTTGATGCAATTGTGAATGGATTATTTCTCTGATTTCTCTTTCTGTTAGTTCATCGTTAGTGTATAGGAAAGCAACAGATTTCTGTGTGTTAATTTTGTACCCTGCAACTTTGCTGAATTCAGATATTAGTTCTAGTAGTTTTAGAGTGGAGTCTTTAGGGTTTTTTAGGTACAATATCATGTCATCTGCAAATAGTGACAATTTGACTTCTTCTTTACCAATCTGGATGCCTTGTATTTCTTTGTTTTGTCGGATTGCCGTGGCTTGGATCTCCAGTACTATGTTGAATAACAGTGGATAGAGTGGGCATCCCTGACTTGTTTCCGATCATAGATGAAAAGCTTTGAGCTTCTCGCTGTTAATTATGACCTTAGCTGTGTGTTTGTCATATATGGCCTTTATGATGTTGAGGTACTTGCCCTCTGTACCCATTTTGTTGAATGTTTTAATCATGAATGGATGCTGAATTTTGTCAAATGCTTTTTCAGCATCTATGGAGATGATCATGTGGTTTTTGTTCTTCTTTTTGTTGATGTGGTGGATGATGTTGGATTTTCGAATGTTGTACCATCCTTGCATTCTGGGATGAATCCCACTTGATCATTGTGTATGATCCTCTAGATGTATTTTTGAATTCGGTTCGCTAATATTTTGTTGAGTATTTTTGCATCTACGTTCATCAGGGATATTGGTCTGTAATTTTCTTTTTTGGTGAGGTCGTTGCCCGGTTTTGGTATTACAGTGATGCTGGCTTCATAGAATGAGTTTGGAAGTATTCCCTAATCTTCTATTTTTTGGAAAACTTTAAGGAGAATGGGTGTTATTTCTTCTCTATATGTCTGGTAGAATTTAGAGGTGAATCCATCTGGCCTGGGGTTTTGTTTTTGGGTACTTTTTTTTTTACCTTTAAAAAATATATATTTTTTAGTTTATTTTGATATCAATATACAATTAAAAGAGTAACATTATGGTGATTACACTACCCCCTTCATCAAGTTCCCCCCGCCAACCCCATTGCAGTCACTGTCCATAAGCATAGCGGGATGCCGTAGAGTCACTACTTGTCTTCTCTGGGTTGTACAGCCCTCCCCGTGCCCCCCGAACATTACATCTGCTAATCGTAATGTCCCTTCTTCCCCCTTCCCCCTCCCTTCCCACCCATCCTCCCAGTCCCTTTCCCTTTGGTAACTATTAGTCCGTTCTTGGGTTCTGTGAGTCTCCTGCTGTTTTGTTCCTTCAGTTTTTTTTTTCCCTTAGTTCTTATACTCCACATATGAGTGAAATCATTTGGTACTTGTCTTTTTCAGCTTGGCTTATTTCACTGAGCATAATACCCTCTAGCTCCATCCATGTTGTTGCAAATGGTAGGATTCGTTTTCTTCTTATGGCTGAATAATATTCCATTGTGTATATGTACCACGTCTTCTTTATCCATTCATCTACTGATGGACACTTAGGTTGCTTCCATTTCTTGGCTATTGTAAATACTGCTGTGATAAACATAGGGGTGCATCTGTCTTTTTCAAATTGGGCTGCTGCATTCTTAGGGTAAATTCCTAGGAGTGGAATTCCTGGGTCAAATGGTATTTCTATTTTGAGTTTTTTGAGGAACCTCCATACTCCTTTCCACAATGGTTGAACTAATTTGCATTCCCAACAGCAGTGTAGGAGGGTTCCCTTTTCTCCACATCCTCACCAACATTTGTTGTTGTTTGTGTTTTGGATGTTGGCCATCCTTACTGGTGTGAGGTGATATCTCATTGTGGTTTTAATTTGAATTTCTCTGATGATTAGTGATGTGGGGCATGTTTTCATGTGCCTGTTGGCCATCTGAATTTCTTCTTTGAAGAAGTGTCTATTTATGTCCTGTGCCCATTTCTTAAATGGATTATTTGCTTTTTGTTTGTTGAGGTGTGTGAGTTCTTTATATATTTTGGATGTCAACCCCTTATCGGATACGTCATTTATGAATATATTGTCCCATACTGTAGGATGTCTTTTTGTTCTACTGATGGTGTCCTTTGCTGTACAGAAGCTTTTCAGCTTCATATAGTCCCACTTGTTCATTTTTGCTTTTGTTTCCCTTGCTCAGGGAGATATGTTTATGAAGAAGTCACTCATGTTTATGTCCAAGAGCTTTTTGCCTATATTTTTTTCTAAGAGTTTTATAGTTTCATGACTTACATTCATGTCTTTAATCCACCTTGAGTTTACCTTTGTATATGGGGTTAGACAGTAGTCCAATTTCATTCTTTTACATGTAGTTGTCCAGTTTTTCCAACACCACCTGCTGAAGAGGCCGTCATCTCCCCAATGTATATCCAAGGCTCCCTTATCAAATATTAATTGACTGTATGTGTTTGGGTTGGTGCTTGGATTTTCTATTCTATTCCACTGATCTGTTGGTGTGTTTTTTTGCCAGTATCAAATTGTTTTGATTACTGTGGCTTTGAAGTATAGCTTGAAGTCAGGGAGCGTTATTCCCCCCGTTTTATTCCTCCTTCTCAGGATTGCTTTGGCTATTCGGGGTTTTTTGTGGTGCCATATGAGTTTTAGAATTATTTGTTCGAGTTCACTGAAGAAAGCTGTTGGTAGTTTGATAGGGATTGCGTTGAATCTGTAGATTGCTTTAGGTAGTATAGCCATTTTGACAATATTGATTGTACCTAGCCAAGAGCATGGGATGAATTTCCATTTGTTAGTGTCCTCTTTAATTTCTCTTAGGAATGTCTTGTAGTTTTCAGGGTACAGGTCTTTCACTTCCTTTGTTAGGTTTATTCCTAGGTATTTTATTCTTTTTGATGCAATTGTGAATGGAATTGTTTTTCTGATTTCTCTTTCTGTTAGTTCATCATTAGTGTATAGGAAAGCAACAGATTTCTGTGTGTTAATTTTGTATCCTGCAGCTTTGCTGAATTCAGATATTAGTTCTACTTGTTTTGGAGTGGAGACTTTAGGGTTTTTTATGTACAATATCATGGCATCCGCAAATAGTGACAGTTTGACTTCTTCTTTACCAATCTGGATGCCTTGTATGTCTTTGTTTTGTCTGAATGCTGTGGCTAGGACCTCCAGTATTATGTTGAATAACAGTGGAGAGAGTGGGCATCCCTGCCTTGTTCCCGATCTTAGATGAAAAGCTTTCAGCGTCTCGCTGTTAAGTATGATGTTAGCTGTGGGTTTGTCATATATGGCCTTTATGATGTTGAGGTACTTGCCCTCTATACCCATTTTGTTGGAGGGTTTTAATCAGGAATGGATGCCGAATTTTGTCAAATGCTTTTTCAGCTTCTATGGAGATGATCATGTGGTTTTTGTTCTTCTTTTTGTTGATTTGGTGGATGATGTTGATGGATTTTGAAATGTTGTACCATCCTTGCATCCCTGGGATGAATCCCACTTGATCATGGTGTATGATCCTCTAGATGTATTTTTGAATTTGGTTTGCTAATATTTTGTTGAGTATTTTTGCATCTACGTTCATCAGGGATATTGGTCTGTAATTTTCTTTTTTGTTGAGGTCATTGCCCGGTTCTGGTATTAGAGTGATGCTGGCTTCATAGAATGAGTTTGGAAGTATTCCCTCGTCTTCTATTTTTTGGAAAACTTTAAGGAGAATCGGTGCTATTTCTTCTCTATATGTCTGGTAGAATTTAGAGTTGAATCCATCTGTCCTTGGGGTTTTGTTTTTGGGTACTTTTTGATTACCGATTCAGTTTCGTTGCTGGTGATTGGTATGTTTAGGTTTCTGTTTCTTGCTTGGTCAGTCTTGGAAGGTTGTATTTTTCTAAGAAGTTGTCCATTTCTTCTAGGTTTTCTAGCTTGTTAGCATATAGATTTTCATAGTAGTCTTTTATAATTCTATTTCTGTGGGGTCCGTTGTGATTTTTCTTTTCTCATTTGTGATTCTGTTTATGTGTGCAGATTCTCTTTTTCTCTTAATGAGTCTGGCTGGGGGTTTATCTGTTTTGTTTATTTTTTTAAAGAACCACCTCTTGGTTTCATTGTTTTTTTCTATTGTTTGATTGTTCTCAATTTTATTTATTTCTTCTCTGATCTTTATTATGTCCCTCCTTCTCGTGACTTTGGGCCTCATTTGTTCTTCTTTTTCCAGTTTCAGTAATTGTGTCTTTAGACTATTCATTTGGGAATGTTCTTCCTTCTTTAAATAGGCCTGGATTGCAATATACTTTCCTCTTAGAACTGCCTTTGCTGCGTCCCACAGAAGTTGTGGCTTTGTGTTGTTGTTATTAGTCTCCATATAGTCTTTGATTTCTGTTTTGATTTGGTCGTTAAGCCATTGATTAATTAGGATAATGTTGTTAAGTCTTCATGTATTTGTGAGCCTTTTTGTTTTCTTTCTAAAATTTATTTCTAGTTTTACACCTTTGTGATCTGGGAAGTTGGTTTGTAGAATTTCAATATTTTTAAATTTACTGAGGTTCTTTTTGTGGCCTAGTATGTGGTCTATTCTGGAAAATGTTCCATGTGCACTTGAGAAGAATGTGTATCCTGTTGCTTCTGGGTGTAGAGTTCTGTAGGTGTCTATTAGGTCCATCTGTTCTAGTGTGTTGTCCAGTGCCTCTGGGTCTTCACTTATTTTCTGTCTTGTTGATCTGTTCTTTGGAGTGAGTGGTGTGTTGAAGTGTCCTAAAATGACTGCATTGCTTTCTGTTTTGTCCTTTAATTCTGTTAGTATTCGTTTCACATATGCTGGCACTCCTGTTATATATTTAGAATGGTTATGTCCTCTTGGGGACTGACCCCTTATCATTATGTAATGTCCTTCTTTATCTCTTGCTACTTTCTTCGTTTTGAAGTCTATTTTGTCTGTTACAAGTACTGCAACACCTGCTTTTTTCTCCTTCTTTGCATGAAATACCTTTTTTCATCCCTTCACCTTTAGTTTGTGTACATCTTTCGGTTTGAGGTGAGTCTCTTGCAAGCAGCATATAGATGGGTCTTGCTTTTTTATCCATTTTATTACTCTGTGTCTTTTGATTGGTGCATTCAGTCCTTTTACATTTAGGGTGATTATTGATAGATATGTACTATTGCCATTCCTGGCTTTAGATTCGTGGTTACCAAAGTTTCAAGGATTGCTTCTTAGTATTTAACAATCTAACTTAACTTTCTTGTTAAGTTATTGTAAACACAGTCTGATGTTTCTTTATTTCTCTCCCTTCTTATTCTTCCTCTTCCATTCTTTATATGCTAGGTGTTTTATTCTTTGCCTTTAGTTTGTATTTGGATGGTCTGCTTTCTTTGCTATGATTTTATTTTCTCTGGTGACATCTTTTTAGCCTTAGGAGTGCTTCCATCTAGAGCAGTCCCTTTAAGATATCCTGTAGTGGTGGCAAATTCCCTCAGCTTTCGCTTGTCTGGGAATTGTTTAATACCTCCCTCAAATTTAAATGATAATCATGCTGGATACAGTATTCCTGGTTCGAGGCCCTTGTGTTTCATTACGTTAAATATATCATGCCATTCTCTTCTGGCCTGTAATGTTTCTTTTGGGAAATCTGATGATAATTTGATAGGTTTTCCTTTGTAGGTGATCTTTTTTCTCTCTCTGTCTGCCTTTAATACTCTGTCCTTATCTTGGATATTTGCCATTTTAATTATTATGTGTCTTGGTGTTGTCTTCCTTGGATCCCTTGTGTTGGGAGATCTGTGGGCTTCCATGGTCTGGGATACTATTTCCTTCCCCAGCTCGGGGAAGTTTTCAGTAATTATTTTTTCAAAGAGACTTTCTGTCCCTTTTTCTTTCTCTTCTTCTTCTGGTACTCCTATAATGCGAATATTGTTCCGTTTGGATTGGTCACACAGTTCTCTTAATATTGTTTCATTCCTAGTGATCCTTTTAAATCTCTCTGCCTCAGCTTCTCTGTATTCCTGTTCTCTGATTTCTATTCCATTAACAGTCTCTTGCATCTCGTCCAGTCTGCTGCTAAGCCCGTCAATCGCTTGACTCATTTCTGCGTTGTCCTTCCCTACTTCCCTCACTTCCTCCCTTAGCTCTTGCATATTTCTGTGTAGATCCATCAGTATGGTTATGACTTTTATTCTGAATTCTTTTCCAGGAAGATTGTACATGTCCATCCATGCAGGCTCCCTCTCTCGGGTTGTCTGGCTAAACTTTATTTTTACCATATTCCTCTGTCTTTTCGTGGCGATAGAATTGGTCGCTGGTAGGTGCTATGTGTGTCAGCTGGGCTCTTTAAGAGTTTTTAAAAGTAAAAAAAAAACGCCCCCAGTGAGTAGATTCTGTGAGGTTGCTGTAGGTGGCGCTGCTGCTCCATTGTTCTGTTCCACTGGACACTTTGTGGTGCCGGCTCGTTGGGGGGAATGAATGGGAGTCTGCTGATCTCTGTGGAAAGCCTCGGTGTCGCTCCTTTGCCCGGCCGCTGGCCGACAGGTCTGAAATTCCCCAGGACTCCCAGCTTGCTGGGGTGAGTGTGCTCAGACGATTTTGTTCTGCTCTTGGGCCCTTGTCTCTTTAAGTCTTTTAAAAAAGCGCGTGCTTTTCTTTTGACCTGGGGAGCCGGCTGAGAGGACCTGGTTGCATTGTCCTTCTCAGATCCTGCCCTTCTGTTTCTCTAATCTCCAATACACTGCGTGATGTGTCAGTGCTCCCGGTGCAGATCACCAGGGCTGGTTATTTGGTGGGCCTTTGCTTCCACTCCCTCCCCACTCTGAATCTTTCCTCCCGCCGGTGCGCTGGGGTGGGGGAGTGTTCAGGTTCCACTGAGTCGCGGCTTTGTATCTTACGTGCTTTGTGAGGCGCTGAGTCCTCGGAGGTGCAGCTCCAGCCTGGCTGTTGTACTGTATCTTCTGGTGTCTCTTTTAGGAATAGTTATATTTTCATAAATATATATGGTTTGGGGAAGAGATTTTCACCACCCTGCTCACGCCGCCATCTTCCCAGAAGTCCACGTGTACTTTTCTTAACAGTAACGTATCCAAATACAGTAACGTATCCAAATATACTTGTGGCCTAAATGTACTCAACTCATTTTCCTTTATATTCAAGGAAGAATAGTGCACAAGTAAAACATCAGTTAAAGGACATAATTTCTTTGTTCTTAAACTGTTGAATTTGATAAAACTATCCATGGGTAGTATTCAGTATTAATAAAATCTGCCTACTAAGAGCATTGTCTTCTTAAAACTTTAGGAGTTTTTTTTTTGTACCCAGTCCCACGTCTTTTGTTTATTCATTCTTTAAAACCCAGCTCAGATGTTACTTTCTTTGGAAGCCTTCTTCCTGCCAAACTCCCTCTTTCTGTGTGCCACAGCATGGCCCTTGTTCTAACTCTAAATCTCATACAAGCCATTTTTATCACATCTGTCAGACCCTCTTGCGGGATTTTCTTAACCTATTTTACGTGGTGGACACCTTTGACAATCTGGTAAAACTCAGGGATGCTCTGTAGTGATCCATAACTTTTCTGAGTGATGTTTTTAAATGCATAAGATTATGGAGACTAATTATATTGAAATACAGTTCTGTCCCCAGTACCGTCTTCTCACTAAGAACTATATATTTTGTCATTTGGTCTCTCTCCTTATAGATTGTTTCATCTTTAAGTCCCCAGAATCTAGTGCAGACTTGGCACACTTGAATTTTTATTTTTAATTTTATCAGGAGAGATGAGATCATACATTTATCTTCTGATCATACTACCTTTTTCCACCTAGTTTCTCCCACCTAATTTCTTTTTAAGTTTTGGCACTCCATGTTACTTTAACAATTTAATCTTCGGTATTTTTATTTTCATAGATTACCATTAGCATTAGTATCCTTTTCCAACTATTCGGGTTAATTTTTAGGAGTACCTGGGGACAAGAAAGGATTTCACTAAAATAAAATCTTTCAGAGCAAAGAACTACCATTAGTTTTCTTTTGATTTCACATTTCCTTTATGTTAACTCTGAAAACAATCATGATTAACTCAAATATCTCAGTCAAAGAGATTTTTAAGTGTACTTAAAGAGAAAATTCACACCATGCAATGATGGAGCTTAAGCAAAAGATGGACATTTTTTTGTCATTAATCCTTTGTCTTCACCCTTCAAAATAGTGTTGGCTTTGGAAAAATCATAGTGGAACATATTTTGTCATTAAACATCCAGATGCTTTAGGAAATTCTTTATTCAAACTGTCTAAGATCTTCACTGAGGTGAGTGGTCCTCGGACTTGGAGCCACCTGTGTGGTGTGCAGGGCTTGCTGGGGAGCCAAAGGCTGCAGCGGTGAATGTTGTCCCTCTGGCTTTCTAGGATATGCATTTTGAATCATGTGTCTAACTCTACTTTGATCCATAGCATTGGGATCCTTTTGGCTTAGCATGAGCTTTGTATTCATGTATTATAAGTTATCTGTTTTAAAAAATATATAGAATTTTCTTCCAGTGTTCTGTGACTTAAAAATACTGGGTTGTCTGTTCTATGTCTAGGCCAAAACAACTTCACGAAATCCCAGCCTTTTACTGCCCTGACAAAAACAAGGTGAATTTCATTCCTAAAAGCGGCTCTGCTTTCTGCCTTGTCAGCATCCTTAAGCCGCTCCTTCCCACACCAGATCTTACCCTCAAGGGCTCTGGCCACAGCCTGACAGTCACCACGGGCATGGCAACCACTGTGCTGCAGCCCATCACTGTGGCCTCCCTGTCTACAAACACAGAGCAAGACCGAGTCTCCCGAGGAACCAGTACAGTCATGCCATCAGCCTCTCTACTCCCACCACCAGAACCAATTGAGGAAGCGGAAGGGTAGGTCCCAGGGCTGCGAGGCCATTATTCCGGGCAACTGAGAACCTCCTCACGTCACTTGCTGATGATCACCTAGTGCGCTCCCAGCTAGCCGCGTCGCACTCCAGCGTCCCGCAGCGACCCGTCAGCGGGGCTCCTGGAAGAAAGCAGCCCAGTGGGCTCTGCTCACTTGCCAGGGCCATCCTGCAGTGCTTAGCCTGCTTTTTCTTCAAGCTCTGGTTGAAACAAGAAAAGTCTCATTCTTCACTTTTGGAGGGCCAATATCACATTGTTTTTTGCTCTCAAATTAAACTTCTTAGAAACAAAAATGGATCCCTGCAAACATGATTACTGAGAGAGACGTGAATGATGCTGCAAGAACCATCTTTTATATGAAAATGACTATTTTATAATACCAATGTTACATTTTCTGACACATGGCAAACAAGAAGTTCAAAAGATTCTTTGGTGGCCTGTTTCTTGTTTCCCTTTCTAGACGTGTGCTTTTCTCAGCTGTCTCCAGCTTGGGGCCAAAGGGATCATTGACATTTCCCAGCAGTCTAAATCTCATGACTATATTCTTCTCCCAAACAAGAATTGGTAGGTAAATGCATTGAGCAAATATATAAAAAGAGACAAAAAGCAATATTAGTACATTATGTGATTTATGTTTTTTGATGTCAGAAGTTTGTGCTCTGGGTGAAATATTTGTAAAACTGCTGTTTTTTCACTCCTGTACACATTCACCATATGGTCAGAAAAATTAGTTTGGAGACAGGTGCATTAATATGTTCTCACCCATAATTGGAAACTGGTTTAAAAGTCAGTAAGCCAAAAGGAGACTGTCCAGTGTTGATTGCTAGCTATGAGTAAAGAGCCCTTTTGGTTTTCTGTGATATACTTATCATATGATCCCCCTTCGTTACCACAGGTGTCATTCTACCTTTAATCATCATCACTGTATTATAGTCCCAAGAGATCCTAAAATGACTGTTGCATGGATTTCCTCCTTTGCTTTTGTGATGTTGTTGTCTTGTGGACTTGGTCAGGGTCAGTAGCTTGCCAGGAGTGTAATCCATTGAATAAGCGATCCATAATCACAGAATCTTGCAACTGACATTTCTTTATGGTGGCTGGTACTTTGATATGTTGCCTACAGATTTTTCACAGTGGGGAAAACAGGCAAGGAGAACTTTGGAGCATAGTAAACAACAGGAACCTTTGAAAAATCCAAACAATTTTGGGTTTACGTTCATCCTAATACAATCACTGCCAATATCACCGACAACAGTATTTCATGTCTGACTGTGTGTGGTAATGAACTTGAGGAGCAGCTCTTTTCAAAAATAAGCTTCAACAAAGTGTTGATTAGAAGTATCCTTCTAAAATCTTTACACACTACCTATGGTGCAATAATTTAATGTTCCTATACATATGATAGGGGGAAAAAAATACTTATAAAAGGGATACTGGTTAAAAGGTTAATATGTCAGTTTGTCCAGACATACATCATCAAAGAAAAGCTAGTGGTAGCAATAAATCTTATGAAAGGATTTCTTATACTCATGCATCTTTAAAACATCCAAGTAATTAAAAATGTACTCTGATAAGTTTAAAATGGAGATGTATTTAGGCAAATTAGATAAATTCAAACATTTGAATAAGTCTCTCAGGTTTCAGTAGATAGGACCAGTGAATTTTGGTTCCCTTTCCATCCAAAACTTATTTACTTGAAATTAATACATTATGGCTTCTAAATCAGTAAAAGCTTAGAATAGGGTCTAAATTTTCTGGTTGCTTGGTTTTTTGAGAACCTTAATTCTTGGCGTTCTTTGGTATGCCTTTCCACTTTGCTATTTCACCACTGAGAACTGCTCTATCAAAAGTGTGGAAGAAAAGGTAAAACTGAAATCATGAGCAAGTTAAAAACAAGGCTTAAAAAATATCCTGTTTATAGATTACTTGAATTCTGTTAAATCTTTGTTCTTTTCCTTATCTTAACACTTTTCTTCTGTCTCCATCCCTCTGAGTCACAAGGGTATTTTACAACTAGAATGTCACTTTCATAAAGTTTTCCTTTTTACCCTTTTGTGCACATTTGTCTAGTTCACATCTTTCTGCAGAGTTTCATATATCCTTAATCTAAAGTAATTTAAAATCAGAATGGGAGAACAAGTTACAGGTTTATTATTTGCATATTCTTATATGTGGACCTTTTAATGTTTGGTTGTAAGGAGAATGTGAATTTTCGGGTAAATGAACTGTATGGCAAATACATCCCTCAGGTTTGGGAGAGATAGAGCCTGAGGTTTGAAGGAAAAAAATAGAGTGAAAGAAAAGAAAGGTACAAGGTACAAACAACTCTAACTGCCAGTGCCAAAGGGCTAAAATTTAAGCATATGAGCTTTATTGTGGTCTTGAAAAAATATTAACCGTCAGTCTGGTCAGCTCTTTTATCTTAACCCTTAGTTCACAGGTGGTTGGGTTTTTTTTTATGGATCTATGCTCAATACATAGTATTTTCTAAAATTACATTCCATAATTATCTTGTTATTCTGTAGTAAACTACAGAAGTTTTAAAAATTAGAACTTCAATGGGATTACAATTTAAACTTTGAAAGGTTTTAAATAAATTTACTTCCATTGCAGTAAAAGAAATAGCTGGCTTTGTATTTTGGCAAATGGAGCTATTCTCTGGTTATTCACTTTGTCAGTTTTAAGTTCTTTTTTACGCCTAAACAACTTTTTGTTGTTGTTCTGATAAAAAATACTAATTTACTGTTTGTGATCACGCTTAGTCTTTTACTTGTCAGGGCTTTTGTGGGCAATTGTGGTTTATTTTGCCTCTTTGGTTCTAGCTTCTTCATTTTGTTTAAGATAGCCCTTAGATCAGCCAGATCAGCCCTTCAGAAGGTGCTGCTGCTAACAGTGGAATAACTGGCAACAAGAAAGCCTTTTTTTTTCTTTTGATTGGTTGGCTTTTACTGGAAGAAAATATAAGAAAATGGCAGAATTTGCAGCCTTCTTCTATATATCCAAGATTAGGATGAGGTTATCAAGATTTTTGTTAAAGGAAATAAAAGAAAGATCGCCACTACTGAATTTACTTTATTTACTATTCTAAACTTAAGATTCATTCCATAATGCTTGGAATTTTGATGGCTCAAAATGGACCTGTGGAAGTGCTGAATTTGCATTAAAAAAGCTAAGAATACTTAACTCTGCACTTTAAGGTTTAAGTTTTACTCTGCCTAAATTAATGATAAGCAGAGCAGCCCTGAACAATACTTTGTTTATACAATCCTGTTGAAGAACATAATTTATGTTTTTTTAAAGTTTGTATCTTTCATCTCTGTTAAAGCTGTGTAAATCTTTTTCAAATGCAATTAAAAATTTTTTTGTTTTTCTAAAACTAGACTTTCCCCCCCAAAACAGCATTTCCAGTGGTGACAAGTATTGTTACTATGTACTTATGTATACCCTGTATCTGAACACTTGTTGCTGCCTCACAAGAAAATAGAACTTTCATGTTAAAAAATAAAGTCTGTTCTTGAGTTTTTTTCTGTGTACTTCTATGAATATTATCTCAAACTCAAATTTTCTTTCATTCACTTCTAGCCTGAAATAACATAAATAGTGTATTCTTTTTCACAAGTTGATAAAACAATGCATTTGTATTAAGGAGCAGAATATATAATTTGTCATTTGTTACTTCCTTGCTACCTCTTTACTTATTGTAGGACTTAACATACCAGATCATTGTGGTAAGTGCTAAGCAAATGTTAATATATAAGCAAACACACTGAAAGATAGACGTTTGTAAGTAATTCAGTACTTCACAGTTTTAGAGGTTTAACTGGGGCAGTCACTTAATTTCACACAGAATGTACTTTTTTCCCCCCCTTTTGTTTTCATTGTTCATTCTTCCTAAACCAGCCATATTCTTCCTTTGTTATAATGGTTGGTTTATATATGCAAGACAATTGTTTAGGCTGAGAGGGTTAGTTTCTATGCACACAATAGAACTAGTCAAATATGCCCCAATGAAAACTGTAGTATAACCACTTAGAAAGCAAGGACACATTTTAAGTGAAGTAAAGAAGTCACCACAACTGTCAGTCCTAAAAAGTGGTCACCAAATTACTTTGTAAAAAATTCTAAAAATTACTTCTGGGGGAAGAAAGTTAAGCAGAATTTGGGGATAACTAGTGTATGTATATTTACATTGTAATTAAAAATGCAAAAAGAATCTCTCAAATTGGCACAAAATTTTGTTTTTTCTGTCTTTTCCTTCTACTTTTAAAGAGATTGAAGAGAAAATTTAGATCTCAAGTTGGGTGTTCCCCTTTTCTCCTTAGTTGTTATTTTTTTTGCTTTGATTCATTAGTGTTAAATAGATCAAAAAAAGAAAAGTTTAGGACTATAATGATCCCTTTCCTTCAATTGCTTTTGAGTGTGGGTGTGAAGTATTTATAGCAAGTATGCTCTTAATATCAGTTCCCTGTCAATGTATATCAATATCAGGTTTTTTTCTTTGATAAGATGAGGTGTCCTTTTAAAATATCTTTATTTTATGGTATGATAATACAGATAGCCTTTGTATCTCTTTGGTTCACTGTTTTTCAAAGTTGTTTGGGTCTTGAAGTGAATTAAATGGGTCCAGCCAACATCTTTTTCAAATGAAGCAGAATAAAAAATGTTAAGTAAGTTCATACATAAGGAGAGTATTATTTGTGTGTAAAAACTATGTAAAATAGACATAGAGATACATACATACTAGGTTGTATAGTAAAATGTATTTCTTACTGTGGTTTAGAATAAAAATGATTTGAAAGATACTGTTCTAGATAACAGCTTTTGTCTAGTGTCTTTGGGTTGGTCTGGTATCAACACACAGATGATACTGGAGTCTTAAAGATACTGTTTTTATTTCCCTTTTATAAATATCTCAGAATTGTTGGTTTTGTAAAAAAAATAAATTTTGTTAGGAGTTTTCAGCAGTCTGCATCTTCCTCAAACTGAGAATTACCTCCATAAATTCTTTGTTGGATTTTATACAGTAGCATGGATTAGTCCTGCTAAATCACTGTTTTATAGAAGAGTATCACAGAGACTCTGATGGTTAAAAACCAGGTATATAACCATTCATCTCAATTCCATGTGTGAAGTAGTTATTTTTGAAATCAGTAGGATGATTCAGAGATCCAGAAATAGCCCTGTATTTAGGGCCACAATTCAGGTACTAAATATGGCTCTGTAGCTTAGTGGTCATGGGATTTGAGGCAAAGAAGTCACTCTTTGAACCCCATTTTTTTATTTATATGGTGAAGGAAATGCTTATAATAGTGCGCTCAGTTAAATGGCTAAAACAGCCTAACTTATAAAACTGGAAGCAAACACTATCATCTTCATATTTTTGTTAGGTTAGTTTACATCTTAGGAAATGCAAGAGTTTTTGGCCATGAAAAATGGTCCCATAAAATTCATTTTAGCTTGTAAAGTACAATATAGTCAAGGATGTTCAGCTGAAATAATAATAGGTAATACTTACAGCTTACTAAGTGCCAGGCACTGTATATATGACTGTTTACCTTAATCTTCACAATACCTCATGAAGCCAGGTACTATCTTACATATGACAAAACTGGAATTAAGTGACATTCATAGTCATATATCTGGGAAATTTCAGAGTGGCTTTGAACCAAGTCTGACTCTCGAACTCAAAACCACAGAGCCTTACTGCTACTTCTACCCGTGATATTAATAAAATATATGTGTCTAGTGTCATTGCAGAGTATGTGCCCCTGGGCTGCTGCCTTGTTTGTTCTCCGATGTGGTCCTTCTCATTGCTCCAGCTGGCAGCTTGGTTCTGAGGGCAAAAAGCTGGTTAGGCACCAACCTGCCCCTGACCAAGGAAGTTAGTGGCATGAATCCTTAAGGTCTGTGTGTTTTATTTAAAGTTGCTGTAGCTGCAAAATTCAAGAGAAATATTTTCTTTTATTTGGGGGCACATCTTTTAGAGAGGCAGAGGTGCCTGCCATCACACTTTTGGTGGATTTTTCTTTTTTACCTGACTTTTTGAGAGAAACACTTACAAAAGTAATTTTTTTTTTTAAATCTGAGGAACTTGGGATGTCCATTTAAGACAGAGAAGACAATAAAACAGTATCACCTGGATCACAGTTTAGTCATATGTGAGCCCAAAGCCACTACAAAATAACAGAGTGTATAGTATTATTCTGGGAGAGTAGGCTGTAGATGGTTTCTTGTTCTTCTTTTTCCTTTCTTCTTTTAAGTGTTGTCCAGACTTTTATGTGAGGAGAGTGTTACTTTGAAATGGGAAGAAGGAAACAAACTTTTTCTTTAAACATATGCACTTTGAAATCTTTACTTATTAATACCACCCAGACCTTTATCTCCTTTTTATTTTACTTTTTAGACATTGAACAGTTTACTTACATCAGTGATTAAAGAAGTATGTCTTGGCTTTAAATGCCAAGGACAGTTTTTATTGAACTTTAGTCTTCTTTATTAGAAGACTTTTAGATGACATGAAAAAGATTGAAGAAAATATTTTATGTTGGGCTTATGGATGTGAGCCATCCTGACCAAGAAACATTTTTTTTCCCATCCTGTTCCATAGGTTTTGTTGCCATATTTAAACACCTTACAGTTGTATGTTTTAAATTCATTACTTCCAATTCTGCTGAATTAATCTTTTGAAGTTTGTGTTTCCTTCCGAGTTTAATTGCTACATCCCAAGACTCCGGGCTAACTCACTGCTCAAGGTAAGGAAATGGAGAGCCCGCCAGTGCAATGGAGGACAGAAATAAGTGCATCGGTTCCTAGCTTGCTTCTTTTTATTCCTGCCTTCAACAAATCAGGTTAGATATTATGGCTTATATTCATTGGCTCTTGCTTCTAAGCTCAAGTTTTTGTATTTAGTGGTTTTGTTACTGAGGGTTTTTACACAAAGAACATGCATTCTGTAATTTCCCATATCTTACAAAGTCCCTTCTGTATGAAGTTAATTGGAAAGAATCAGTCTCACAAGGATATTTATTTCCCTGGTTTTATTTTCATTCTGTAGTATGTAGATCATACTACATCAGTTCAAACTACCTTCTTACCATTATGGTCCTGAGATAAAACCCAAGTTTTTGAATAAAGAAATAATAATTGGATTTCTATTGAATACTTTAGGTTACAAACTTTTGTTTTATGCCGTCTTGTAATCTTTATTAAAAGAGGTATAGAAAAAAAGAGCACATTCAAACTTCCTTTGTTCTTATGCTATAACACCTATATTTCCAGATGGTCTATATAGTTACATGAAATAAAAATCCATAGTTGAAATACAAACACTTCTTTCATTGTGCAAATACTGAAAATTATTTTGCTAAAATACAGTTTGTTTCTAGTCATATCAGGGCTATGTTTTACAATTAATGAAAATTTCAAAAGATACAAAGTTACACCAATCTGATCTTGATATGCCCTGGAATTCCTGCCTCTCTTGTAAAGTAGTTTTAGAAAGATTAGGCAAATTTTGGTTTTTATGGGGCTTTTCTAAGGTTAAATGCATTCTTGTTAGGTTTTAAAAAGTAGAAAACAGATATTTTCACCCACTTAACATAAAAAGCATCCATTTGTTTTGAAAGAGTTGTTCTCAGCCTAATCTTGGTTAAGGTTAATTAATTCGTACTGAATGGTTGATCTAGATTTAGACAAATAACAACTGATCACCTTTCTGTTCAGTCTATTCCGTCCTTCCTTTCACTCCCTACTGAATATGGGGTTGGTTTGCTATATTAGTAACCTGGGTGTAATATAGCCTGATTTCTGTTTCTGGCACTTAAAAATAGCTGAGCGTCATACAACTAATCTTGAAGTTTTCAATGTGCTCTTTAAAAACAGAGTTGTTAGACTTGTTGAAGTTATAACTGAACTTGCTAAAGCAGTTAATGTTGCTTTTCAGTTAAATGGGCAACTACATACTCTGTGTTGATAGAGAAACTAAGAACTGAGTAATTGTAATAATCACTTGTATGTTTCTGTTTGCTGAGAATCTTTGTTCTTAGGAAAATTGAGGTTAGTCTGGGATTTGGGTTTCTGTCTTGGAGAGACTAGTGGTTTTCTTCTGCTCTGAGGTGTCTGTTTATATGAGATAACAGGATCTGAAGGAGATACTCAAATATTTTAAAGTAATGCATTAGTGAAAGTAAAATAGCACAAACTCAAGACATAAGGTAGCAATTTTTGAGTTACTTAAAGTTGAGCACAGAGTCACCATGGGTAAAGAATTTAGATTGTGATTCATAATTATAACCATTGATGATTGCATCTTGGCAGAACAATGACAGTACTGCATTTTAGGGAATTTCACTGAGTAAAAAGGAAGAGTTAAATAAAATACAGAAAAGTGCAAAAGTAAGACATTCACCTTTCTGTAATTCTGCCAAAAAGCATTCTCAGATAAATCATGAGAAGAAATATGGGGTAAGTATGCAAATATGTGTAAGGATTTTTCCTTCATTCAGAAGCTTTTGGGTAATTTCAGCAATACCATTCCGGTAGCTTAGGGAGTGTTCTTTTTTGGGGGGGAAGAACATGAATACTTTACATTATGGTAGCAATGTGTAAAAACCAACTCTGAAGATACAATGTCTTAAATATTATTGGAACATTCTTGTGGTGTATGAGTTTCTATGGAAGACAGATTAGCAAATAAATCCTATTTCCCCATGAAAATTAAAAAATGGAATTGAAGGGCATCCATGGTTCTGTATGAAGGAAAAAAACTAAATGTTACATTTTAGTCTCCAAGTGGAGAAAACAAGCACCAAATTTCTCTGTAATTTCATTAAAGGAAATTGAGTTCTCAAATCCTATTCAACCTTTACAGCTAAAGACAAAAGTGGTCTGGTACTAGTGCTATTTTCCGTAACACAAAACTCCCCAGCTACTGTTTTATTTAAAAACCAACCCTAAATCACAATTGAGTTTACATGCTGTCCTTTAGCCACATACACAAGTCTTTCAGTAATTCTTACAGCTTACATATAAAAGGGTTTCCAAAGAAATAAGCCCAACTCCTATTGAATTATGCATAGCTGTTACTTTGAAATAAATTTTGGCACATATTTCAGACTCAATATTAGTTTCTAATATTTTCCACATACCATAAACATTTGAAAATCCAAGGTATTTAAGAGTTACTTAATCTATTCATATGTGGTCCTTACCCTGTCTAAAGTTGGCTGACAAGTGTTATATTTGCAAACACTATCTTTTGTGTACTGGGTACAATATAAACTACCTTCCACAAAGGCCATATGTTGCAAAATTAATGTCTCAAATCCACTGTTCAAGCATTAAGAAATTCATCATCTAAGTGTCCAATAGCATCTGAGTTTGAAAGTGGATCCAAGCCTGCAAACAGACTGAACCAGGCTGACCTGTCTTGGACATTGTTGGGATCTATTAAAGAAAAAAAGGACATTGAAAATTTTAAGATTTTTGGAACCAATATTGTACCACTTTTATGATTTTAAAGGAATGGCCTCATTGGAGACAATTACAAGAATAAATTATCAATTATATATTATTGAGGGTAATTTGGAAAAGCTAATGCAGACACCTTGTTCTTTACTGAAGCTCATATTTAAGTAATTGCATGGAAATGACTTGGTTAAAGGTGAAAAGACAGGCAACAGTATAGACATAGATACACTAAGATAATTTATAGAAAGCTCTGAGAAGGTTTTAAAGTAACCATTGTTCTACAATGTAGAAACATTACATTTCTAAACTTGGAGCTTAAAATGTATTATAAAAGTATATTATTAAATATTATAATTTAATTAAAATAACAGACATAAGAGGAAAAAAATCCCCCTAATCCTATCACATTAACACACTCAACAGTTGTCATTTCAGTTTAGAGCTGTTTCCTTTGTCTTTTCCATATGCATTTTACAAATTTTTTATATATATTTAATGGAATGGATTGTGTCTCAGATACAGCTTCCTGTTAACCAAGTCCCTTTCATATTCCTATGGAAACTGGAAAATCTCTTACTGATAGTCTACGAGTTGTACGGTGGCAGATAGTCAAGGACAGAAGACATTTAGGCTGGGACTGGTAAAAGTGCAGTGGCACAGTGAGTCATCCCAGAAAGTTAAGCTCTTGAAGGCCAAGGGGTCCAGAAAGCAGGGTTGAGACCCAGGGGATAAGATAATCTAAAGACCTAGATAGGAGACCAGAGGCACACTGGGCAGACTTCCAAAACAGTGCTACTTGGAAGAGTCTTAGGCAACCTTTAGCAATCATGGTTACACTTTTCCACAGACCAGTGGCTGGAGTTTGGGCAGTGGGGATCAGGACAGAGTGAAAGGCTTCCATGGATGTCCACTTGGGTTTCTGGGACCACAGGTAGTTTCAGTAATAATCACACAAGTTCTGGCTTTGAGTCCTAGGCATGCTACTATTACTGAGTAATAATAGGCAAATCATTTAGCCTGAGGGACTAGGGTTTCCTCATCTGTAAAGTAATACAATTATCATTAAACCAGGATACTTGAGATTGAACAGAGAGGCTACTAATAATTATACTGGAAAAGTAGGTATCAACCAAAACATGTAGTCCCTCCTGACCTCCCTCATGCAGCTATTGAGGGGTTCTGATGAGTACATAAAAACTGCACAGAATTTACAAATGTACGGTTTTACATTCAATGGCAAGTGGTCACAGTTAAATTATTTTTATGGGGGCTCTCCTTGTGTATACTTTTCTTGCCTTCAGAGATTCTTACAGGATAACAAATAGAAAATGAATTAATTATTGTGAACTGTAATACAAAGAAAACTCAAATAACTTATTTTTATAAAGTAAAATCAACTATAAACAATACCAACTTCAAGAAACAACATGACCACTCCCCTAGAAGCCTCTCTTCTGACACCCTTCCAGTCACTGTTCACACAATCCCCTCAACCCAGGCAATAGTAAGAGTAGAAATGCTTGGTATTGGGGTATATGTATATTCACTTTTAGTAGAAACTGCCAGTTTTTCCAATGGTAGCACCAGTTTACACTCCCACAAGCAGTGTCTTGAGTTCCTTTATATACATCCATGCCAATACTTGGGATTTTCTTTTTTTCATTTAAGCCATTTTGGTACTTGGGTAGTGGTATTACATTTTTGTTTTAATTTGCATTTCCTTAATGACTAATGAAGTGGAGTACTTCATGAATGAATTTTTGAACTGTTAAGAATTTCCTTTTTTTTGAAAAGTCTCAGGCTTAATTTTCCTGTAGCTTTTGCTGGGACCGTTTTTCCCTATTTCCCCCCCCCCCACACACACACAGGGCCTCAAGGATTATAGCCAAATAGCAGCTTTCCCAATACCTCTGTGTGTTCTAGGTCATTTCTGAAATTTACTTTATTGTCTCTATTATAAATGACTTAACACAAATTTAGTTTTAGATTTTTTAAAAGGCAAATATAAACAGTCTAAATTCCTAAGGGATGTCTGCATTCTAAATTGGCAGTATGAACCTGTGATTTGCTTGGAATTGATGGATTCCCCTATTAATGTATCTCAAAGAATTTGGAAGAATAAAATTGGATTCCAAGAGTCCACAATGATACATAGCAACAAGTAAGTAAAAATGAGGGACAAGAGAAAGCTTTCCTTTTTGGAAGAATGCCCACTAATAAGTGTAGAAGGGATGAGAAAATAGAAAACCACCCCTTAGCAACAACCATAGCAATAAATGTTTCATGTAAAAGTTATCAATGAATGCAAAATGGGCAAAATGTTGATAGAAACAAGTCATTTACACAGTTTCAAAATATTTCCCATGTGACACTTATTAATTACAAAAGGAAAAATACAGTAGTAATTTTATAGTGAAGAAACCTGGCAGACACTACCTGAACCAAGTGATCAAAGTTAACATTAAAAGAAAGACACCATGCGCCTCCTGATATAGCTTATTAAGAAGGCACAACATCATTCCTGTGTTGCTACTCCTGCCAAAATGCATACCTGCATCTAGTGATGAGAAACCATCAGATAAATCCAACTCGAGGAATATTCTACAAAATAAATGATCTGTACATTACAAAAAAGTAAAGATGATGGAAGACAAACTGAGGAACTGTTTCAGATTAAAAAGAGACTAAAGAGCCTTGAAAACTGAATGCAGTGGATCCTGGACAGGAGAAGAGATTTTCTCTTTTGTCATGAAAGACATTAGTGGACAACTGGCAAAATCTGAGCCATGTTAATTTCCTGATATTGATCACTAAATTGTGATGATGTAAAAGAATGTCCTCGGTTTTAGGAAATAGATGCTGAAGTATTTAGAAGTAAAGGACATTATGTCTGTTACTTAGCTTCCAAGTAACTTCTGAAAAATATACAGGGAAAGAGGGAATAAAGTAAAAATGGTATCATTTTGGAAATCTACTTGAAGGCTTATGGGAATATTTTGTATTACTTTGGCAAGCCTTTCTGTAGGTCTGAAATTATTTGAGAATTTCAAAACATGATATCACAAGGATTCGGAAGTTAGCCTAAAAAGGCTCCCATTGGCCAACATGGGGGCAATTTGAGCACCAGAATGATTAGTGATTATAAGCCATTGAAAAAATATGAATCCACACTGATAATACATTAATAAATGGGGGAGAAGTGAGGTCTTTTGTTTACAGTGGAGTATTGAGGGCTGGTAGAAGGGGTGAATTGTATGGCATAACAATTACATATCAATAAAGCTGTTTAAAATATGTAATTGATAGATGAATGGATAGAGAAAATTTCATCTATCCATATAATGGGATATTACTTATCATTGAAAAGGAAGGAAATCCAGTCACATGCTACAACATGGATAGACCTGGAGGTCATTATGCTAAGTGAAATAAGCCACAAAAAGACAAATACTGTATGATTCCATTTATTTGAGGTACCTAAAGCAGGCAAATTCATAGATAAATAAGGTAGAAATGGTGTTTGCCAGGGGCTAGGGGAAGGTGGAATAGAGAGGTTGTTTAATGGGTATAAAGTTTCAGGTTTGCAAGATGGAAAAGTTCTGGAGATATGTTTCATAACTATGTATATATTTAACATTACTCAACTACACAAATGGTTAAGATGGCAAATTTTATATGCTTTCTACCACAATAAAAAAATATATATAAGGGAGTGCTGAGGTGGGAAAATCATTTTTCACCCATGAATAAAGACTGAATGAGGCAAAGAGGAACATTGGATGCTAAATCTAAATGGAAATTCTGACAAAGAGCAGAACATGTGCATAAGTTGCAAAAGTGCCCACTGACTGTTCGTAGTTGCAAGGGGATAAAATAAAACAGTAGTTATATATGAGAAAAACTGGACAACACCTTGATCAAAATGAACATCACCAACGAGGGAAAAATGGACAGTATAACTTTCAGATGTGAAACCCTGAGAAGGGAATATTGCTCATTTGGTATTCCGATTGAGAATGAATAATATGAATTTAATCACAAGGAGACCTCAGATAAAACGGAAATAAGGAGAATTCTGTTAAAAAACAGCAGAGCAGAGGAACTATATTCTATTTAAATGCTCATGTCTAGAAATCAAAGAAAAGCTGTAAAAATAATTCAGATGAGAAGTGGCTAAAAAGACATGGTAGAGCACTTCCAGCAATAAAGGTGGAGGAATAGGAAGGCAAAGTGGAAACCTCCCACATACACAGCAAGGAAGCAACTACAGTAAAAACAATCCCCAAAACAACCTGAAGACTATACAACAGACCATCTACACCTGGTGAAGAAGAGAAAGACCACACAGAGGGGTAAAGTGGCAGAACCATGGTTGATTGGACCCAATCCCTTCTCCCAGTCCAGCCCACAAGTGGGAGGGAGAGGAACAGAGCAGGGAGGGGATAAGTGCTCAGGAACTCTGCACACCTGACCCTGGAGATCTACCCTGGGAATATGAGTCCACATTGCCCTGGGCTTTGGTGATTAACAGGGCTGGACACCAGGGAGAGTTGGAATACTAGGAGGCTGAGACTCCTATCACTTGTAGAGGATAGGCACGTTCCAGTGGTCTTGCTGAGACCCAACACAGAGGCAGCAGTTTGAAAGATTTACCAGCAGTGGGAAGGGTGCCAGAGGGGAGAGGATTGGACAGAGCTCTGTCTGCAGGAGAAAGGGCAAGTGGATGACACTTCCCCAGCCCTCCCTCAGCCCAATTAGTTGGGCACTCACAGACAAAATAGGTTTCAAAATGAAAGTAATGAGACTAAGAAGGTCATTACATAATGATAAAGAGATCAGTCCAACAAGAGGATAGAACTAATATAAATATCTATGCACCCAATATAAGAGCACCTGAATATGTAAAACAAACACTAACAGAACTAAAGGGAGAAACAGACTGCAACTCGATTATATTAATTAGGGGACTTTAACACACCACTTACATCAATAGATGAACTAGAGAGAAAATAAATAAGGAAACGGAGGTGCTGAACAACACACTAGATCAGATGGACTTAACAGATATATACAGAAAATCCACCCAAAAGCAGCAGGATACACATTTTTGTCATGTACATAGAATGTTCTCCAGAATAGATCGCATATTAACACACAAAAAGCCCAAATAAATTTTAAAAGATTGAAATTCTTTCACACATCTTTTCAGATCACACTGATACGAAATTACATGAAGAAAACAAAACCCTACAAACACACGGAGGCTATAAACAACATACTTCTAAATAATCAACAGATCCATGAACAAATCAAACAGATCAAGCAATACATGGAAACAAAACAAAAATAACAGTTCAAAATATGTGGGACACCATAAAAGTGGTTCTAAGAGGGAAGTACATAGCAACATAGGCCTACCTCAAGAAATAAGAACAATCCCAAATTTACACTCACAACTAAAGAAACTAGAAAAAGAACAAATGAAACCCAAAGTTAGAAGAAGAAACATAACAGAGAAGAATAAAGCAATAGAAAAAAATAAACTAACAGTTGGTTCTGTGGGAACAAAATAAACAAACCCCTAGCCAGACTTATCCAGAGAAAAAAGACACAAAATCAGAAACAAAAAAGGAGAAGTTACAACTAACACCACCAAAATACAAAGAATTTTAGAGAATTCATGAAAAACATGCCTATATATTGAACAACCTAGAAGAAATGGACAAATTCCTGGAAAAGTACAACATTCTAAGACTTACTACCCAGGAAGAAATAGAAAATCTGAACAGATAATACCAGTAACAAGATTGAATTGGTAATTAAAAACTACCAACAAACGAAAGTCCAGGATCAGACGGCTTCAGAGGAGATTCTACCATCCTCTAAAGAAGAGCTAATACCTATCCTTCTTAAAGTATTCCAAAAAGTAGAAGAGGAGGGACTACTGACAAGTTAATTCTATGAGGCCAGCATCACTCTACTATCAAAACCAAAGACACTACAAAAGAAATTTAAGATCAATATTCCTGATAAACATAGATGCAGAAATCCTAAACAAAATATTAGCAGGCTGAATTAAAAAATAGATCAAAAGGGTCATCCATCATAACCAATTGGGATTTATTCCAGGGATGCAAGGATGGCACAGTATTCATAAATCAGTGTGATATGCCATACTAATAAAGTAAGGATAAAAACCATATGAACATCTCAATAGATGCTGAAAAAGCATTTGCCAAAATTCAACAACCATTCATGATAAAAACTCTCAACAAATGAGTAAAGAGGGAACGTACCTCAACATAATAAAGGCCACATATGACAAACCCACAGCTAACATACTCAATGGTGAAAAGCTTTCAGCTTTTCCTCTAAGATCAGGAACCAGACAAGGATGCCCACTCTCACCACTTTTATTCATCATAGTACTGGAGGTCCTAGCCATGGAAATCAGACAAAACAAAGAGATAAAAGGCATCCACATTGGTAAGGAAGAAGTTAAACTGTCACTACTTGCAGATGACATGATACTATACATAGAAAACCCTAAATACTCCACAAAAAAACTATTAGTAATAATCACTGGATTCAGCAAAGTTGTAGGATACAATTAATACACAGTAATCGGTTGCATTCCAATATAGTAAAAACAACTAGTAAAAAGAGAAATCAGGAAAACAATTCCATTTCAGTTGCATCAAAAAGAATAAAATATGTAGGAATAAACCTAACCAAGAAGGTGAAAGACCTGTGCTCTAAAAAGTATAAGACACTCATGAAAGAAATTAAAGGCAACACAAATAAATGGAAATCTGTCCCATGCTCATGGAAAGGAAGAGTTAATATTGTCAAAATGGCCATCCTGCCCAAGGCAATTTACAAATTCAATATAATCCCTATCAAAATACCATGGCATTCTTCAATGAACTACAGCAAATAATCCTAAAATTCATACGGAACCACAAAAGACCCTGAATAGCCAAATCAATCCTGAGAAAGAAGAACAAAGTCGGGGTATTATGCTCCCTGACTTCAGGCTATACTACAAAGTGACAGTAATAGAGCAGTATGATACTGGCACAAAACCAGACCCATAGATCATTGAAACAGAATAGAGAGCCCAGATATAAACCCACAAATATAGAGTCAATTAATAAACAATAAAGGAGCCATGAATATACAATGGGGAAAAGACAGCCTTTTCAATAGCTGGTGTTGGGAAAACTGGAGAGCTACATGCAAAAGAATGAAACTGGATTATTGCCTAACCCCATACACAAAAGTAAACTTTAAATGGATCAAAGACCTGAATTAAGTCATGAAACCATAAAACTTTAGTTTTAAGAAAACATTGGCAAAAATCTCTTGAATATAGCATTAGCAATTTTTTTCTGGGCACATCTCGGGCAAGGGAACAAAATAAACAATGAACAAGTGGGACTAATCAACTAAAAAGCTCCTGTATAGCAAAGGATATCATCTAAAGACAAAAAGGCAGCCTAGAGTATGGGAGAATATACTCATAAATATTTTATCCAATAAAGGGTTAACATCCAAAATATATAAAGAACTCATTGGAATCAACACCAAAATAACAACCTGATTAAAAACTGGGCAGAAGACCTGAACAGACATTTTTCCAAAGAAGAAATACAGATGGCCAACAGGCACATGAAAAGACGCTCCACAACACTAATCATCAGGGAAATGCAGATCAAAACCACAATGAGATATCACCTCACACCAGTTAGAATGGCCACTCTTCAAGTGACAAGAAATAACAGGTGCTGGCAAGGATGTGGAGAAAAGGGAACCCTCCTATACCATTGGTGGGAATGTCAATTAGTGCAGCCACTGTGGAAAGCAGTATGGAAATGCCTCAAAAAACTAAAAATTGAAATACCACTCGATCCAGTAATCCCACCTCTGGGAATTTACCTCAAGAAAATAAAATTCCTAATTTGAAAAGATATATACACCCCTGTTTTAATTGCTGCATTATTTACAATAGCCAAGATATGGAAGCAACCTAAGTGTCCATCAATAGATGAATGGATAAAGAAGAGGTGGTGTGTATATATATATATATATATATATACACACACACACAATGGAATTAGAAATCCTCCCATTTGCAACAACACACATGGCCCTAGAGGTTATTATGCTCAGTGAAATAAGCCAGGCAGAGAAAAACAAATACCAAATATTACTTACTTGTGGAATCTAAACAAAGCAAAACACGATAAAATAGGAGTAGACTCAAAGAGACACTGAGAAGTGATTAGTGGTTACCACTGGGGAGTGTTTAGGATGGGTGGGTAGAGGGGGGGCAGGGGTATAAAGGGGCACAAAAGTTCTCAATCATAATATATAAGCTGGTCATGGTAGTACAGCATGGAGAATATAGCCAGTGATTATATAAACCATACTTCAGTAAGAAAAAAAAAAATAACAAGACATGGCAACCAAATACAATACATGACCCTAGACTTGCTGTACCAGAGCAGGGAGGTGCTACAAGGACATTAGTGGATCAGCTCACAAAATTGGAATAGAAATAACATGGTAAATTATAGAAAGATACTAATATTAAATTCCAGAAGTTTGTAACCATACTGCTGTGGTTATGCAAGATAATATACCTGTTCTTAAGAAACAGACTGAATTGAAGCATTTATGGGGAAAGGGTCATGATGTATGTAACTATCAAGTGGTTCAGAATAAAATCACATTCACAGGGAGACAAAGAGAGAGAGATCTGCATAAAGCAAATGGGGTAAACTTTTAAGAATAGGTGAATCTCTGGATGAAGGGTGTTTTTTGTGCTGTTTTCATTTATGCACCTTTGAAATTTTTTCCAATTAAGATGTTTTTAAAAAATCAACATCATTGACTAATATAAATATGTATCTAAAATCCTGCAAGACTGTGTTTATTTTCCATGGTAATCACAACATGGACCAGCTCTACAGGCATCAATATGGTAAAAACTTAATAAATGTTAGCAATTACAATTTATCAGCCCTAGGTTAAGTGCCTGAATGCTGTCTTTGTCAGTAGGCATCCTGTAATCAACTTCTATCCTTAATGGTTTTACCCATTATCAACAAACTTTAACAAATACATAAGATTAAAGAATTCAGTATACTATGACAAGTTCACAATTTATATCCAGTTCTTTCCACGGTGAGGGATAACCAGGTATAGCTTTCATTTTAATTCATAAATAAGAATATTCTTCTGGACAATATGAGGTAAAGATTATAAAGTGATCCTTTTCTAAATTTATCTGAATTCAACTGATTGTTAATATGATGGTAAAGACTATAAAGTAACTTACATTTTGTTAATTTTTTTGGACTCTCTGAAGGCACTGGCCGGTTGTCAATGTATGAAAAAGGAAGCTCTAATCCCCCCTGGGAGGCCCAGCCTGGAAGAAGGGAAGTAATGAATTATCTATTGTTAACCAAAAAGGAAGTAGCATCAGAAAAACAAGAAAAGGTAAAAATACCTAATAAGTTCTCCAATCTTAGTACCAGGGTAAGATTCTACAGTATGAGGTATAAAAGATAAATTAAAATTTATATGCAGTTTTATATTTTTATTCAAATCATCTAAACTTTGTCTCAGCTGGAGTTCGACATCCTTACATTTTTCAAAGTGGTCTTGAAACAAATATACAAGTTTTTTTCTTTTTAAACAATTGCAAATGGTAAGGTATTGAAAGAAATGTTCTAAGGAGTTGGGAAGAGAGGAAATAGACCTGACAGTTACTATCTTGAAACCTATAAATAAGTTTATACCCTTGGACTTGGTAATCCCATTCCTAGAAATTTATCTTAAGGAAGTAATTTGAGGGAAACAGTGCATTCATGATTATATTTATTGCAGCATTACCTATAAAAATGAAAAAAGACAGTAAGGAAGGAATTAAGTAGATATGGTGGATATGTGTGACAAAATAGTATGGGGTCATTAAAAAGTATCATTATGAATACTATTAGTAACAGAAATGGTAATTTGAAAAATTACTTACAGTATAATTAAAACACAGCACTAGAAGGGAACTTAGATTATTCTGCATACTACCTTCCTTGTATAGAGGAGATCATTTAAGGCCCACATTCTTACTTGTTCCTGGAACATAAATCTTTTAACTGTCAGGGAAGCTCACTTTCCTGGTCTACGTTACAGGAGAAGAAGGAGACATAAAGAGAAGTGAAGTAGGAAGAGTCCTGTATTAGGAGCCAGGAGACCAGATTTTGGTCCCTCTTAACTGTTTAAACTATCTGATGACCCTGAGCAAGACACTGAGTATCAACTGCCTTAGCTGTTAACATGGGACTAGCCTGTCAGCCTGCAAGCAGGGATCAGCTGTTCTGAGTGGTGGAAAAATATTGTTGATATATTGTATTGCTGGAAAATAAGAGAATAATCCAGTGCTACTAGAGATGTGGCAAAGAACAGTAGGGGTTCATAGGAGAGAATGAATCAGTTTGTAAATCTTTATTAGGCCATTGATATGCCACATAGGAATAATTGTTTTCTAAAATTCTATTATAGCAAGAAATCTGAAATATTTAGAGTGCCTCTTTCTCAAATAATACTTTTAGACAAACAAATTCTTAACTGTGGTTTTTTAACTGATATTATTTATGGAGCTCATTTTATGCTGCTGTCACAGAAAGCACAAAGATAAATCACCTCACATGCCCCTGAGGTGCTTGCAGACTGGATAAAGTATGATGGTCCTGCACTTAAAGTATGAATGTAAGTTTTTAACACAAGTATAATACATTGGAGCACTGTTAGGTGCTGTGAAGCTTTTTCTCAGGGGTTAAAATCTATTAGGGAATGAAAGGCAGGGTTGTATGGCAAGATAAATTATGATTAAAGCCCTGAAACAAATACATCACTATGGATGCTAGAGGCGGGAGAGGCCACTTCCAACTGGCAGCACTGAGGAAGTCTCCAAGGGTTGGCCACCATGAAGAGAACACTGAATTGGGAATCTAATACTCAGCCCTACCTTCCTTACTGATCCTAAGTTAAAGAAGCGATACAGACTCCAGTGGTGATAATATTTATTTTTCCAGTTGATTGGTGTGACTACAAATTTTATCTAGTAGTACTGAAGTTAAAAATCAGTCTCCTTATTGATTTTAGCATCTACAGGCACAGTTTTGCTTCACAAAGATAAAAGAAGTCATGGGTGTCCAAATGTTTCATAGACACTTACTGTTGTAAGCTCTGGCAGCAGAGAGGCCAAGGTCAAAGAGCTGTGAAGGAAGGAATCGTGAGGCATGACCAAGAGGCTCAGATGCCACAGAAGGCTCCTGGGACATGAGACTGGCATTGGGGCTCCCAAAGGCAGCCTGGCATTCTTGGACAAATTCACTAGTACTTGAAGAACCAGGACTTAGGAGGTTGTTGAGAAATGAGAATTCCCTCTCAAAATCATCTTCCAATGAATATACCAGGAAATCTTTTCCAACTCCAGAGTGAAAGCAAAAACAGAATGGCTTTTTCCTTTTTGAGGAAATGAGAATAGGATATAGGGCAAATCAAACTGTTTGCATTTTTCTCACACTTTATTAATATAATTTTTAATGAACAATTAAACTGATTAGAAGCTTATGTAAAGACTACTTTGTCATCAAGCTGCCAGTTTTCACATTTAATGTGATAATAAAAGGATCAACGGAGCTTCTTTTTTTATGGAGCTAGACAAATGATGTAAAGCTCATACTGAAAATATGCAAGAGTAGCTAAGAAAATAATGAAAGGAAGAGGAGGATACTAGCCCCACCAGGTATAAAAACACCTAAGAATGTTATAATTAAAACTATGTGGCACTGGAGCATGCAAGCATCAATGAATACAAAGAAGTCCAGAAATAGACCCAAATACATACAGAAATTTAGTAATGACTGGAAGTTATCTCAAATTACTGCAGCAAAAATAGCATTTAAAAAAATGATATAAAGGATAGTCATTTGCAACAAGAACATTTAATTCATTGTTAACTATATATATATATATGAATAAACTCCAAATGAATTGGAGATGTACATGTAAAAAAACTACACAAATACTGGTAGAAAGTATAAATGAATTTCTCTAACCTGAGTTTTGTGTATGACAAAAACCCAGATCCAATAAAAGGAGATTAATAAATTTGACTACATTATTTTTTTTAATTGACATGGCAAGACACATTATGTGAAATTTCAAAAGAAAAATGGTAGATCAGGAGAAAATGTTTGCAACGTAATTGCTTGGGGGAGATTTTCAAAGTAGTATGTACTAAATGCATACCCTCCTAGATAGTGAGGGTACCTGAGAAAGGAAGGTAAACATAGTCTTCCCTGTTCTCAGTTACACAGATACATTCTGACAAGGCAGAAATATAAAAAACAAAGAATTATTTCATTTCCATTGTGATGTGCTACACAGTAGAAGTACAGTGTTGTATCCCTGTGAGGAGACCTATGCAGATTTTAATATTAATAAATGATAAAAACTAAAGAATTTTAAATAATAAAGTATTCATATAGATAAATTATAATCTTACCATTTTCAGAGTCAGAAAACTGATGTGCTCCAAATTCTCTTCCTTGAAAATGTTTTTCCTTGCGATCTTCAGCTGCTGAAACAAAAGCACATGAAAGGTAAGTTGATCAAGAAGAAATTTAGCATGCTTATTTACTGCAATATTTTATAACAGTTCAGCCAAAGTGCTCAGTTGACCAAATCAGATTGTAATACATATAAAAGGGAGATGTAAATATTTAAAGAGCCATATAATTACATCTATATACAGATGTTCCCTGCCCTACAATGGTTTCAACTTACTAATTTTCAATTTTTCAATGGTTAAAAGCAATACCGATTCGGTAGAAACTGTACTTTGCAACTTGGATTTTAATCTTCTGCCAGGCCAGCAATATGCAGTGCAATACTCTGATGATGCTGGGGGGTGACAGTGAGCCACAGCTCCCTGTCAGCCACACGGTCATGAGGGTAAACAACTGCTACAGATACCACCATTCTGTCCCCATACAAACATTCTGTTTTTCACTTTCAGTAAAGTATTCAATAAATTAAGATTCAGTAAAATGAGATTCAACACTTTATTATAAAGTAGGCTTTGTGTTAAATGCATTTGCCCAACTGTAGGGTAATGTAAGTGTTCTGAGCATGTTTAAGGTGGGTTTGACTAAGCTATGATGTTTAATTCAGTAAATACTAAATGTAGTTCCAACTTAACAGCATTTTCAACTTAAAATGGGTTTATCAGGACATAACCCCCATCATAAGTCAAGGAAGAGATGTAATATATATAACTGTTTGTACATTATATAGACAAATAACTTTATAATACCCACAGGTATTCAGATCCTTTGTTATGTCTATGTCCCCTTGGAAGTGAAAAGTTTTCACATTCTATGTAAATTGGTTCAGCCACTATGGTAAACAGTATGGAGGTTCCTTGAAAAATTAAAAACAGAAATACCATATGACCCAGCAATGCCTCTTCTGACTATTTGTCCAAAAAAACCCCAAAACCTACTAATTCAAAAAGGTATATGCACCCCCATGTTCACTGCAGCATTATTTACAATAGCCAAGATACAGCAGCAACCATCAATAGATAAATGGAAAAGATGCAGTTTATATATATATATATATACACACATACACCTAGAATATTATTCAGCCATAAAAGAGAATGAAATGTTGCCATTCGGGACAACATGTATGGACCTTGAGGGCATTATGCTAGTGAAGTAACTCAGAGAGAGAAAGGCAAATACCATATGATCTCACTTATATGTGGACTCTAAACAAACACCAAGCTCCTAGACACAGAGAACAGATTTGGTGGTTGTTATGGGGGCCCAGCAGTGGACACACTGGCGAGGGTGGTCAAAAGGCACAAACATACAGTTATAAAATAAATAATTCATGGGGATGTAACGTACAGCAGGGTGACTACAGTTAATAATACTGTATTATATATTCGAAAGTTGCTAAGAAAGTAGATCTTAAAAGTTCTTATCACAAAAAATATTTTTTGTAACTATAATGTCAGACATTAACTAGTTTTATTATTTCACAATATACACAAATATCAAATCATGTTGTACACCTGAAACTAATATACTATTATGTCAATTTTACCTAAATTCTTAAAAACGTTACCACATTTCAAAGCCTATTCCTTCTGTAGTGGTCCCGTTCTCATTTTGTATTCTCTGAAAGGCCATTTTATATTTTCTCCTGCCTGATCTCCATGTCTCCAACACAACAAATGTTCATTTTATATTGAATGAATGAATAAATGATTGGATATGGTCTACTTTTAATTCAAACATTGCTTTATTCTTCTGCAGTGCATAGCTTTAAGCAGCATTTTTGCATTTCTCACACTAGAGTGACAGTAGTGATTTCATCTGAAAGGAAAGATTAAACACAAGTGCTAAATGACAGCATACTGTCTTTTCTTTTTAATGTTTTTAACATTTAAAAAAATCAAACACACAAACTAAAACCCCCCGAGGCAAAAATTCTTAAAAAAAAAAATCATTTCCAAGTTTTGGGCCTATATTGAGACAAACTATGCTGTATTACTACAATGGGAGCCAGTTTCTTAGAGTCAGTTTCACATATAATTTCTGACCTCATTTGCAGCCCAGTGTACACACACACACACACATAAAATCAAGTTTTTGACATCTTCAACCTTTATCAGAGTCATTTTTTTTTAAAAGATAAACAAGAATTTCTTCTACCCACAAAAGTTGACAGTGTTGCTGTATGGAGAGCTTAAAGGGTATATAACACATCTTAGTATAAGGAAGTAATATCTCTACTACATTCTTATTACAATTGAATGCTCAGATTAGTATACTTCAAAAGAAAGTAGGAAAGGTTAAATCAACCAAAGTAATCAAAAAGAAAACAAATTAAAAGAGGTGTAAGGGACTCTGGGTTTTTTAGTTTTAAAATAAGGAAGCTAAAGGATGAATGAACTTCTGAGTTCAAAGGCAGTTAGTATAAAGATAGTGAAAAAGTATGTAAGATAAAAAAGAAAAAGTGAACTTTATCATTAAAGATTTCAGCTGCACATTGAAAAAATTAAAGGGAAAATCTGGGAATGGGAAGAAATTCTGGAGGTGGCTAGAGATGGAAGTCAGGAGGATAATCAGGGTTAGAGGGCAGGGAAGGAATGGGGGACAAACGGTCACACCACAGAAAATTTTGGTAAGCTACAGAAAAAGAGTTTGGAGAATGGAGAAATGTGTTAGAGGATATTTAAGAGTTACTATATAAGATACAGGGTACCAGATTCAAGATGGAGGCGTGAGAAGTGAGACAGAGAACTCCAAAAAAAAACATACAATACGAAAATATAGTTAATACAATTAATCCTGAAAGAGCAACAGAAAAGAAGGCTGCACCAGACTGCATACACCTGGAAAACAGAGCAGACCACACAAAACAGGGTAATGTACCAAAGCATTGATCTGGCGGGACCCAAGCCCTTCCCCCACCCCAGGTGACCAGCGGGAGGAAGAGAAATGGAGCGGGGAGGGAGTGGAAGCCTAGGACTACTGAAGACCCAGCCCTGGGGATCTGCTTGGTGAGCACAAACATATTTTGCATGGTGCTCTGGAGATTAGTGGGGTTGGAAAGCTAAGACAGGCGGAATACTTGAGAGACTGAGAGTCCAGCCGTTTGTGGAGGACAGGGATCCACATCTGACCACTCTGGGACAAAGAAAAGGCAGGGGTCTGAGAGGCTTCCTAACAGTAAGAGGGCTACTGAAGGGGCAGGGTTTGCACGGAGCTTGTTCTGAGGGAGAAGGGATAGGTGGACAGGATTGTCTAGGCATGCCCTGCCCAGCAGGTTGGGAACTTTCAGAAGCTTCAGGCACTCCATCCCCATGGCTGGCTACTCAGCTCCAAGGCCCCCACTGTGATACGCAGCCTGCTGGCCTTCTTCCTGGCATGCCGGCACGGCTCACAAACCAACACTCACTGCTTTGGCGTCAGACCAGCAAGAGGAAAGCACGGCCTATGACAGCTACAGATGCAAAGCACAGAGGCTTACACCTGTGTGCTCGGCCCACTGGCTGATAGTGGAGACAGGCACTGCAGCGAGGAAGCAGGACACAGCTCTTACCTCCCCACAGGCACTAACGCTGCTCCCCTGTGACACCCAACCTGAATTCAAGGGGTGAGAACTTCCAGAGACTAGAGCTTCTGGGCACTAGAGGGTGCCACATAAAAATATGAAATGTCAAAGGAACCTGGTTCAGACCAAAATCACATAAATCCCAGAAAAAGACCCAAATGAAACTGGACTCACCTATCTTCCTGAAAGAGAGTTCAAATAAAAATCATAAACATTCTCATGGAAGTACAGAAAAATATTCAAGAACTCAGGAATGAATTTAAGTTGGAGATTCAATCATTAAGAAATTCCACATCTGAAATGCAACATACAATGGAGGGATTTAAAAGCAGATTAGTTGTAGTAGAAGAGACGGTAAATGGAACAGAAATTAGAGAAAAGAATACAAAGAAGCTGAGGCACAGAAAGAAAAAAGGGTCTCTAAGAGTGAAAGAATATTGAGACAACTGTGTGACCAATCCAAACGGAACAATATTTGCATTATAGGGGTACCAGAAGAAGAAGAGAGAGAAAATGGGAGAGGAAGTGTTATTGAGGAGGTAATTGCTGAAAACTTCCCCAATCTGGGGAAGGACACAGTCTCTCAAGCCATGGAGGTGCACAGATCTCCCAACACAAGGGACCCAAGGAAGACAACACCAAGAATATAATAATTAAAATGGCAAAGATCAAGGATAAGGACAGACTATTAAAAGCAGCCAGAGAGGGAAATAAGATCACATAAAATAGAATGCCCATCAGGCTATCATCAGACTTCTCAGCAGAAACCTTACAGGCCAAAAGGGAGTGGCATGATGTATTTAATGCAATGAAGCAGAAGGACCTCCAACCAAAAATACTCTTCCCAACAAGATTATCATTTAAATTTGAAGGAGGGATTAAACAATTTTCAAATAAGCAAAAGCTGAGAGAATATACCTCCCACAAACCACATCTAAAGTGCATTTTGGAGGGACTGCTATAGATGGAAGGAAGTATTCCTCAGGCTAAAAAGCTGTCACCAGGGGAAATAAAACCACAGCAAAGTAGAACAATTAATTACTAAGCAGATGCAAAATCAAATCAACTACCCCCAAAGTCAATGAAAGGATAATAAAAGAGTACAGAATATGATACCTAATAGATAAAGAATGGAGGAGGAATAAGAAGGAGAAAAAAAAAGAACCTTTAGATTGTGTTTGTAATAGCATACTGAGTTAAATTAGATTGTTAGATAGTAAGGAAGTTAACCTTGAACCTTTGATAACCACGAATCTAAAGCCTGCAATGGCAATAAGTACATACCTATCGATAATCACCCTAAATGTAAATGGTCTGAATGCACAATCAAAAGACATAGAGTCACTGAATGGATAAAAAAACAAGACCCATCTATATGCTGCCTACAAGAGACTCTATAAACCCAAAGACATACACAGACTAAAAGTAAAGGGATGGAAAAAGATATTTCATGCAACTAATAGGGAGAAAAAAGCAGGAGTTGCAGTACTTGTATCAGACAAAATAGACTTCAAAACAAAGAAAGTCACAAGAGACAAAGAAGGACATTACATAATGATAAAAGGGTCAGTCCAACAAGTGGATATATATAAAACTATTATAAATTATCTATGCACCCAACATAGGATCACGTACATATGTGAAACAAATACTAACAGAATTAAAGGGGAAAATAGAATGCAATGCATTCATTTTAGGAGACTTTAACACAACACTCACTCCAAAGGACAGGTCAACCAGACAGAAAATAAGCAAGGAGACAGAGGCACTGGACAATGTATTAGAACAGATGGACCTAAAGGATATCTACAGAATACTCCATCCAAAAGCAACAGGATACACATTCTTCTCAAGTGCACATGGAACATTTTCAAGAATAGATCATATATTAGGCCACAAAAAGAGCCACAGTAAATTCAAAAAGATTGAAATTGTACCAACCAGCTACACAGGTCACAAAGTCAAGAAATTAGAAATAAATTACTCAAAATGAAAAATCCCACAAACACATGGAGGTTTCACAACATGCTTCTAAATAACCAATGGATCAATAACAAAATAAAAACAGATATCAAGCAATTTACGGAGACAAATGACAACAATAATTCAACACTGCAAAATCGGTGGGATGCAGCAAAGGCCGTGGTAAGAGGGAACTATATTGCAATACAGGTCTACCTCAGGAAAGAAGAACAATCCCATATGAACAGTCTAAACTCACAATTAACAAAACTAGAAAAAGAAGAACAAATGAGACAGAAAGTCAGAAGAAGGAGGGACATAATAAAGATTACAGCAGAAATAAATAAAATTGACAAGAATAAAACAATAGAATCAATGAAAGCAGGAACTGGTTATTCGAGAAAATAAACAAAATGAATAAAACCCTAGCCAGACTTATCAAGAAAAAGAGTCTACACACATAAACAGAATCAGAAATGAGATAGGAAAAATCACTATGGACACCACAGAAATACAAAGAATTATTAGAGGATATTATGAAAAATTACATGCTAACAAACTGGATAACCTAGAAGAAATGGACAACCTTCTAGAAAAATACAACGTTCCAAGGCTGACCTAGGAAGGAACAGAAATTCTGAATAGACTAATTACCAGCAAAAAAATTGAATTGGTAATAAAAAAAACTACCTAAGAACAAAACTCCTGGACCAGATGGTTTCACTGCCGAATGTTACAAATATTTAGTAAAGACCTAATGCCCATCCTCCTTAAAGTTTTCAAAAAAGTAGAAGAGGAGGGAATTCTTCCAAACTCATTCTACGAGGCCAACATCACTCTAATACCAACACCAGACAAGGCCACCACCAAAAAAGAAAATTACAGACCAATATCCCTGATGAAAATAGATGCAAAAATACTCAACAAAATATTAGCAAACCAAATTCAAAAATACATCCAGAGGATCATACACCATTATCAAGTGGGATTCAACGCAGGGATGCAAGGATGGTACAACATTCGAAAATCCATCAACATCATCCACCACATCTACAAAAAGAAGAACAAAAACCACATGATCATCTCCATAGATGCTGAAAAAGCATTTCACAAAAATTCAACATCCATTCATGATAAAAACTCTCAACAAAATGGATATAGAGGGCAAGTACCTCAACATAATAAAGGCCATATATGACAAACCCACAGCCAACAACATACTTAACAGCGAGAAGCTGAAAGCTTTTCATCTAAGATCGGGAACAAGACAAGGATGCCCACTCTTCCCAATTTTATTCAACATAGTTCTGGAGGTCCTAGCCACGGCGATGAGACAACACAAAGAAATAAAAGGCATCCAGATTGGCAAGGAAGAAGTTAAACTGTCCCTGTTTGCAGATGACATGATATTGTACATAAAAAACCCTAAAGAATCCACTCCCAAACTACTAGATCTAATATCTGAATTCAGCAGAGTTGCAGGATACAAAATCAATACACAGAAATCTGTGGCATTCCTATATACTAACAAAGAACTAGCAGGAAGAGAAATCAGGAAAACAATTCCATTCACAATTGCATCAAAAAGAATAAAATACCTAGGAATAAATCTAACCAAAGAAGTGAAAGACCTAGACTCTTAAAACTACAAGACACTCAATGGAGAAATTAAAGAAGATACCAATAAAGTGAAACACATCCTATGCTCACGGATGGGAAATATTAATATTGTCAAAATGGCCATGCTGCCTAAAGCAATCTACAGAGTCAATGCAACCCCTATCAAAACACCAACAGCATTCTTCAACAAATTAGAGCATACAGTTCTAAAATTCATATGGAACAACAGAAGATCCTGAATAGCCAAGGCAATCCTGAGAAGGAAGAATAAAGCTGGATGGATTACGATCCCCGACTTCAAGCTCTACCACAAAGCCACAGTAATGAAGATAATTTGGTACTGGCACAAGAACTACACATAGACCAATGGAACAGACTAGAGAGCTCAGATATAAACCTAAGCACATATGGTCAATTAATATACAATAAAGGAGCCATGGACATACAATGGGGAAATGACAGCCTCTTCAACAGCTGGTGTTGGCAAAAGTGGACAGCTACATACAAGAGAATGAAAGTGGATTATTGTCTAAAACCATACACAAAAGTAAACTCAAAATGGATCAAAGATCTGAATGTAAGTCATGAAACCATAAAACTCTTAGAAGAAAATGTAGGCAAAAATCTCTTGAATATATAAACATGAACAACTTTTTCCTGAATGCATCTCCTCAGGCAAGGGAAAGAAAGTCAAAAATGAATAAATGAGACTACATCATGCTAAAAAGTTTCTGTACAGCAAAGGACACCATCAGCAGAATAAAAAGGCATCCTACAGTATGGGAGAATATATTTGTAAATGACATATCCAACAAGGGGTTAACATACAAAATATATAAAGAACTCACATGCCTCAACTCCAGAAAAACAAACAACCTGATTAAAAATGGGCAGAAGATCTAAACAGGCACTCCTGCAAAGAAGAAATTCAGATGGCAAACAGATACATGAAAAAATGCTCCAGATTGCTAATTATCAGGGAAATGCAAATTAAAACCACAGTGAGATATCACCTCACACCAGTTAGGATGGCCAACATCCCAAGGACAAGCAACAACAAATGCTGGTGAAGTTGAGGAGAAAGGGGAACCCTCCTATATGTTGGTGAGAATGTAAGCTAGTTCAACCATTATGTAAAGCAATATGGAGTTTCCTCAAAAAACTCAAAATAGAAATACCATTTGACCCAGGAACTCCACTCCTAGGAATTTACTCTAAGAATGAAGGAGCCCAGTTTCAAAAAGTCATATGCACCCCTATGTTTATCGCAGCACTATTTACAATAGCCAAGAAATGGAAGCAACCTAAGTGTCCATCAGTACATGAATGGATAAAGAAGATGTGTACACAATGGAATATTATTCAGCCATAAGAAGAAAACAAATCCTACCATTTGCAACAACATGGATGGAGCTAGAGGGTATTAGGCTGAGTGAAATAAGCCAGGTGGAGAAAGACAAGTATCAAATGATTTCACTCATCTGTGGAGTATAAGAACAAAGAAAAAACTGAGGGAACAAAACAGCAGCAGACTCACAGCACCCAAGAATGGACTAACAGTTACCAAAGGGAAAGGGACTGGGGAGGGTGGGTGGGAAGGGAGGGAAAAGGGGATAAAAGGGGCATTATGATTAGCACACCTCATGCAGGTGGCAGGGCACAGGGAAGGCAGTACAACAGAGAGAAGGCAAGTAGTGATTCTATAGCATCTTACTATGTGGATGCACAATGACTGTAATGAGGTATGTGTTGGGGGCTTGATAATGGAGGCATCTAGTAACCATAATGTTGCTCATTTAATTGTACATAATGATACCAAAATAAAAAACAAAAATAAAAAATAAACATAAAGAAAATTAAAAAAAAAGAAGAAAACAAATTATACCATTTGCAACAACATGGATGGAGCTAGAGGGTATTATGCTCAGTGAAATAAGCCAGAGGGAGAAAGACAAGTACCAGATGATTTCCCTCATCTGTGGAGTGTAAGAGCAAAGCAAAACTGAAGGAACAAAACAGCAGCAGACTCACAGAACCCAAAAATGGGATAACAGTTACCAAAGGGAAAGTGACTAGGGAGGATGGATGGGAAGGGAGGGATAAGAGGAAAAAGGGGCATTCCGATTAGCATACATAACATGGGTGGGGGCACGGGGAAGGCAGTATAGCACAGAGAAGACAAGTAGTGACTCTGTAGCATCTTACTATGCTTCATGGACAGTGACTGTAATGGGGTATGTGGTGGAGACTTGATAATAGCGGGAATCTAGTCACCACATTGTTGCTCATATAAGTGTATATTGATACCAAAATAAAATAAATAAGTAAATAAAGCAAGGAATGTCGGGAAAAAAAGATGCAGGAATACCCCTCTCCTCTCTTTTCACCAGAATTTTTTAATGACCATCTTCTTTACTGGTATGTATTCATGTGGGGTTTGGTTTTATTTTGATAGTACAGATGTTTGTGAAGTTGGGATCAACAAAGGCATATGAGAGAGAAAAGGCTAGCTCAAAATGTATAGTTTTATTCCATTATTTGAAATACCACCTCACTAAATATCTCAGAGAAGAAATGCTTGAAGGCATTTCAAATTAATTCCTCCAGGTAGTTCTAAAAGTAATTAACTTAGTTAAAGAAAAGTCATCCCAGTTTTCACTGCTACAAGTAGTGATGGTGTTATCTTTGTGTCAGGGATACTTAATATTTTCAAAATGTTTTTATTGATATGAACAATGAGAAATGCTACCTAGAAATATAGTAGACTTGATACTCAGAAGCACTCTCCCCTACAAAAAAAAATCTTTGCTAATAGTATAAAATAAACTTTTAATGAATTGCTGGACTTGTTAGAAACAAGCAATATAAGCTGAAACAAGAACTAGGAGAGATGATCAACAAGCAAAGTGGAAAATTAGATGTCCTGTGGGCAAATACTCTTATCCACCTCCTGAGACTAAGCCTTCAGCAACCACAGAGAAACAAAGCTGAACCCAGGATTCCTACATCCAGCTAAAAGCCCTGGAAGAAAATTAAAGTGTTCACATGACTGGTAGCATTTCATAGCTCTCGAAAAAAAAATGTGAATTTTCACTAGAGAAAATTCTAAGCCTCCAAGATTCCCAGGAGTTTAAGAGCAAATAAATATTAGCTCATATCAGAAATCACAATACAAACAAGCCAATAACCCATCACAAGACAACTGAGAAAAACCTACAAATAATGCATAAAAACACCCCCAACCAAGGATATCTAATACATATATATGTAGTGCTAAAAATACTAACCAACCTAAATTTGTTTATTGAGCAAAACTGTCTTTCAAAAACGAGAAGTAGTATTTCCACACAAATGTAAGCCAAGTTTATCACCTTGTCATCTTCAATAACTTCTAAACAAAAACTGTAGTTAAGGGAAAAGGAAAATGAAATCACAATGAAGATCTGAACTATCAGGGGAAATAGTAACAAAGGAAAAAAACTGGTAAATATAAATAACATTTTTTCAAAAAATAGTAATGTTCTAATTTGTGAGATTAGAAAGAGACAAATAAAATGTTAGATAATAATAGTTGGTGAGTTGGGATGGGAGTAATTAAGATTAGCTTTCTTAAGATCTTTGTAATGTATGGGGTTACTGAGATACTCATAAGCTTTACACTTTACTGAGTATGCATGATAAAATTCAAGGGAAGCCATTAAAAGAAAGAAAGAAAATGTGTAACTTCTAAACCAATACAAAGGGAAAAGAAAGAACTAAGAAATCTTAAATACAAATGAAAAAAACTGAATCCAAAATAAGGCATAACAGGAGACATAAGAATAAGGATGGGAGGATAAAACAAACAGAAAACAAAGTACACGTGCAAATATAAATCATGACAATAAATATAAATGGACTAAAAGAATGACTAATTGCTACACAGTGTTCTCTGTTTTAATCAAGCTAAATCTTACTTACAAAATACATGCCTCAGATATAAGGACAAGGAGGGTTAAAAGTAAAAGGGTAGAAAAAGGTGGACCAAGTAAATATTAACAAAAAGAAAACAGTTAAGCTGAGGTAATATTGTACAAAGGAGTTATTAAGCAATAAGTATTACTGGGGACAGAAAGGTTCACTATATAATGATAAAAGATTAATTCACCAAAAAGAGAAAAATTCTAAGCTTATACACATGCTTCACTCCAAAATCCTCAATATATAAAAAGTGAAAAACTGCAGGAAGGAGTTTAAAAATCCAATAGTGGATATTTCAAAACACATATCTTAATTATTGACACATCGATTAAATAAAAAATTAGTAAAGATATAAAAGAGCTGCACAAATAACATGCTTGATTTAATAGACATATATAGGCTCCTGCATTCAACAGTTAGGAGAATATGCATTCCTCTAGAACACATGGAACATTATAAAAATTGGCTACTTGTTGGTTCATAAAGAGTGTCCCCAAAATTCAAAGAACCAATATCACAAGGACACATTTTCTGATCATAATGCAATTAAACTAAAAATCAATGACAAAAAGATTAATTTTAACATCTTGATTTTACAATTTTGGAAACTCAAGGTAAAATCACCAGTGGTCATGAGTCATGGAAGATAAAATGAACAGTTTAAAAGAACTGAAACTGAATGATAATGAAAAAACCATATATAAAAATTTGTGGATATCCTTATAGTAGATTCAACAATAAAAAGATACTACTAACAGAAGTTATGTCATGGATGAACTACAAAAGTATTTATGAAGTGAGAAAAGTCAGACACAGGAAGACTGCATGTTGTGTGATTCTAGTTACATGAAATGTAGAGGAAAAGTAAATTTATTAGAGAAAGTAGATTAGTAGTTGGCTAGGAGTAGGAATGAGGATTACTGCAAATGGGCTTGAGGGATTATAGTGGGGAAAATGTTCCAAAACTGATTTACAGAGATGGTTACAAAACCCTATAGTGAGTAAAACTCATTTATCTGTACATTTGAAAACAGTTTTATGATACATAACATAAACATCAATAAAATTTTTAGAAAAACTTGTAGGATATAGAAAAAGAAATCTGAGGGAAATTTTAGCCTTAAAAAACAGAAAAAAAATGTAGAGGAAGAAAATAATAGATAAGAAAATTAATAAAACAAACAAAGATTCAATAAATAGGATTAACAAAGCTGAAAGTTGATTTGTTGAAAGAATAAATAAACCTTTAGGAAGATTAATCAAGAAAAAAAGGCAATAGAATTAATATGTGGAATTAAAAAGGAGATGTACCTACTGATATAGCAGGTATTAAAAGATAATACTATAAATGGATGGTAAAACTATAACTGTATATTATATCTCATTTGTGATTTAAGAAAATGTTCTCTATTTGGTATAGGATTATGTAGCACAAATAGCTAACCTTTTGAATGTATATTTAAAGTTATGTTAGATATTCAAGTCCATTGTTATGGCTTTTTAAATTATTTTTTTATCACTATGATCTGTATTTATGTGCATACTTAAAAATGCTTCTTATATTTATTGGACACCTTCTATGTGCTGTGTAGTTTATAAATATTACCCCTAGCCCTAATGTCCCTCTTAAGTAGGAGTATATTACTCATATTTCATATGAGAAAAGTGAGAGGCATAAAAGATTTGCTTAAAATAGCCAGCATTCAAACGTATATTTTTCTGGCTACAAAGCTACAGTGATTCAAATATATATTGACTGTATAAATAATGTATCATTATAAACAAATAAGAACACATTTAAATATGAGGAAAAATTTGACACTTAGTCATATAAACCTGTGAAATGGAAGTCTACATTAAAAGCACTTATAGAAGACCATCATTCCCTAAAGAAGATAACTGGATCCCCTTAGGTACCGCTAAAAAGCTAACTTGCTGCTGAGCATAGCCTCCAGTCTTGCCTGACCAGGAAGCCTGGACTAGAAACCCTAGGCAGTTGTAGGGCATATTTTACAACCTTCCCAGACAGGTAAGAAAGTCAGAGGACTCACTCAGCTATGAAGCATAACCTCTGGGCTGCCTGACTAGGAAGCCCTAACAGTGACCCCAGGAAGCCTCAGAGCTCAGCTTGTAGTACTGCTCATAGCACACCCCAACCTATAGCTAAACCTGGCAGTGGAGTCCAATCTGTGGCCATGCCCAGTTGTTGAGCACAACCTGCAGTCTCACTGAGGAAGGAAGACCAACCAGTGGTCCCACCCAATCAAGGAGCATAGCCACAAGTCCCACCCACCAAGTGGGGGACACATGAGGCCCAGCCAGCCAGGAAGTTTGGCCAGTGACCTCATCCAACAGCACAGCCACTCTCCTGCCCAACAGTGAAATGTACCCTATGGTCCCAACTGATCGCAAAGCATAGGCTGAGACCACATCAAATCATGAAGCCCTACCTGATGCCCAACCAGAATATGGAGGCCAGACAGTGGTGCCACCTGGCCAGAGAACACAGCCAGTGACCCTGTTTGACCAGAGGTGAATGTGGAGCCCACTAGTGACACTGACTGAACTATGAGCACAGCTGCCCCTGACCGGAGAACCCAGCCAGTGAGCCATCCCCTAACTTCAGAGCATGGGTTGTGGCTTGGCCCAATCAGAAACCACAACACATTATAATTAAATTGTCAAAAGCAAACAATTTTCAAAGCAGCAAGAAAAAAACAACATGTCAGATATAAGACTATGCACAGATTTTTCAGAAGAAACTTTGCAGGCCAGGAGAGAGGGGGATGATATATTCAAAATACTGAAAGGAAAAAAAACTCAATGAAGAATATTACACCTGGCAAAACTGTCCTTCAGAAATGGAGAGAGAAAAACTTTCCCAAACAAACATGAGCTGAGAGCTTCATCACCACTAGGCCTGCTTTACAAGAAATGCTAAAAGGGCATTTATAAGCTGAAATGAAGGGATACTAATCATGCATTTGTGAAAATGCATGATTTTGTACAACTTATTATTAAAGGTAAATATATAATCAAAGATTCTCTAATATTGTAATACTGGTGCACAAATCACTTTCAACTCTAGTTTAAAAGTTAAAAAAATGACTACAAGTATAATAATTTGTTATTGGATATACATTATAAAAAAGGTAAATTATGACATCAATAACCTAAAATGTGAGGAGGAGAGAAGAAAAAGTATATCTATATGCTACTGAAGTAGTTAACAGCTTAAAATAGGATGTTATAAATTTATTTTATGTAAGCCTCCTGGTAACCACAAAGGAAAAACTTGTAATAGATCCACAAAAAAGTAAAATAAAGGAATCAAAGCATGCCTCCACAAAAAGTCATCAAATTACAAAGAAAAACAGCAAGAGAGGAACAAAGGAAATACAAAACAGTCGGAAAACAATGAACAAAATGGCATTACTAAGTCCTTACCTACTAATAATTAACTGAATGTATTAAATTCTCCAATCAAAAGAGAATGGCTGAATAGATAAAAAATAGGATCTAATGCTACACAGCCTACAGGAGACTCACTTTAGTTTTAAGGATACATAGAAGATGGAAGTGAAAGGATGGAAAAGATATTCCATAAAAATGGTTACAAAGAGAGAGGTACCTATATTTACTGAATATTCAAGTACAAAAGAATGAAATTAGACCTCTATGTTATACCACTCACAAAAATTAACCCGAAATGTATTAAAAACTTAAATGTAATATCAAAAACCATACAACTCCTAGAATAAAAAACGGAAAAAATTCCTTGACATTGATCTTGGCAATGGTTTTTTGGATATGACAACAAAAACATGAGAAACAAATGCCAAAATAAACAAGAGGGATGAAAAACTAAAAATCTGCACAGAAAAAAAATCAACAAAATGAAGACAACCTATAGAATGGGTAAAATATTTGTAAACCATATATCTGATAAGGGGTTCATATCCAAAATATATAAGGAACTCATCCAACTCAGTAGTAAAACAAAAAATTTGATTAAAAAATTGGCAAAGAACCTGAATAGACATTTTTCCATCCAAGAAGATATACAAATGGCCAAAAGGTACATGAAAAGATGCTCAATAGCACTAATCGTTAGGGAAATAAAATCAAAACCACAATGGGGTATCACCTCACTCTGTTAGAATTGTTATTATCAAGAAGATAAGAGATAACAAGTGTTGGCAAGGAAAACCTTTTTACCATTGATGCGAATGTAAATTGGTGCAGCCACTATGGGAAGCAGTATGGAGGTTCCTCAAAAAATTAAAACCAGAACTACCATATATGATCTAGCAATGCCATAAGAATCCACTAACTAAAAAATATATCTGCACCTCCATGTTCACTGCAACATTATTTACAATAGCTGAGATGTGAAAACAACCTAAGTGCACATCACATTGAAAGGATAAAAATATGAGGTGTATATACAATAAAATATTATTCACCCACAAAAAAAGAAGGAAATCACTTCCACCATGTGAGGCACCGCGAAAAGTTTGCGACCTGGAAGAGGACCCTCACCCAGTGAAGCCTGATATTGGACTTACAGCCTCCAGAACGGAAAACAAAGCAATATGAGGAAGTCACATGAAATACATTTTTCCTGGGGACAAGAAAAGACAACTGAGGCTCAGAAAATTTATGCAACATGCCCATCCATGAATATACAGTGACACAGGAGAGTAAATCAGTCTTTAAACCCAGGTTTTTCAGAAATGAAAGCCGATTTAGTAATACTCTTCTCTCTTTCCTGGGTGGGGTTAAAAAATATCTTACGACTTGGTACTCTTAGTAGGGTGGGGCAAGTTACTTAACACAGTGTAGACAAATCCCTTGGGTAAGGTCAAATGAAGGCTTGGATCACCTCTCAGCTTCTGAGAGGTCCCAAATGGAGATTATCTCAAGAAGGTTTAACTGTCTTCTGGAGTCATGATGCATTGCTGTCAGCCCTCATAATGTCTTGGTAATCCCAGGAATGGGTAGCTGAGGCCTAGAAACATATTGGTTTAAAATCAAATTGTAAAACTGAAGTTGAGAGCACACCTAGCACCTAGATTTTGGTTTCTAAGTACCATGTCCTACTAAAAAGAACCAGGCTCCATGGAGAGATGCTGATTCCAAGTGAGAGGCAAGGAAAGCACAGGTTGGCCTAGAGCATCTTGTGCCACAAAGTAGGAAACTGCTCCAAGATAAATTGGGATCATATGGGAAGGATGCAGGAGGCAACTTGAAGGCGCTTCCTTCACAGAAAATCCGTTGTGATCACCCCATCTCCTGACCCCAAATTATGATACTGTATTTATAGCAGGTGAAATGAAAAAAAAATCCATAAATCCATAGTGACACTTTAAAAGACAAGGAGAGGGAAAAAAGGGGGGAAGGAAAGGGGAAAACTGTTCTTTATAAAGGAGTATCAACAAATAAGTGTAGAAATAATGACAGAATTAGAAAAATCTCCATTTTGTAACCCTCTATGTAATGGCAGATTAAGCTAGAAATCACTAATGGATGTTGAAGCCATTGGGTAAAATGGCTGTTGGGGAATAGGATATTCACCTTTTTTCAAAGTATCACCCACAGATCATTTATAATAGCAGGGAGAGAAACATACTGTTACAGTGGAGACTACAATGGTAGTCTCACCTTAACCAAGAGCTCCTCCTTGGCATTGCCAATCATGAAGTGGCCTGACTGTGTCTCCTGAGATGAGATGCAGTGGAAGATGCACATCACGGTCTATGTGGTGCTCTTGTCAGAAATGTCACCTGCATCTAATCCTGAGGAAACAGTCATTCATCCAGAACATAGGACATTCTGCAGGACAAGTAGCCTAGGCTTATTAAAGGACCCAGTACCATGAACATCAGAATGAGACAGTGGAGCAGTCTACACTGGAGAAAGGTAGAGAGATGTGACAGCCAAATGCAGAGCTTAGACCTAGACTGGATTCTGGATCCCAAAATAATCTGCTATGAAGGACATTTTAGGGACAGTTTGGGAAATTTGAGTATGGACTCAACATTGGTGATTTATTGTATTGTTGATTTCCCTAGCATGGTGTTGTGGTTATGTAGGAGAATGTTCTTGTCCATGGGAGATGCAAGCTGAAGTTTTTGAGGGAGAAATGTCATGATATGGGAAGCCTAGTTTGGGATGGTTGGATAAAGAGAAGTGTACATAAAAATATATATGTATATATATAAGGTATATGTATATGTGAAGTGAGGTGAGTATGGCGAAAACTTGTCAGTTGGTGAGTCTAGGTGAAGGGATATATGGGTATTTGTTATTCTCCCGACTTTCCTGTGGGTTTGAAAATGTTCCTATTAAAAAGAATGAATTGCAGTTAACAAAAAAAGGAAATCCTGTCACTAACGACATGGATGGCATTATGCTAAGTAAAATAAGTTAGACAGAAACACAAATATTGTATGATCTCACTTAAATGTGAGATCTAAAAGAGGTGAACTCCAAAACAGAATAGATGATGGCTGATAGGGCCTGGGTTGAAGCAGAGGGAGGTAAGTGGGGAGATCGATCAAAGGGTACAAACTTCCAGTTATAGGGTGAATAAGGTCTAAGGATCTAATGTACAGCATAGTAACCATAGTTAACAATACTGTATTGTATACTTGACAGTTACTAACAAATAAATCTTAAACATTCTTACCTCAAAATATACATGGTAAGTATGTGAGGTCATGGCTATATTAACTAATCTTATTGTGATAATTATTTTGTAATATCAAATATTTTGCAAATATTAAATCATCACATTGTACACCCAAACTTTCACAGTGTTATGTCAGTTACAACTCAATAAAGCTGGGAAATAAAGCTAACTCACAATTGTTTGTACAAAAGACTTATAAAGTTACTTAACATGTGTTTTTAATTGGATATTAATATAATTTCTTTTAAAAGGCTGTGACAAACTGTTTTGACATTTAAAGTGTAATCATTGTACATTAAGGAATGTACCATCTTACCTGGTTCACTTCCCAAGTTGAGTTCCTCATCTGACCTAAAGTAAAAACCAAAAAATGCAAAGATTTTAGTGAAAATACCTTTAGGACTCATATTATACAAACAGTTTATATGGTTAAAAAAATTTTTTTTAACTGAGGAGACATATAAAATACTGTTTTTGAGATCTCCACAGACTGTGGAAATAGTTGTTCACCCCTTATTCTTTCAATAAACATTCACTGAGTATTGATTGAAGCTCCAGGCACCATCGTCAGCACTGTCAGAACTGGTGCTAGGTACTGTGGCATAGAGAACATCTGTCCACCAAGCCACTGAGCATGAAGTTTAGTTTTCAAGCATTGAAGGGTTTTGTGCAAGATACTCAGGAACTAAATAGAGGGAATGAAGCACTGCAGAAAAAACAGAATACTCTTATTTTGAACAGCCAGGTGAGGTGATGTTTGCAAAAGACACATTTTCCCAGTTTTCATTAGTACTCCCAGACTACTAATTTTGGATATTTATATCATCTATCTGGTATAATATTAATAAGACAAGGAAATTGGATGCAATTTTTTAGTCATTATTCCAGGGGTATAAACTCACAATTCTAGTATTGGAGGTTGTTTTTAATAAATCTTTAAAGACACTTAAAAATGTAGGTACCCCTACTTTTTGAAAGTTCACATTACACTTTTACAAAAGACCTATATTAGTACCTGTTTTTACTGGCCAAAAGAAATCAAAGAGGATTTTCACTTTTACTAAAAGAAATAAAAAACAAATATAACATCTTTTTTTTTTTGCAGTGAGCCATTATAGAGGCAGTGCACATCCCCGGCAGCAAGAGTGAGATGCCAAATCCTTCCCCGGGACCTATTCTCAGCATCTCAGCATCAAGCCACTACAACTTTGAACTGTGTCTGTGAGCATTTGTGCTTTATCTTGATTTATTTTATGCACCTGTTAGCAAAGTATATCCTAAGGTATAAGAAAAGTCTAAGAGGGTTATTTTTAGGTGTGGGAACACTTAAATTTTTCCTGTATAAATTACTGGGAATTGCTTCTTAATTTTATGCCATTTTGGCATATGAAAGGTTTCACAGGAAAACTTTGTTAGGATAGCAGGGAAACCTGTATAGTATTTATTTGAAAATATCACAAAAATAAACCTATAGAACAAATAGATACTTATGACTTGGGATAAAAAATTTTCAATTATACTATACATATATGGTTTTTAAACAACTTGGATGGAAGGGAAGGTGAAGTGCTTTGGAATCTGTTAACTCAGAAGGTTGCTCTCATTATGCTGAAGATGCATGAGAAAGATGCTGAATAAAACTTGCATGAAATGTGATAATGGAAAAAATTTACTTAATATGTTTAATGTAACATGATTTTCAATGTCAATGTGTAACTAAATTAATTAGTTTAATTTATGACTACACATTTGATTGTTTAACCTACATCCTAAAACGTTTATATATTCAAGTTAGCCAAAAATTTGTTTGGATTCCCCCCACAGAGAAAAGGGGGAAATGCTTATGTTTTAGATTATTAACAATAGTTTGTCACTGTCTTGTCACTGTTTAGGCCTTATTTCTGGGTTTGTTATTGTATTCAGTGCAATCTGGTTAAAATGAGAAGTGGTAGCTCTGAAAGGAAAACAAAGGTAAGATGTGATAAAGGAGTAAGAGGCAACACGAAGGGCATGCATGACAAGTGCCCCACCTGCAGGTCGCCAGTCCCAATCCGGTCTGTGCTGTTTGGGGATAGATTTTCAACAGCTCCTGTCTGGCCAAAAAAAAAAAGCAGCCGGCACCTATCCCTTTTTTTTCAGGCTGCCCCTTCTGGGACTCACTAGGCAGAGATTCTCAGTACAAGGCTCAGTCTCCAAAGCTATAGAATTTGGAGTTATCACCCTAATCTGTTCTGTAGTCCTGCTATCAGTTTTGCCTGCCATGTTCAAAACAGATGTTTAATGTTAATTGAAAAAATGACATTGAAGTAAGTATTTAATAAGCCAGAGAACAAACAACTCTTTCCAAATATATCATACAATGGTATTCAGGACTTCTGCAATATGATATATAACTTTTGTCCTCTTACTTATTGAAATTTTCAGTGACAGAATTGTTTTCTATTTGTTCTTTGTAGTCTTCAGTAAACTTGCTTGGAGTGCCTTGTAGCTGCTAAGGATAAGAAATTAAATATTCAGTAAGTGCAAAGAATTTGTTTCTAGGCAAGCAAAACAAAAATAAAACTTCTAAGGAACAATATAAAATGAGAATAGGTCTGAAGAGAGTGAGAGATGTGGGAAATGCATGCCAATGTGTCTGAACCGAGCTTCATCTCCTCATCCTTCCTGGCTAGCTGTGATACCCACACACACTGTGACCTGGGCTGGCCTTAGGACTTGCCAGATGCCGAGCTTTGTGGTATGCCAGAGAAGATTTACACTGTGTTGCTAGCCTGTATTGAAATGCTCTAAATACAACTAAAGATTTTCAACTTCAATTCTGAGCACAAATTAGATATTAAATTTGCCTAAATATACAATATGCTACCCAGTAAACATTAATATAGAAAAAGTTTTTTTAAAAAAACCACAAACAACAAAAATAAAAAAAATGAATTCAAAGGTATCTATTAGAATGGAAGATGCTATGTCAGAACATGACTTAAAATCTGTATCAAGCCCCAGGAATATACAGTTGCAAGATGTGGACCCATCACAGATACCACATGTAGCTTGAGCAAATCCAACATTTTCAAGTTCTACTGAAAATAAGGCAGGATGGTAAGTTAGAGGTACTGAAACCTAGACTACGGGAACTAAAGAAATGATTACCACAGTATAATTCTGCTGGATAAGCCACATGAAAAGAAGGTTGATGGGAAGATATACAAATGTTAAAAACTTTATAATCACAGCCTGAGAGAACCTTTTCCCTGTAGGTGTTACAGAAAGAGCTGATCTAATATAGCAGTCTCTTCAGCTGCAATCACACATATATAATGACCAAAGCTGACACGATTTTTGTATCACCATTCACATCTATGACAGGAATGGAAAAGCAAAGCAAGGAAATTTTTCTTTAACTTGCAAAATTGTCAGGTAGGCAATCTGCCCATTTTTGAAAACACATGACCACTTTCCATTGCTTGTTCCTCTTAAGTTTATCCCTTCCATAACCTTTCCCTGTCTCTTGCATTTTAATTTTCTTTTCACTTTCCTCCTATTTTATCTTCCCCGTACCCACTAATATCTTGAGCCTGCTGGCAGTATACCATGTATTTGTTTAGTGTTGCCGGTAGCAACACTGGAATCGGGAAGTGCAGAAAAATGGCTCAAGGAACATAGAAAATGTTTCCCAATGTCTTGTAAATTTGAAATTAGGCTTAACAAAAAGTAGTTTCAACTTATTATCCAAATTAAGTGTAATATATCTAACAAAAGAACAGGGGAAGAAATGTACCTGAAGAGCTATAAAATCATATGGATGAAAGCCAATATAGGCCTCATGGATTCGGGCCATCATTCGAGCTGTTTTCTTCCAGAATCCAAGCAGTGTTCACTGCAGAAAAAGAGAAGGTGACAACGCAGGTCAGCTTCCTCTCCATGATACTCTTCCTCACTAGTGTAGTGCATGAATAGTGCTGATTAACAGGAAGCAGGAACTAAAATTAGTTTCCAAATTTATATTAAAGACATGTATTTGTAAATCTGTATGTTGGAAAGCATTATAAAAACTTTATTAACTGGTGAAAAATAATATGTACCACTAAATCTTTAAGGTTCAAAATTTAGGGTTCAAAAAAGATTGACCAAAAAAATGTGTTCTCAAGCTAACTCAAGTAACTGGACATTTTCCTTGAGGCTTCAAGTTTCCTGTTCAAAGTGAGGGATGAGTGGAGACAATAAAAGGGAACTGAATTAACAGCGATTGTGTTTCGGGTTATGCTACACAGATTTGTCACGCATATGGGCTTTACTTTCAAGTGCATCCTTTCCTGACTCCTGAATTCCCCAATACTGACTGAATTAGGTAGAGTCCCCAAAATTAACAGTGAATGTCCATTTCCTTTAGTTTATTATTTTTTTCTTATGTAAATACAATTTAATCCCCTATTGTGGGCAAAACTGCAATATTTCCAGAATCTCTCACCTGACCTTAGTGCATCTCCATATCAATAGGTGTTTCCAAGGGGTGGAGAGAAGTAGTCCATCTCCTTATCAGTAGGTGATTACATAGGGGAGCACAAGGGCATATCTGGACCAGAGAGGTTGGGTGTGGAGCCCTGTCACTAGAGACATGGGAGAGCAGAAGTGAACAACTGCTTGTAAGCAGTAAATGGGTTTTTCCCACTTTTTTTCTCCCTTTGACTGATTTTGGTTTCAAAGGTATTTTGTCCAGGCTGGGAAAATATTTCCCCACCAGAGTTACACCTATTTTGCCATTTACAAATACATGTTAAACTCAGTAATTGCTATTGTCGGCTACTTATGTGTGACCTGGGGTAATATTAGCACAAGCTGAGGTTAAAGTAGTGTGGGGCGGCAACTTGGCAGAATGAAAAGAACACAAGACCTAGCATGAGAAAACTTAGGTTTTAAAGCCCGACTTTAATTCTCCTAGTTTTCACCTTCCTCATCCATAAAATAATAAAAGTTTTGAACTTTTTGGGCCAAAGCACCTCTGCTTCAAGTGAAACTGTATATAGAAGTTCAAATGGAGTAGTTCTGGGTGAACCAGGGCTAAGGAGCGTTGAATCCTGCCTTCTCAACTTTCCCCTCCTCAACCCTAGACTCTCCCTAAGTCTCTCTCTCTCTTCCAGGACACCAAGGATAAACGTGAAACAACAGGAGTGGGTAATCCTTAAGGTTTTTTTTCAGTCTAGAATTCTATGATACTCTGTCATAACCTTAATAAGTCATGTTTAGGAAAGTCAAGGGAATCTGATTAACTTACACAATTTTTCACACCCTTTAGACAACTTTTAAAAAGGAATCTCACCACTCATTTCTTACTGCAAGGATATGCTGACCATGGAGGTGGGTACCTGGTAGGTAGTGAGTGAATGTGACAACATATTGCAGCGACTAGCTCCAAGTAGATCCACTTTCTGACAAACATCCATCTTTAGCTTGTCAAAAGCAGCTTTGCTATTTCTCACTTGGATCTGTACCTGCAACCACAGAAAATTAATGATTATTATGGATCTGTACCTGCAACCACAGAATGTTAATGATTATTACTGTAATACAGATATAAATATATAAGCTCATGATACGTATTTTCAGACACATGAAAATGTAATAAAGACTAATTCTCTTTCCCTCTATTATTACTTCATGATTAATAGTAAAGATTTTAGCTATTTTGAGTAATTGTAGGAGATTCTTTCCAGCAGATTATCTTTATGCTGAGAAAGTATGCAATGATAGATGGAAAGTATATAGTTAAGGAAAAAAATACACAGATTCCAAATAAGAAGAAATATCCAAAACTGCTGATAGATAATATTTAGCTAAGAGTATGAGAATATATGGAAAGGGGACATAGTTAATTGTTGAGAAGCATTAATAATCTCAATCATGAATATATATTTATAAATTTAAACACAGGCCTACTATATTTCTTATACATGAGTCATTTGTCACCACATAGTATGAATACTCAACTTTTAAATATACATTCATTTATTCAATAAACATTATAAGGCATCTCTTATATTCTAGGCACTGGGATATTGTGGTGAACAAACCAATTGTTCTTCCCCACCATCCCTGAGTTGGGAGACACAGGAAAAAAGTAGAAAATAAACATATAAGATCATCTCAAGCTGAAAAGATAACATATAAATGAATAGAAATGGGTGACAGCTTTTGATATAAGATTGTTAGGGAAACTGTCAGTGAGCTCGTGTATCATGTTTGAACTAGGATAGAAAGATAACGTGTAGGCCATGCTAAGACTGTGAGGAGAACATTCCCTGTCCAGGGAAAAGCAAGGACAAAGTCCTGAGTGTGGGAAGGGTGAAGAGCTTATCATGTTTGCAGAACAAGAAGGAATAGGGTAGGGTATATTACTTCCTGGAGCACAGGAGGTAAATGCAAGATGTGGCTGCAAAAGGATGAGGGATCAGACTATGCAGGGCTTTGGGGTCCAGATAATGGGTTTGGGTTGTATTTTTTTAAATTAAAATTGAGGGAAAATTCATGTAACATAAATTTAACCATTTAGAAATGAACAATTCAGTAACAGTGCATTCACAATGTTATACAACCAATCCCTTGGATTGTATTCTAATTGTCAAGGATTATAGAAGGGATGGGGTAACAGGGTTGTTGTGGCCTGAGGCCATGTGTCCACTTACTTCCCAGGTCTGTTGGGAGTAATCAATGAGGCAAACAACTAACAACAGGTAGAGAGTAAAGGCTCCATTGATATTAAATATAACTTTATTATAGGTACTCTAAGTATTTATGAAATGAAGAACTGAATGAATTTTATTATTCGTGTGTGGTAAATTTAGGGGATACAGTGTATATCCCCTACATATTTATAAATTTAGGAAATTTTATTTAGCAAAAACATATGCATGCACAGATAGTTGCTTTAAAAGTTTATGCTCAAACTATATATTGTGGCAGAATGAAAATTTTGATACCTTTCACTTTTTCTTATAATTAATAATTTTACATGAATTTTTACCCAAATTATATATTTTACCTCACTAATAAACTATTTCCTTCCTGCAAAGAAATCCCAAAAGTTCAGGTAAGCAACATTTAAAGGGTAGGTAGTTACAAGGGGGATTAAAAAAATTATAGAAAAGGTTAATGGGATTGAGATACCACTCAAAAAAATAAAATAGAAGTGTGACAACCTTTAGTATTTCAACGAAGGATTTCCAAGCAAGCAAGAATTTATGTTTTTCAAAAATAGTAGGACATTTTATGATCTTGACTAAATTATTCTGTAGAAGTTTCGTAAGCTTATGTATCAAGACAAGGAAAAAGGCTGTATTTTCATACTTTTCTGAACTTTTCCATCTGTTTTAAGGTATCTGGGTCCAGTTCTTGGGATGCATCTTTCATCCATCGCAGAGCTCCTCTGTACTCTGTGCGCAACTGCTCCATCCGATTAATTGTCATCAAGGTATCAGACACTGCCCTGTTACTGAATGTTGCTACTTCTTGCTTAAGACGAGACAGGGGAGTATCCAGGGCCAACCTAACGGCAGAGAGGTAAAAATCAGAGGGATGTGTATCCCATAAGCAAAACAAACAAAAACAAAGGTTTAAAACAACCATAAAGCATACTTGCTATCAAGAGGAGTCTATAGAACAGGAAATTACTAAGATGCCTAAAGAGCTTTAGAAAGCAGACATGGATCACACAGCCAACTCTGAATTGTTAATAAAGATGTGTCTATATCGCCCCTTTTTTATTTTAGTAAAGATGTAATTTTTGCAACATTGTGGATCTAAATCTGCCATTTAGAAAAGAGTTCCATGGGTAAAAGAGATCCTGTACTCATTATGCATAATCCTATAAATAGAAAGCCTTTCATTTAAGTAAAGCCTGGGTACAGAAAAGCAGATAAAATGCTAGAAGAACAAATGAGGTTGAGTTCTTAACAGCTGAGGATAAGGACAAAAAACCCAAGAATTTTAAGGAACGCAAGTCAATCCCAGCAACACTGGTCTGGTGTTGACTTACTGGCACTGGAGGGACTTGTATTTAGTGTCTCTGTCACTTCTTTAGAGTTGGACTTTTGCACTGATGTCGTGTTTCAGAATAAAGCCATTTAAATTAGACATCATCATTATAGGTCTGATAAGGCCAATTTTTATTTTTCTTCTGAAAATACAAAGAGTTTGGCTATATTTAATTAAATGTAGGAGATTCTCTGCTGCAGGTATTTTTATGCTAAAAATTGTAAAATGATAAATGTAATGTATATAATTAAAAAGAAAAAATTTCCTCTGCTTAAAAAGTTCCCTTGTACTTGTAGATAGTATAGTATCCGAAAAAGTGAAATAAAAAATTAAAATGGATTTAAATTTTAACCATTCAATGCCTCTGTTACATTAAACCACTTAAGAAATTTAAGTCCAGGCCTAAAGGCTATTTCCAGGAATTAAGCAACAGAGAATGTCAATTTTTAAAGTAATTATTTTACATACAAAATAAGTAAGAGGCATCAAAATAGTCATATACTGAAATATATTTCTCTTTTAAACATCTAGTGGAATGATTAGTACCCTTTACAAATATGCAAATTCAGGTACATATGTCAAAACTGTCATACTGACTACAGATTTAAGGAAGATGCAAAACCATGATAAACCTTTGCTTGGCTGAAGAACAGAGGGCCTTGCCAGTGGCATCCATCATTTTGCCAGCTTGTGTTGTATCCCATTCTGCTTGAAACTTTAAAAAGAGCCCTAGTTCGTTTTCTTCCTCTGATATAACTAGGGAAAAAATTACAGTAAATTGTTTCATTTCATCATTTGTTTTAAACACGCAACTAAAATTCTCACAGCAATGATTCTCTCTACATAAGAATTACTTGGGGGAAGAAGAAGAAAGACTTATTTTAAAAATGAAATTCCTGGCCTCCATTTCCAGAGATTCTGATTTTGTAGGTCTGAGGAACAGCTTTTTTTTTTTTTAAACAAGCCCTCTATGTGGTTTTGATGCAGTGAATCCATGAACCTTGCTTTGGGAAAGATGGATCTTTAGTGAAAAAAATTCCAAATGTCAAAATAAAACCACAAATTATGCACTTTCAAATGTTCAGAGATGCATTTTAGGATCACTGCCTCTTACAAAGTGTTTGTTGCCTGTTTAAACCTCATTTACTGACTCCCACCCTGGCTTCAGTTTACTGTGCTCAGTATCCCTGACCCACAGATATCAACAGTTTTTCTGCTGAAACCCTAAAAGTTGTCATGTAGCATGTAGCACACTACTACTCAAAGTGCAGCCCAGGGGTCAGTGCCAGTCCAGGACAATTTGTCAGCAGCCTGTGACATGTACCCAAACTCAGAAACTGTTTGGAAACTTTCACCAGTTTAACTGTTGAATCTGATAACTGTGCTTATTTTTATTTTTCTAAACATTCATTTTTATTGTATTTTACAAAAGTGTCAGTTTACAACAGATTAAAAGTAAAACAAAAAACAAAGAAGTGGTCCTTCACCGTGAAGTTTTAGAAGCATCCATCTAGTGTAAGATGATCCTCTAATCACAATAAGACTAATTAGGGGTGGGGGACCCATAAAATGTTCAGACTGTGAGCTTAAAGTGAAAAAAAATGACAAATGTTATGCCTAATTTAGCCCTACTTTACTGATGAAAAAATTTAAGTTAAAAACTGAAAGGGAAGCCCCTCAGTACTTCTGAGGAAGCAACAGAACTCAGGTCTCACCTGCTAGCTCCCCACACCCATGGCTCCTCCCCAGGCCCACTGCCTGCAAGGATGACCGTAGGAGAGCATGGTGGTGTCTCTGCATTCTGTAATATCATCTTTAATAAAACCTGTGCTGTTTAATGGATGTTAACCTGACCCCGAGTGGACTGGATTTGGGGAGTCTTATTAATTTAATATCTGATTACTTGATGGATGTACAGATTACATATTTCCTAAAAATGACAATAGATAAAACATATAGAATGTTGAATATTGTTAAGTACTATTGTTAAGTAGACAGAGAGTTATGAGAAAGAGGGGTATTTCATTTTAGATATGGGGGTCAGGGAAGGCCTCACTATAAATACGACGTTCGACCAAATCCCTAAAGGAAGTCAGGGAGTCTACTATGCAGATATGCCTACTATGAAGGAGATCGATATGGCTGAAGAGGAAAGAGATTTAGGAAATGAGATCAGAGAGTTGGCCACGTCCAACAGGACACTGTAATTAAAGAAGGAGAGGAGAACCAAATATTTGAGTTCCTATCTGAAGAGGTCAAGAGGAGAGAAGAATTCAGCAGTGAGAAGGAATGGCCAAGAAGAGGAAATGCAGAGAAGTGTGGTGCCTGGAAACCAAGTGAAGAGTGTATCTAGGAGGAGAGAATAATCCACTGTGTTAATGTAAAAACAAAAACTGAGAAGTGATCATTTGATTTAGCTCTTCTTGACTACAAGAACAATTTAGTAGAGTGTTGGGATGAAAACTTGACTGGAGTAAGTACAAGAGAAAAGTGGAAGGAAAGGAATGGAAACTGCATACAATTGTGTCAAATTTTTCTATGAAAGGGGTAGAGGAATGGGATTGTAACTGCAATGGCAAGAAAGAGCTGAGAGTTTTTAAGTGATGGAAGCAAATCCATGTAAGACTCTGGGCAGTAGAACTAAACTCAGCAAAGTCAATCTGTGTCAGAGAATTTGATAAACTGAGGACATTGGGGGCTTTGAGAACAGCTCACTGTGAATATATTTTGTCGTAAGAAACTATTCACAAAATAGTTCAGTAAACTATTTTTATTTGGTATCATTGACATACAATCTTATACTGGTTTCAGATGCAACAGAGTGGTTCAACAGTTATCCATATTATTAAATCCTCACCCCCTCTAGTAATGTTACTATCAACAACATAGAAAGATGTTACAGAGTCATTGACTGTATCCTCCATGCTGTACTACCATCCCCGTGACCAGCTTATATTGTGACTGTGAATTATTGTGCCTCTTTATCCCCCTCACCCTCCCCATGCCCACTTTCCAACCCCTCCCCTTTGGTAACCACTAGTCCCTTCTTAGTGTCTATGAGACTAATGCTGAATAAACTATTATTTTTATATTAAATCTTTCACTTTCAAAAATGCAAGTGATATTTATTTTAAACAGTAATTATTAGATAGATTACTATGATTCCATACCATTGAGTCTTAGCTGGTATTTCTCAACTGTCTTCAGAAGTTCAGTGCATGTCTCTTGAATAGAGTGAAAAACCTTTGAAATATAAATTTTATTAGGACAATTTAAAGAACCATAAACAAATATAAAATATATGTTATAAGCACTTCAAAGCAGAACGTTTTCCTGTAAGTATTATGTCTTCAGTTTTGGTTTTATTTCTGATGTAGAAAGCACATTTAGATTTCTCCAATGAGGGTTATTAAAAAATGGTGATAAGTACATGGGAGCTAATAAAAATTTATAACTGTAGAGGTTGTTCTCTCCTCATCTCCAAACTGTCTAAATAGCAAAAAGGAAAATCCAATATAAACTGCATGAAACATTGCCAACCACAGATGAAAAGAGCATAGATAACCTTAGAAAATCTTAACTCTGAGTCTGGCTCTTCTCCCAATATTAGTCTAACGAAAACAGAGAGTGAATTACCATAAAAAATTTTTAATGTTTAACAACATCAAATATAAATTACTTTTGAATTATTTTTGCTTAGGCTTTTCCATGAATATTAAACCTTCATTACTACTATTGCTAATAGTAAAAAAATATAAAATATCCAGTAGACTTCCGTCTCAAAGTAATCACATGAAAACTTGAGATTAGGACCCATTATACATACAAGATAACTCTTCCCACATACCTATAAATTCAGGTTTTCCCAAAGAAACAAGATGGCATAGGTTATGGTGTAGCCTACTTCCCACAAAGTCCTACACTAAGGAATTGTTATGAGACTTTAGTTCAAAAAGAAATTGGAGATGACTTCCGGGAAGATGGCGGTGTGAGCAGGGCGGCAGAAATCTCCTCCCAACACTATATTTATCTACGAAAACACAGAAAATACATCTATTCCTAAAAGAGAGACGGGAATACACAGGAAAGCGCACAGCGTGCAGCTACACCCGAGAGGACTCGGCACCCCAAGAGGCGGTCTTAAAGAGCCCAGCTGACATACGTGGCAACTATCAGTGACCAAATTATACAGCCATGAAAAGACAGAGGAATATGGTTCAGACCAAAATCAACCAGACAACCCCAGAGAGGGAGTCTGAAGGGATGGAAATGCACAGCCTCCCTGAAAAAGAATTCAGAATAAAAGTCATAACCATGCTGATGGACCTACAGAGAAATGTGCAAGAGCTGAGGGAGGAAGTGAGGGAACTGAGGAAAGACAATACAGAAATCAGACAAGCGATCGACGGGCTTAACAGCAGAATGGATGAGATGCGAGGGCTATTAATGGAATAGAAAACAGAGAACAGGAGTACAGAGCTGAGGCAGAGAGAATAAAAGGATTTCTAGGAATGAAAGAATATTAAGAGAACTGTGTGACCAATCCAAAACGGAACAATATTCGCATTATAGGAGTACCTGAGGAAGAAGAGAGAGAAAAAGGGATAGAAAGTGTCTTTGAAGAAATAATTGCTGAAAACTTTCCCTCACTGGGGAAGGAAGTAGTCTCGCAGTCCACCGAAGCTCATAGATCTCCCAACACAAGGGACCCAAGGAAGACAACACCAGACACATAATAATTAAGATGGCAAGGATCAAAGATAAAGACAGGGTATTAAAGGCAGCTAGAGAGAGAAAAAAGATCACCTACAAAGGAAAACCCATCAGACTATCATCAGACTTCTCAACAGAAACCTTACAGGCTAGAAGAGAATGGCATGATATATTTAACGTAATGAAACAGAAGGGCCTCGAACCCAGAATATTGTATCCAGCACGATTATCATTTAAATATGATGGAGGGATTAAACAATTTCCAGATAAACGAAAGTTAAGAGAATTTGCGTCTCATAAACCACCACTACAGGATATCTTAAATGGACTGCTCTAGA
>JAVSCE010015856.1:0-127551 GCA_032199065.1 Smutsia gigantea | reverse complement strand
GATAAAGAAGATGTGGTACATATGCACAATGGAATATTATTCAGCCATAAGAAGAAAACAAATCCTACCATTTGCAACAACATGGATGGAACTAGAGGGTATTATGCTCAGTGAAATAAGCCAAGGAGAAAAAGACAAGTATCAAATGATTGCACTCATATGTGGAGCATAAGAGCAAAGAAAAAAACTGAAAGAACAAAACAGCAGCAGACTCACAGAACCCAAGAATGGACTAACAGTTACCAAAGGGAAAGGGACTGGGGAGAATGGGTGGGAAGGGAGGGACAAGGGGGGAAAAGGGGCATTACGATTAGCAGACGTAATGTAGGGGTGGGGCTCGGGGAGGGCGGTACAACTCAGAGAAGACAAGTAGTGATTCTATAGCATCTCACTATGCTGATGGACAGTGACTGCAATGGGGTAAGTGGGGGGGACCTGATGAAGTGGGGAGTTTAGTAAGCATAATGTTGCACATGTAACTGTAGATTAATGATACCAAAATAAAATAAAATAAAACAGTCTGTGGATATCATAGATATCCCAAAATGGAGACCTGCCTAAATGAGTCACTCATCTCCTCCCTCCCTCCCTCCTTTCCTTCCTTCCTTGCCTCATACCATTAATAAAATCTTCCAGCAAGTGTCCTGACAAAAGGCTGAAATTCTAATGCACAGGGGCACTTTGTTGTTGACTACTGATTGTTAACTAAAACCAAAGAAACCAACAGCAGACATGTTTTATTTATCACCAGCTAGATGATAAATGTTTTCTGACAAGCAGCTAGACTTTCCTTAAAACCATATCATAAGTATCTACTAAGTATGTGCTAATTCCCTACATCTGCTGTAAAGATTATTGTAAGCTTGGTGGCTCAGAACAACACAAACTTATTCTCTTAGAGATCTGGACGTCAGAAATCTAAGCTGGGTTTCAGTGAACCAAATGCAGGCTGTCAGCAAGGCCACGATCTTCCCCAGCACCTAGATACCCAATCCTGGTGCCTGTCTCAGGCTCCTTCCTCAGCTTCCGAGCAGTAGCATGGCGTCTTGCTCCAGTCTTCCCATGGCCTTCCTTGCCAGCCACATCCTTCTGTCTCCACTGTGATTACAGCTGGAGCCCAGCCAGGGGACCCAGGACAACTTCCCCAACTCGACATCCCTAACCACACCTGCTCCATCACTTTTACACTAAAGGGTAACGTTCACAGGACCAGGATATCTTTGGAGCCATTATTCAGCTGGCCACACTCCCCTACAAGATCATGAACTCTTAAGGGGCAAGAGCTGCCTTTAGATGCTGTTTTCAGAAGCCTTCTCAGGGCCTAGGGATGAGGGGCGCTCAGCAAAGTGAGCTAGAAGAATGACGACCATGAGCTGCCCACCCTTGCATGGTCACTACCACTGCTTCTGAGCTTCCACAGCTAGTGCTCCGTCATGCTTTTATACACTATGCTACTTGCTTTATACCATGCTTTGCAAAATCACCTTTAAAATGTTGGTGAAGCATTCGTTTTTATCCCTTTCCTTCAGCCTTTCTGACTTTCACTAGCTTCAGAATGTGGATTTATTTTTTCCATTCCTATCAATCTTCTTGGTTTTTCCAGTATTCCCATAAGTTTCTCAAAACTCCTGGCCAAGGCCACCAGGCCCTAGTGGAGAAAACCATCCCAGGCATGTGACCCCACCCCATCTGGATTCCCCAATGCCATGTTGCAGCAGCTGGCCAGTTTAATCATCCCTCCTGCCAGGCAAGTTTGGCTTGTGGATAAATCAAGGAAGCTTGGCAACAAAAGTCAGGGACAGTCTGGCTTCCTGGGAAGAACTTCACTTTGCAAATATATTGCTTTCTCAGTCATAAACAAGGTCACTGACGGGGCCTTTCACCTTCATGAGATATTCAAAGTTTCAGAAGGAAAAACACCCTGTGGGCAGAGGAATCTTAGCTCTTCTCACAGAGCCTTTCTTTAACATAATTTCTCCATCGTAAATTTGTTCTGGTTAACCCAAGAAGACCTGTGGTGTTTGATTTGTGTGACCAAACATCTTAAATCTCACTGCTAACTTCAAGTCCCTAAATCTGTTTTGCTGACAAGAGAAGAAAATCTGGAAGGCCCAGACTTCACACACGTTCTCTTTGGCGGTCCCCAGCAATGGCTGCCAAGTTGATGTTAATCATTTTGTTTGTTTGGACATGAGGATGTAAAACAGGCCCCCTTATGCCCCTCCCAGCCTGGGAGCCTGAGCCCTGGTCAGCAGTGAGGAAGGAAAGTGTGTGGCGAGTGCAGGGGCGGCAAGACAAAGGGTTGGGAGCAGGTTCAGGGACGGTGCGGCCCACAGCCACCTGTGTGGTGGAATGCACCCTCCATAGAAGCCCACAGGAACACTTCTGGTCCCACCTACTCTTTCAGAGGGAAGGCTGTTTACCTTGAACCTGCAGTGGACTTTGTGACTGCCTCAGTGGGAGGGACCTGGGGGAAGGCCATAACAGGCCTCTCTCTCTCCCCGCCTCTCTCTCTCTCTCCCCCTCTCCTTCTCTCCCCCTTGCCCCTAGAACCCAGCCACCATATTTTTAGGAAGCCATATAGAGGGTGTCCCAACCAAGAGTCCCATTCAGGGTTTCAGCCAAAATCCGGCATCACCCACCTGATGAGTGAGTGAGAGGGAGTGACCAAGCCCCCAGAAGATCCCAGCCCTTAATCTTCATGCCACCCCAGCTGGGGGTGAGGGGATTAAACACCAACTAACCCCACCAGGTCCTGCACAAATTACAGAGTCATGTGCAAAATATATGTTCAGTTTTTTTTTAAGGCACTAAATTTTGAGTAATTTGGCAAATGGCCAGGGTAAATAGAACAATATGGAAGCTGGAGACCAAGATTGTTCACAGAAGGCAAATGGGCAGGACCCGGGGACGCGCAGAGCAATCAGCAGGCCAAGCCAGCAGTGAAAGAGCATGCTAAGGCTGACACCGTTCTGAAAGGTCGGGGGCCGTGAAAGGTCATGAGGTCACGAATACCCTTGCATTTCTCCAGCTATAGGAAAAAATCATTTTCCTGCTGGAGATCTGCCTTCCTAACCAGTGGCTGCCTCTACTGTGGTGAAGAATACTGTAAGTCTCCAAAGCTAAGTTCTTGTTTTAAAGGGTCAATCAGTCAGCTTATTCCAAAAGGCAGGATGACAACATCAGGCCACCCTCATACCACCGTTCTCTCTCCTAAGCTCCATACGGCACGGCCAGCTGCCTGACCCACAGGCATCTTGCATTCAACTTGAAGAATGAGCCCATCAGCTTACCTCTGTCACCGTCGTAGCCACACACTATTTTCTCTATGCCTCACGGTCATCACTGAGTTAGCAGACACAAAAGAGAAAGGAATCACAGCCCACCACTACAAAAATGTCATCAAACCACAAAGGTAGACAGCAAGAGGGAGAAAATGGAATAACACATCTACAAAACAATCAGAAAACAATTAACAAAATGGCATTGCTAAGTCTTCACCTGTAAATAATTACCTTAAATATAAATGAATTAATTCTCCAGCCAAAAGACACAGAGTGGCTGAATGGATTTCTTAAAAAAACCAACTATGTGCTGCCTATAAGAGACTCAGTTTAATATTAACATCACACCAGGCTGAACACGGGATGGAAAATGATATACCATGTTGCAAATGGTAACCAAAAGGGAGCAGGCGTGGCCATTCTCATGTCAGACAAAGTAGACTAAGTCAAAAACTGTCCCAAAAACAAAGAAGGTCGTTATTTAGTGACAAAGAGGTCAGTTCATCAGGACAATACAGGATACAACAATTACACATCTATGTGCACCCAACACTGGAACACATGTCTGCAGAAAGATGTATCACAGAAAGTAACACAGCTTTATTTGTAATATCCAAAAACTGAGAGCCCAGAGGTCCATTAATAGTACAATGGATTTAAAATATTGTGGTATAAATCATTCAGTGCAACAGTACACAGCAGTGAAAAAATGAACTATTCCCCATGCACAATATGGACAAATCTCACAGACATACTGATGAGCAAATATGGCACCACAAAGCAGCTGCACACATTATGATCCAATTGAAGTCCTGTAGTTGGGGGTCAGCTGGGTTGGGGTTTCCTCACGACTACCCTGGTGTGCCACAGGCTCCAGAGTCCTTCAGTGCAGCCTGGTGTTTGGGGGTCGGCGCTGGACTACCCGAGTCAGCTCCATTCTCCAGCCCAGCGCTTCCAGAAGCACCTCCAAGCCCGTCTCCGGCACGCTCTCTCCCCAGGCCCAGCACAGGCTCCTTTGCCTCTTACTCACTGACTGTTAAGCTGTCAAGGGGATGGACAGTCCCTGTTGTTCTGACTCAGCCCAAGTCTTAGGTGAGCACTGTGTCCTAGGCCATGGGGTGGGCTCCCCAGCGATCCCGTCCTGCTCCGAGAGGCAGGCAACCTCTCACGGTCTCAGGCAGGATGCACTCCAGCCCTCCCTCAAGGGAGAAGGGTTTCTTTCTGTTGCCTTCCCCCAGATGCACCGGGTCTTTACCTGCTTTCCCTTCAACTGCTGAAGGTTTTTAGTCTGCCAGGATGACAGAGGAGGGGTCCCTGGCCGGGCCACACGCCTTTGCCTCAGCATCTGCTGCCCACCTCCTCCTCCAGGTCTGCTCCTGATGGAGGCTTTCTTAGGACTTAGGACCCTCTCCCTGTCTCCATCTGTCTCCTGAAGGCTGTGGAGCAAATCTGAAAGAGGGAGCCAGTCCTGCAGCTCGCAGGGGGTTGTAGTCTCATGCTGGCCCACCTGGGCTCTAACAACTCATTACAATTGTAGTTGACTCCTTCTAATTGGCTGCACCGCATCTGGTAGCATCCGCCCAAGGTAAGCAAGTGTTCCTGCCCAGTCTCCTTACACACCCCCGTCTCTCCCTAGATCACAGGTTGGTTGGCCCTGTGGCTTTGGCTCTAAGGAATTCAAGAAATGTGGTGAATTTGGTGATTGTCCACCATTATCTGTTTTGCTGTTGGGAGGATGGGAGCGATGCTCCTTCCAGCTTTCCACAGCCTGGGGTAGTCTTTGTTGCAGACGTCTGTTGAAGACTGAAGAGTCTCTATCACGACTTATATTAGGAAAGAAATAAATGGCAGAAACTCAAGTGACCGTCAGAAGGGAAAAGTGCAGTACAGTGTGACACATCCAGATGCTGGAAGCCTAAGCCACACAGAAAAGATGAGACAGAGCTACACAAACTATCAGAGATAGAAGCCATGACATAGACAATAAAATAAAACGAAGTCACCTAAGAAGTGTGGTACGATCCTATTTAAGGAAAAAAACAGAATGCTTGTGTGTGTATGGGTGTGTCAACTGGCTATCTGCACAGAAAATATCTTTTAGGAAACACTCTGATACATTAACACCCAAGTCACTTCTGCTATACAATGCATGTTTTAAAAACATATATTTGTTCCAATGTGTTTAATATATTAGGGAGCGGTTTGAGCATAAGAAGAATTTTGCATTTGTTTATTTGCAATTTGTCCACAAGAAACACTAAGTGAATGCAGAACTCTGACACTCAAGTCCACAAGCAAAAGCCAGAACTTTCCCAGGTGAAGTGCCATACCTGTGAGGGTATTATGTATTTCTTGGCCATTTAACATGTGCACAACTGAGGTATTCTTACGATGCCAATGTTTGTTGTAATATTGTCACTGATGAAATTTTTTAGTATTATTCCTCTAACCCATTTTCACATAAACCCTGGGCTTTTGCTGCATGATTTTGCATTGCATTGTAATTTTTAGGAATGTATGTGTCATATTATAGCAGAACTGTATGGATTCTAGGAATGAACTGAAGGGGTGAGGTGAACAGATCTTTCACTTTTTATATTACACACATCCAAATATTATATGGGTAAAATAAAAAACAAGCCTCAAAAGTGGCAAATTAAGGAACAAATGCACAGAGTACCTGGGAATACCAGTCAGGCAGACTGTAATGTAGCTGGTACATCGAGCAGTGCACCATGGCAGCCCTGATGTTCTGGAAAACTCCTGATGGGTATGGAAAATGGTGTCTAAGACCCTCCCTTAGAGACTGACACCACCATCCACATGGCAAAGGCTCTGTGAAGCTCTCCAGCAAAGAAACGTGCCCTGCTGTAATTAACCCAGAGCTTCTAAAACATATATGACCGTGGGGCATTTTTTTGATGTAGCATCCATTAATGTCCCACGAGATGGAATACAATGCTTGGTCAAAACCAATCCAGAACATAAAATCTGCCATCTTGTTATGGAGTGAATGAAAATGAGACTGAAACTTGGAAAGAGTATATTTGGGTGGGATTAGGAGGAAAGAATGAAGAAAGAAGTACTTGAGGTCTGATGGTCACATTTTCAGGTGGCAGCCTTGGGATTTTCGCTGTGTGTTCCCTTTCTGGAACCTACTATGTGGCTCCGCTGGACCACAAAGCACCAGATGAAGGAAATCTCTCGGGACTCTGGCTGGTGCCCATTCACTCAGAGCAACTCTGAGCAAATTCACGACTCAGGATCACCTCACACTCGCTGTCAACTCAGATCATTGTTTTCACTGACCTGAGAATTCTTGAGCCGCAGCTTGTACTCACTGACTTCACATGAATTTTAAAAGACAGATTTCCTCTGGGAGTTCAGCCCAGACACATTCACCAACTGATGATCCAAGATTCTTCCTACACTACATGAAATGCTTGGCCTCAATAAGAAAACTCTAAGGAGAATATTCGTAAATGAAGCCTGTAGACTGAGGGACATTGGGCTTAGCTTTGTGTGAAATACAATGTATTGTGGCCTGACTTACTTAAGAGCCACGGCTCCTCTCTCTCCCCTGAGCTGTGAGCTGGCCAGAAGCTCTAGGATTTCCAGAGGTTGGAGACAGGTCTAATACCACACAATTAAAGCATGAGGGAATCTCTCTCTATGGTCTTAGTTTAAGGACTCAGGGGTCTAGAAATAAACCCTCTCTTAGAGGGTAAAAAATTCTTGCATGGAGTATTTAAGCACAAGTAACTTCAGGCAGCTTTAGACGATTCCCCTTTAGGGATCACACTCGGCCATCACAGAACGCTGTTCAGTCCCAAACCTAAAAATTGAAAGAAAGGAAATTCTGTACTCAGAGGCCCAGGGGTAACCAGGCTATATTGAGTACAATTCTGGGGAAAGTTGGCTTATGTCACACTGCAGAAAGATAAGACCACAAGGCTTATTTCCCACGTTCATTAGAACTGGCCTCCACTACAAAGGGTGCTTACACACGGGCAGGGTCACCAGAAGGCACCACAGGATGGACGACAATCTTTCCTCCACCTGCTCCTACAGACCCTGGCCAGAGCCCACGCTCAGCTCATGTTCAGTAAATGTTTACTGAGTAAAGGAACAAATGAATGCTACAGAAATACACCCCCATTTTCCCACAGATTGTACAGTTTATTAGTCCAGTGAAAAAAATGTGGTCTCCTCATTATGGCTTTCTTAATTAAACCCAACTAGACTGAAAACAGTGTACGTGGAGGGCAAGGTGGTCCAAGGGAGGTTTCATCCCAGCTCTGCGGTTCATCACATCTGTAGCTTTGGGATTTATCACCCATCTGTAACCTTGGGAAATTCACTCCAATCCTCTAGGCCCCAGTTTCCACCTACAGAATGTAGATGCAGCTGCCCCACAGGGTCAGTGTGAGGATGAAACAGACTATACACAGTATTTAGTGAGGTGCCTGACACACAGAAAATTCTCCATGCACATCAGTTACTACCAACAGGTGTCAAGTTTTGAGTGAGCCACTCTCTCACATGCCTTCAGTAATCAGGATTTTTACAAATGACAGTCTCTTCTTCCAAGTAATTATATAATTCCCCAGAAAATAAATAACATGCTCAAAACAATGATGTTTACAATGTACCAGGACACTGTCCTAAATTTTTTTTTTAACTTACAAATACGATTTTTAATCTCAAAACAACCCTAAGAGGAAAGTTTCACTCTTATCCTCATTTTACAGATGAGGAAAGCTGAGAACAAGAAATTAAATACTTTGCCCAAGGTCACACAGCTAATAAGAGGTTAAGACTCAAACCCATACAGTCTGACCACACAGTCTGCTCTTAACTGCTGTCTCAGTGATTCTGCTATTTACTGCAACAGATCTGACTATCAAATTATCCCACACAAAGAAGACATTTTGATTTTGTTTTTATTAGTCGAGAAAAGAAAAAAAATGACATATTATTTTCAGGCATCAGCCAGACCATTAGAAAACATTCCATCTGTTTGTGCCTTAATCCAGTCAAGAAATAACAAAAATAAATTCAAGAAAAGGAGAAAAAAACACTTGAAATATTGGATTACTATGAATTCTACATGGCTTAAGCAAGCCTCCAGCTAAAAATCATCTTTAAATCTAATCCTCAATCACATTTAAATTAATTCCCTCCAGACTGTAGCAAAACTTAAAAGTACCCCACTTGTCCCATTATTTTTCAATCTGTTTGATGGAAAATGAACCAAAAACCTACACGAGCATAATTTCAAATGTCTTACGTCGTGAAAGCTAACTGCATCACAGGAGCAACGTTTCTTCCACCTTAATAGTTCAAAAAGGCATTCTCCTCCTCAGCCAGACTAAATCAGAATAGGGGAGGGGGACTCCAGACCCCTGACGTCCAGGTCTGGCACCGTGCAGAACTGGACAGAAGGAGGTTTCCGAGCACACGTGCAAGGCCAGGCGCTGGTGTTCTTGGAATTCACACACAGAAATTCTAAAGATGGGTCCATCCAGGAGAACAGTGCAGGCAGCCAGGAGGCCAGGGATGCGGGGAGCACGGACAGCAACCAGAGCAGGTGTGGGGGAAGGCGGGAACGGAGCCCCCGTGGGAAATACAGACAGAGAGGCCACGCAGACCAGGTGAGGACATGCAGTCAGGAAACGTCGCTCATTCATTAGAAATTATGTTTGTTCATACATATTATGTTCCAGGCAGAGACAGGAGATGGTTCGATCAACAAACCAATGGCAGAGATAAAGATGGCAAGTTAATAGGGATTCAGAAATCCTAAACTGATTGAAAGCTTAGTCATTGAAAGAAACCGGTTTCCCCAAAAGCTGAGAGTACAAGGCCTGGCAGGCCGCCATCAGGGAGCAGGTGGAGAGCCGGGGCCGGGTTCACTCTTAGTGTCATGTCCGTGGTTATGGTTCGGGCCTGGTCTTCCCACGGACTCGGGCTCCAGACTGAGCCTCACAGGGAACTGGCACAGAGCCTGCGCATGGCCGATGCTCGACAGCCCTGGAGACGGGCCACTCCTTATAAAGCTAAGCTCCCACTTACCCTGTAACCCTCAGGTCACCGCTCACACTCAGGCATGTATCCCAGAGAAATGAAAATGTTCACCCACACGTGCACCCACACACACACACACACACACACAAACTTATAGGATCACCCCACTGTACACCTGAAACCAATATACTGTCTATCAACTATAGTTCAATTTTAAAAACTTGTACACAAATGTTGGTAGCAGCTTTTTTTTTTGAAGTTTTAGACATCATTTTATTGATTTGTGAAGTTTCATACTTTTCATGAAATTATCATTAGCATTTTTTAAGTTTATTTTGATATCATTAATCTACAATTAAATGAGCAATATTATGGTGATTACACTACCCCCTTCATCAGGTCCCCCCCCACCAACCCCATTACAGTCACTGTCCATCAGCGTAGTGAGATGCTATAGAGTCACTACTTGTCTTCTCTGGTTGTACAGCCCTCCCCGTGCCCCCTAACATTACATCTGCTAATCGTAATGCCCCTTTTTCCCCCTTGTCCCTCCCTTCCCACCCATCCTCCCCAGTCCCTTTCCCTTTGGTAACTGTTAGTCCGTTCTTGGGTTCTGTGAGTCTGATAGCAGCTGTATTCTTAATGACAGAAATGGAATGACTTTCAGTGGGTGAGTGGTTAAAACACACTCTGGATCGGCCTTGCAATGAAACGCCACTCAGCGATAAACAGGAACGAATTTGGACGACCACCTGGATAGATTTCAGGGCTTAGGGGAAAACATCAATCGCAATAGGTAATATATGATTCCATTTACATAATATTTATCAAAATGACAAAAACATAACAAAGGATGATTCCTCGTTGCGAGGGCATAGCGATCCTCTTTATACTGATGGAATATTGATTTGGGGGGAGGTTACACAAATCTGTACATGAGATACAAATGCACAGAGCTGCATGCAAGGCCACAAATGAGGGTATGAAAAGACACCACATTCTTAGAGTCACTGGAATCTTGTCTGGACCATCCGTCTACTCCCCGTTTCCTAAGGAACCCCACTCAGCAGGACAGTCAAATGCTACCTGTACTGCAGACAGACCAAGACGAGAGAAGAAAAAAGCCCCAGCTTAATTTCAAGCCCCAGTAGAAATATTTTTTGAAGTGAAAAGGGTATGTATTTAATAGGATACTAAGAGGCTATTAATACACAGAGGGGAAAAGATTTATTTTCAATAGGCTACATATGCATGACACCACAAAGGACATGGAAACTGAGCAAAGGGTAATGGTTTTGTTGGAGAGCCATTTAAATGCCTCTGCTGAGCGGAATCTTTGACTTCAATTCCAGATCGAAGCCGAATCATCCCATGCTTCTTATTCTTCAGTGAAACCTCCCGCAGCAGCACCGTGCGGTTGGCTGGCCTGCGTGAGAATCCGGGTCCCCGCCTGCTTAGCTCCGGAAGCTTCCTGCCCAGTGCACGGGAGGGTGCAGGTGTGGGCTAGGGCTATGTCAACCCCCAAGAGGAGACCCAGGGTCACACTTCCTCAGTCCTGTGCCCTTGCTGATCACATGTTGCCCAGCCTACAACACCCTGCCGCTGTTGACCTGATCTTCTGGGACCACCACAGCCCCACGGCACTGCAGACACCGCCCAATTCCTCGTCTTTTTAGAGTTGGCTCCAGGCTCTGCCAAGACTGAGTCACCTCCCCCACCTCCCAAAGTGGGCGGCCTGCAAACCAAAGGGAGGGAACAGGCAGATGGAAGCATCCGGGCAGAGGGCAGAGGCGCTTTCAGCTGAGCGGCGGACTGCAGAGAGAGCCGGCCTTGAAGCCATAGGCCCACACACGCCACATGCATGTCAGGGCCACCCTTTGATGCCCACAGCCATCTCAGGCCAGGCTCCCCAGGCCCTGTCCGGCCCAGATGCCGCCCTCCTCTTGCACTGTCAGATGCCCACAGTCTGCTCCCCACAGCAGCATGCAGGACGCCTCAGCTCCAGGGAGACCTGGGACCAAGTCAGGGGGATAAAACACAGGAACCATCTGAGCACAGCACAGCTGGGAAAGGAGCGAGTCAGGAGCCAGCAGACCAAAGTGTGTGTGCATGTGTGAGCGTGTGTGTGCATGGGCCTGGATGTGGGTGCACACACACCTGCCTGGGTGTGAGCGTGTGTGTGTGACAGGGTTGCCGTGAGTGTGTGTGTGTGTGTGTGTGAGCATGTATGTGCATGGGTCTGGATGTGGGTGCACACACACCTGCCTGGGTGTGAGTGCGTGTGTGTGACAGGGTTGCCATGAGTGTGTGTGTGTGTGTGTGTGTGTGAGTGTGTGTGTGCATGGGCCTGGATGTGGGTGTACACACACCTGCCTGGGTGTGAGTGTGTGTATGTGATGGGGTTGTCATGTGTGTGCATGGCTGAGGGTGTATGTGTACACACGTCCATGAATGATGAGGAAGGAAGAAGAGGTAAACCATTAGGAGCATTTATTTGGGCCAGAAAACTACTGTCTAAAAGCAACTTGGCCAAAAGCAAACTGGTCAGCATGGTGATTATTTTTCAAACATCAATATCCCTAGCCTCTGGTTTCTAAGCATCTTAGCCAGGGTTCCCCCAAATCAGAGCCCAGAATGGAAACCCGCATGCAGTTAGCCGAGGTAGGAGGTGATGCAGGAGTGGAGCGCTGGGAGAAGGCAGGCAGGCCCACCCCAGGGTGAGCTGCCCAGCTCACTGCTGCTCACCCTGCCAGGCCTCCGGAGGCACTGCTTGGCTGTCCCCACAGAGGAGCCCCCAGGCGGGCGCCGACTCTCTGTGGACTCAGGGCACCTCTACCCCCTGCACACAGGTGCGGGCTTCCTGCTCAGAATGGGAGCGGGTCCCGGGCAGGAGGCCAGGGCACAGCGACACTGGAGCTCCGGGGAGGGCAGGACCTGAGCAAACAGGACAACCGGCCCTTCCTGCCAATTGCCACCGCTGAGGCCAAACCTGAGGCCTGGCTGGAGGCCAAGGGGCACACAAATGGCATCTGAGCCAGCAGGTATTGATGAATTTCTTAGTCCTTCCCATGGCAAGGGCAGGTGAGACTGGATGGGAAAGGTAAATGTCACAGAGCCGAGGGAGGCCGGGGCCCTGCGGGGTGCCAGAGAAATGGGGCAATACCAGAGGGAGGCACCGGGTGGGGAGGTGCCAGACCCTCCCCTGCCGAGTCCCGCTAGCACCACGTGCTCCCCTAGCAGTGGCTTGTCACATCCCCACCATCCAGAGCGAGGCCCTCGATGGCACAGGCTGAGGGCCTCCTTGGCTGCGTGACTAGGTGGCCGGCAGCTTAAAGACATATCAGGAGACTAGGAATTAAATTTTCTTGAAGATGGTGCAGTGTAGGGAAGAAAAAGACACACACACTGCATGAGTTATGCCTTTGCTCGTCTCGTCAGCTGACACACACCGAGAGTGGGAGCGATATTTTGCCCAAGAAACCATAGTAAGTATGTGAACACTATTAACACCACCCACATGAGGTCACAGTGCTTTGCCAGCAGGATGAACAAAGGTCTCTTGGAATGTGACTAGAGAAGAGGATATTGCTCTAACAAGCATCTTTTTCTGTTAATTCTTCTACAAGAGATAATTGATAACATGAAAGTTTTCCCTTTAAAACATTCATCTTATCCATGTGCTTAATAACAGGATATTCTCAGCCTGCTCAGCAGCGCCTGCAGCAAAGCAATTATTTATTTTAACATTTTCATTTAAACCAAATGGCATGAAAATTCATCATGGCACCCTCACAGATATGACGTAACAGACCAACGCCGTCTCAGCTCTGCTCTTGGAAGCCATCTATCCTCCCAGTAACGAGACAGCCATGGTCAACACAAATTATAGCTGACTTTTCTGTATTTGCTCTTTGGATACGACTGTGACACCACGACAAAAAGAATATCCAGCATCAGGGCTCTGTCAACGGTGAAGCCCACCTCGAGCCGCGGTGGGCCCAGAGAAGCCCCTTTGCTTCAAGGACACTGTGCCTCTCCTGCTAGATTACATGTTTCTGGAGTCAGCAGAACAGCCACCTGCGATGCCCACAGCACTGCTCACGATAGACGGTGCGCACGTGTCTCCCAGCCCCAGAGCGCATCAGCTACAAGAGGGCCTCTCTCTTCCTCAGCTAAGCGACCGTTTCTAGAATCTTCCAGAATCCAAGAGCTCTTATCATCAAGGGAACACTCGCTAGGTGACCTTTAATTAGTGGTGAAATATACTCCCAGATAAGTCAAAGAGGATGACAATTTATTCTTGTAGGACTCTCATCAATACCCCAGGAGCTCCTGAAGAGCCAGTAACTCAAATTTATTGTTTAATCGCTTCTATTTCATTTCAACCACGGAAGTCCCTTTCGGCGGAAAGGAGGCAACCACAGCTCCAGCTGTCCAGAGGCAGTTGGGAAGTAACATGGCCAGGATGTTGCTTTGTCAGCTAATGGTCCTGCCTCCCTACCACACGGAGCCACCCGGGTGGTGTGTGCATGAAGTGCTGGCGGCAGGAGCCCATTACTGCCTTCTGACCACACACTAGCTTCAGCAACATCTGCTTTCCTCTCCCGCATGCCGGAATAGACAAAGCGAGAGCAAGATACAAACCCCTAACCCTAAGACTGCTTGGTCCCTAAATTCCGCTTTACACCAAATATTTCAATTCCAAAATCTGAATGTACTACAGCAGGTCATTTCCCAAAGAAATCTGTTTTAATCAGGGTGTATTTGGTTGTCTGGCATACAAATCCACACAGCTACCTCCAGAAAAGGATTTATTATAGGGTATAGGTTTCAGGCTCCCAAAGCTGAAGAAGTGGGGAGGGGCGCCTCCAGGGACCTCCACGGGGTTCCATGAGCCTCCTGCCTCCGCCAGCAGGACAAGCTGCCAGGCAGGGTTGGCTTCCTCTGGGGCCTCTGCTCAGAGTGCCATCTCTAAGTGCACACCTTCAAGTTCCACAGGGACAATTAGACCTACCTTAGGCCCAGGGCCCACCTGTGGCCAAGCAGTCGTGGCCAAGAGGGAGCACGTCTCAGGACCCCTCACAGCTGTGTGGGCACACAGTTCTGTATTAGACAGCAGGTGGGTAAGCAGTTTCCCCACACAAGGTCAAAATGGAAAGCATTCATCTCCTAAGGAGGTTTTCTTCCGAACATCTCAGACACTCCCTCTCCGCGGGCACAGCTGAGGCCGTGGTTTCTGCCTGCTTCCCCCTGTCGGTTCGTGGATAAGACCCGTCCTATCCCCACTTTCTCAGGTGTGTGGCCTCCTGCCAGCGTAGCAAAGACCTCCCCAGCAGGGCCTCCTCGGCATCTATCCACAGGGCAGGAAGGGGGCCTCAGAGGGTGAGCACATGGGTATGGCGCCCTCCTGAGACCCAGAGAGTGGGGAGACACGGAACAGCTCTGCCTCCCTGTCATTCATCCTCAGCGCAGATGAGACGTCATGGGACTTTATGAGTGCTAAATCAGTTTTATTGGCCATGTGATTTGATTGATCTTGTTAGACCTGACAAGTAATCGATTGGAAAAATATATATATACCTTCCCGGAATGGACTCTCCATCTGAAGGTAAAGGGCACTAACAGTGCGGGGACAGAGTCAAGAAGCAGCCTTGGTAGAATATCACCAGGTCCAAGGCCCTGGCAAGAGGCCACATTTTGATCTCCAAAAGCCAGAAGGCCTGGGGAGGGAGAGAGAGGAAAGGCGGGATGTCCCCTCCAGGTGCCCCGCAGAGCTGCTGTGGGCCGCTCGTCCCCTGGGTTCCCACCGCAAACTCACAGAGACGACAGCACAGCCAAGCAGCCACAGGGCAGAAGCTGTCGTGCAGACTCAGGAAGACGCCTGGGAGGGGACAGTGCCAGCGTCCACTGGCTGCCCGATGTGATAGGGGAAGGCTACCCTAGACCCAACTCACCCTGACTGCCGTTCTCCAGCCGGGCCACCCTTAGCCAGTCCCTACCCTCTGACCCTCAGTGTGCCTATCTGTGGGAGTAACCAGACCTCCCACTCCAGACTACGGTGGAGAATAGTGTGAGGCTGGCAGGAGACGGTATGTGTGAAGCCCCGTGGCTGTAGACACTCGTGGGCGCACGTGCCCCTGCTCCCTCCCAATGCTGGTCACAAAGGCAGAGGGCTCAGCGGAAAGCCCAGCTGCAGAACCCACTAGACCGAGGCTGGACGCTGGTCCTGAGTGCCTAACAAGCTGTGGCATCTTTGTCTCCGTATCCATCTGCTCTGGCTGCCAGAACAGAATACCAAAAACCAGGCTGAAATTTATTTTCTCACCATTCCGGAAGCAGGCAGCCCAAGACCAAGGTGCTGGCCGACCTGGTTTCTGGTGAGAGCCCTCCTCCTGGTCTGTGGGTAGCCACCACCTCTCTGTGCTCACGCAGCTGAGTGAGGGCGAACTCTCGTCTCTTCTCACAAGGCCACTGATCCTATCAGATCAGGGTCCCACCTTTCAACTTACTCATCCTTAATTACTTCTGTAAGGGCCCTGCCTCCAACACAGCCATGCTATGGGGGTTAGGGTTTCAGCAGACCAGTCTGGGGGAACGTGCTTCAGTCCTGCGCAGGTACTTATTACAGATTCCCAGACCCTGTCCAGACCTACTGAATCAGAGCCTCTGGAGGTGGGAGCCAGTGAGCTGACTTTTTAACAAGCCTCTCCACCCAGCTCCATGCCAGGGGGCTGCACGGCAGTTTGCTTTGAGGAAACGGAACATAAAGGCAAACCGGTGTTGCGTGTTGAAAGCAGGCTGGGCCTGCCCTGCACCTGCCCGTGGAGCAGGGGAGCCCTTTATAAGGGGCAGTTAATTACCAAGGGTCCCTTGTAAGTCCCCGCTTCACCAGCAGCACAGACGAGAGCAGCTGCCTCTGCTCTGCCCCTCCCCAAGCCACCCTCCTTACGCTGCGACCAGAGGGTCCTCTGCGAGCATGAGAATAAAAGTCAAGGGGGCTTTTAGAGACCCTGTTGTTTCAAGAGAAAAAGGGGAACAAATTGAACAGCAAGAGTAGCTTAGAGATGCCAGACACCCGTCACCCCCACAACTGCCAAAACCCTGCTCTATTTATTCAGTTTTTTCTCACTTTTAATCATTGTGCCAGATAAGACTTTAGAAGTTCATCCTTAGAGTCCAACTGGACCATTTTATAGGTAAGAAAAGAGAGAGACTAAGAGATCTAGACATTCTGGTTTTTAATTTATTTGTGTCTTAAGCAGAAAATTTCAGACTGAACAAATGAGAGCTGGTGTTTTCAGAATGGAAATTACCTAGAGATTTCAGGGGTCAACAGTCAGTTACATGCTTTTGGGAACTGAGTGAACTGGGCTCCTTCCCGTCCCAGAGCCCCAAACAGCTGTGTGGGCTGAAGGGCATTCAGGTAGCGGCGGCCGCCTGGGACGCAGGACACTTCCCACGACGGCCCCCTTGGGAAGCCAGCTGGGTGCTTTCTTACAGAAGTGAACATGCCCAACCCCCACCAGCCGTCGCCACCACAGCCCGCCTCGCCACCTGCTGCCTGAAGGGCCTCACCCGCTGTGCGTGTCCTGAAGGCTCCGCTGATATTCCGCAGAGCGGTGGCCCCTCCACAGGCCCGGGACCAGGAAAGCTCAGCTCTGCAGGGACAAAGGGGACCGTGGCCACATCACCATCGTCTCTAGCACAGCGTCCTTGCCAGGGAGATGAAGAGGGCAGGCCAGACATCTTCCAAGCCTGCTGGCCTCATCTCCGCATGCTGACGCTCCCAGCTCAGCTTCAGAGTGCCACCGGCAGAAACCCATAGCCTGGAGTAAATCCCGCCTGTGCACACACACAGACTCATACCATCTCACACACACACACACACACAGCCCTCTAGGAGTTAAGCCTGCTGAGAGTGAACATGAAGAGTGGCCTGGGAAAAGCAGGAAATCCTAAGAAAGTGCATAGAAAGGATTTTCTACTTCTCCACAAACCCCTCTCAGAATGGTCTTTGGAGATTAAAGAAAGGGGTAACATATTTAGACTGAATTCATACACAAAAGACACAGTGAAACGTGCTCCCCCTCCACAGCCGTGTGCCCTGGGCCAGCCAGGGGAGCACCCCCAAGCACTGGGAGGGAGGCCGGCTCTGGCGCTGCCTGTTCCATGGTTCCTAGGGACCCTTCACCAGCGCCTGTCCCCAGTTTGTGCTGGCCACCATCACTGATGGACTTACAGACAGGCAGCAGCCTCTGGCCGGGGCCCCCAAGAGATGCACACATCTGCCTGCCTGCCTGCCTGACCTGGGCAGCCCTGGCTGGGTCACTGACTGCACAGTGGATGTGACGTTCAGTCAATGAGCTCCACCACAAAGACGTGTTTCACAAGGCGACACTGTATTCCAGTCGAGGGGTGGCCACCAAGTTAGTGTCTCAGTGCTGGGGATCTAAATAGGTGCTGTGCGTCTGGCCAAGGCACCGACACGGCAGGCTCAATACGGATAATATCTGGTTCCGGGCAACGTATTTAAGCAGGTTAATGAATGCAGGCTAGCAGGTGATCTATTTCCAGCCAGTAATTATGCTTTAATGTGTGATATATCCATTTCTGGATGAGGTGTATCAAATCTCTGATAACCGTGTATTTATTTCACGTTATGTATGCACATGGCCATTAATATTCATTTCGATGTTTCATGCAGCTGCTCTGCCATGCCACATCCCTCCAACTCTTGCTGAGGTTTGGAAGTGAGTGGTACCTCATAAAACACCACTTCATTAAGAATCAACAGGAGTGACCCAACCAGAACAATTTTTTATGGCTGAAGGTTGAACAGAGAAATACCAGGCTCACTTCTCACAGGGGAACGAGACAATGAAATCTTTATTGGAGAATCCTGTCCATCAGGAAGGCACTTCCTCTTGTCCGGGGCAGCCTGGGGTGAAGCCCCAGCCCAGCACGACTCAGCCGATTGCACTGTCTCAGTGTCAAGGGGCTGGGAGGTTTTCCTTCCCAAGTGGCTTCTTTCATCCGACCCAGCCCCTTCTGGAATCCCTTGACCACTGACAGAGCTGAACCCACAGGGCACTCCACCCCCCACACAGGCCGCCTCACCTGAAAGGATCTAAGGCTGCGAATGGTAGATGAGGGGCTGTCCTGCACGTTGTAGGAGGTGGGCCCTCTTGGGCCCTCTACCCACCAGATGACACCCCACCTCACAACAGCCAGAGATGTCCCCAGACATGGCCAGATATCCCCTGGGGGGCAAAACTGTCCCTGGTGGACAGCCACTGATTTGGGTTCATTGCATTCAAATGGAACATAGCTAAAAACTGATGAAAAAGAAAAATAGTAATGATAGAAAATAAGAAAAGAGTACTAATAACCAATCTAAAAGTTCAGGTTTGCCTTCTAATAACCTCATTCAACTCCTCCAAGAACTTCACGACATCCAAATACCCTTCTCCAGGTCAGCTGCCACTCAGCCGGCGTCTGCACAGCATCCTGCCCCCCGTCCTCCGTCCTCCACACAGTTCAGCGTTTCCACACCCTAAGGAAGTGTCCACATCCCTGCCCTTCCAGAAACAAAATGAGGGGGTGGCAGAGGAGAAGGAGAATAAACTATTATAATCATTTCTGCCGGGGCCTGCCGGCAGGAGTCGAACAGTTCCTGAGTGGGGGCGTCGGGCTGTATATACAAGACGACAGGAGGGCAAACCGTCTGTTGCAGAATGCAGAATGCCAAGAAGCTTTATTCAGGGATGGCTTATATACACCTGAATTGCCTACAGAACAATACAATGGGCTGGCCCAGGTGGGTGGTCTTGAGATAAGACCTCCCTACATTCCTGAGATACTTGTTCCTGGAATTTAGGAACTTTTCAAGGTTTCTTTCAGAGTCAGGCCCGGTTCAGGCCTTAGATGGAGACTAGGCACAAAAACACAATCAGTCCTGTCCTGTACTCTTACTCCTTCTGTCCCAACCGCTCTCCACATCTCCCCCTTTTTTATTTTTTAAAATGCTTGAATGCATGGGATGACTGTGCCTGTCTTAGGTTGGTCAAGAACAGGGATGGCCTTACCCGTCATCGGGCTGAGGGTTGCATGACCCATTCCCTGTCTTAGGTTGGTCCACTCCCCTTCTTGCCTTACCCGTCACTGGCTATCCAGCCTCCTAAGCCAAAATTGGCTGGCGGGGTTTAAGTGATAAGTTTTGCTTGTGGAGGCTTCCACAGATTTGCTTCAGCACTTTTTCTACCAAATGTAGTGCTGTAGGGACCAATATAAGTAGAACAGAGAGCATCAGAGTGCAGACAATGAAGGAGCTCAAGAGCTATTTTGGTAGAGGCCCAGTTGGGGACCATGGAAATCTTCCAAAAACTCTTCTGCTAATTTTTCTGGTGACAAATCTAATTTTGCCTCTTGGATAGCTATTATCTCTTGATGTAACTTTCTAGTATTCAACATATTAACTTGATCACCCAAGTAAAGCACGTATGCTCTAAAGCCTGGAGCTTATGTTCCACCTTGGAACCACTTGATTCTTGGGTGGCCCAGGCAAGAGACACATTATGAGCCAAATTATCTACAAAATCTGCAGTCTGAATTTCTGATAGAGAAGTTACACAGGAAGTAAAGTTACAATTATTGCAGCTAACATTGAATTATGAATTATTCCCCACATTTACATAAACTTCACCGAGTAATAGAACATAAGAGGGACTGACACAAGCAAGCACTGTAAAATCTTTTGCATTATCATTAAAACTTCACTCCTTATTTTGATCATTCATGTTCACCCTTCATCCTGACGCAGATGCCAGCTTCCAAATACAAGTTTGAGGATGCCCATTACTAGACCACCACATTCCAGCTGTCAGCTGATGATTTGAACAGTTATCACAGGTAGAACAGTCCCAATAGTGCCCTGTTGACACATTACACTGTTTTGGGGTTCTTTCTACACAACGGGTCCATAAGATTAAACCTCGTATTCTCTGTGCCACAATAAGGCACTTGCTGAGGGGGAAAGGATGTCCATGGTCATAGTCACATTTGGACTTACTCTTGGAATCGTTAGCCATCCCAGGACAGGACATATTCACCGCGGGCATGAGCACTGTTATTTTTGTTGTCCACAACATTGATACGATTGTCAGAAGAACCAGCACAGAAGCACACCGGCATTCCTTTTCCTTCGGCTGAATAATTTCTGATAGAGGCTCAGGGCAGGTAAATTCCTGGAGGTAGAAGGATGGCCGAGAATCCTTTTATCATTGACCTGGACAATGATCTCCGGGCCGTCCCAAACCACTGGGTGGAGGATCGGAGGGTCTGGAACAAATGCCCAGTGTGTGTGGTTGGCTCTTGCAGTGGTCAGCAGAATGCAGAGGAGTATGAGCTTCAGCATGGCGGACCAATCTTTCTGGGAGCCACCTGGCTCCTTCTGCATCCTGTGGAAAAACACAAACATGCCCTCATCCCCAGATTAGTACTGGATCTGGACCATTCCATTGACCCGTGAGAGGATCCTTCCACCTCACCATAGCATATGAATCTTTTGTTTTTGGATGCCAAAATCTATCCGCTGCAGACCTGCTCTGTGCATCTACAGTGAGAAAATTTAAAATAAAAAGTGCATGGTTTAAATAATTTGCCGGAGTTTCTGGGTACAACTCCCCCTTTTTTATTTTTTGAAGCTGATGCTTCAGGGTACTGTGTGTCCTTTCCACAATACCTTGTCCTTGGTGATTGTAAGGAATACCTGTTTTGTGAAGGATTTGAAATTGCTTGCAGAAATGCTGAAATGCACGGCTGGTATAGCCAGTTCCATTGTCTGTTTTAATCTCTTTTGGCACTCCTGTAATGCCAAAGCATTTTAAGCAATGGGTTATAACGTGTTTAGTGGCTTCTCCAGTTTGTGCTGTTGCCATAATAAAGCCAGAATAGGTGTCTATAGAAATATGGATATACAAATATAGGTGAGTTCCATGGCAAATTGGAAGTTTCTATATGACCACGGTCGAGTTGCTCCTGCACTAGCAGCTCTGCCGCTTGTATTTTTTCAGCTGAAAGAGGCCACTGATCCACCCATACAGGGGTATCGCTGAGCCATGTTATTGGATCTGCATGGGGAGCAGGGGGCTCAGAGGCGTCTTATTAAAAATATCCTAGTCCTTGTCTGTCTCTTCTAGAGGGAGTTATGAGAGGTTGATTGATGCCCTGTCCCTTAGCCCCGAGTCCCTGTGTAGGAAGAAGTCCTTGGTCTAATAATTGGGTAGTGACTTTATCATTGGGGCTATACAGGTATACTCCCATTTCTTTCATAACATCTCTTCCCCATAGATTGACTGGAAGGCCGGTAACTATATATAGTTGAAAGCTGCCACTATGATTTTCATCATCCTTCCATAACAAAATATCACTACTCTGCTCTGAATTTTGACTTTGGCCTATGCCTTGAAGGTGTGTCACTGTAGGTTGTTTAGGCCACTCATAGGGCCATTGATCACTGGCAAAAACAGATACATCAGCTCCAGTATCTAGGAGCCCTTTTATTCTTTTTCCTCTTATGGTTAATGTTAATTCTGGGCGTTTATTGCCAATGGGTTGAACCCAATACGCATCAGACGAGCCAAAACCCGCCTGACCTCTTTTATCCTTTATATATTTGTTTGGAGATTCTACTTTTGGAAGGAGGATTAATTGTGCAATTCTCTGAGGGGGTTGAATGACTGTTATGGCTGCTGGTGAATGAGCCATAATTTTTATTTCTCCCTCATAATCTGGGTCTATCACACCTGGTGCTACTAAAAGGCCTTTCATGGTGGCACTGCTTCTGCCTAATAATAATCCTACACATCCAGCAGGGAGTGGTCCGTACACTCCTGTGGGAAGGGCCTGCATGCCCATCTCTGGGGTTAGTACTGTGTAGGAAGAGGGACTGAGGTCCAGTCCTGCGCTGCCTGAGGTGGCTTGGTAGAGGTCACAAACGGATTTCCTTGCCTCGGGATGAAGGCTTGGAGAGCCCCATAACACTGTTTTGGGGCCTGGGGCTGGCCCCTCCTCCCGTTTCCCTGTTCCTGATCTAGTTTATTTCCATTTACATCTCTTCTTGACTTACATTTTGTTGCCCAATGATTGCCTCGTTTGCAGCGAGGACAGAGACCCGGTTGTCTTCCCATGTCTCCTAGCCTCTCATTCCTATTTCTGTTTTGGCACTGCCTTATCTGGTGACCCATTTGTCCACAGCCAAAACAGCTGCCAGGGGGCCCTGAAGTATTCCATGTTTTGGAAGCCTGCTGCTGGAAAAGCACTTCTTTGACTGTTTTCCCTTGAAGTGCGGCAGCCATGGCTAACCCTTGTGTGTAAGCTGGGCCGATGTCTGAACAGAGACTAATATAATCTGAAATTGTGCCCTTTTTTCTGAAAGGGCGAAGGGCTGCCTGGCATGCAGAATTTGCATTCTCATAGGCTAATTGTTTTACAAGGAGAAGGCCCGCATCTGTATCTCCTATCAATCTGCTAGATGTTTGCATCAAATGAGACAAAATCTTGAAAAGGCTCATCTGGCCCTTGCCTAATTTTAGATAAATCTTCGGATCGTGCCCCCCCTGAGGGCAGTTTCATCCAAGCTTGCTTAGCGGCAGCGTTTACTTGTGCATAGGCAGCAGGATCGAAATCTAACTGCCTGTTAAGATCACTGTAGGGCCCTTCCTCCATAAGCATTTCAAAAGTTACTGGATGGTTTTGAGCTCTATTAATATCAGCTGTCTTTTGACATTGCTCTGCATATTCTGATCTCCACAATAGATAATCTCCTCCACTTAAACAGGCTCGTGCAATAGTTTTCCAATCAGAGGGCGGGAGAGAACCAGCTGTAAAAGCCTCAAGCATAGTTTGTGTAAATGGAGCAGTGGCTCCATAGGATGAGCAGGCCATTTTCAGCTCTTTCAGTTGTTTGAATGATAAAGGCTGATGAATTCTGTGCCTCACCCCTTGCTCATCCACTTCCTCAAAGACCGGACAGGCTACAAAACCCATAGTATCTTCCCCTCTCTCTGAAGCTTGTTTCAGAGCCTTTTGCAGGGGAGAAAGCTGTCTTGGTGGCAACAGCTGTCTTTTATCTGGTCTAGGTTTTAAAGGCGAGACGGCCAAGGCTGTAAGAGGTGGCGCAGGGGGATCAAGCCCCGCAACAACTGACTGAGGGGGAGCTGGAGGAGTATATTTCAATGCACCTTCAGCCATGAGCTTGCTAAAGGTTTTACACAAGCAAACCTCTGGCAGATCTAATTTTTCGGGCCTTTGTTCTTTAAGGTCTGCTAAAGGGCTGCGATCGCTCTCCCATTCTTCCTCATCCGCCATTTCCGATGCAGTCTCGGGTGGTGCGGAAGGAATGACTCGACCGGCTTCAGCGTTTATACTTCCACTTTGGCCTGTGGCCGAATTTAATATCTGCCTCTCATGTCTAGGACCTAAACTATCTCTGATTAGAGTCCAAAGCCCAAAAGCGCAAGTAAAGAGCAAACGGCTATTCCCGTTTCCCATACTTATCTCTACTGTAACACTATTATGTATAGATAATGAGGTTTTATACTTCCACTTTTAGCTAGCGAAGTAGGAAAGAGCTAGGAGCGCCCTTCGCCTGACTCAAAGGCCAAGGCGGCCTGAAAAAGCAGGCTGGAAGTCAGAGACTGAGAAAGAGACACTCCTCACGGATACCCAGTCGGGCTGTCGGGGTCTGAATCCAGACACGTGGGCCTTTGAGGAGCCGCTGAAGTGTAGCCTCAGCCTGGACTCTCGCAGCTGCCCACGGCTTTCCTCAGTCCCTCGCATCCAAGGAGGTGCCGTTGAAAGGGAATCCTGGCCTCCGCTCAGCTGACGTTCCCGGCTCCCAAGGGAGACGGGGGATCCACTGAGGGAAACACAGGGGAACCTGTCGCTCGAGACTTGAGAACGGCAGCCGGGCTAGTCCCTTTTAAGTGGCTGACGAGCGCCCGATGTTGTGAGCCACAGACGGCTTTTTTTTTTTATAAGAAAAGTAAAAGAGAAAGGCAGTGTCTGTTCCCCGGGGTAATTATGCCTTTTATTATACTCACGGACTGTTGGTCCTTTTCTTCAACTCCTGTCTTTACCACCGTCCCCGCACTTTCTTGCCTGCGTGCTATGGCAGAAGTGCTTCAGATCCGCAGCGCTGCGTCTTCTCTCTTGGTGGCTCCCTGGCGTTGCTCCCCCGTACTCAGGTCCCTGTTCGGGTGCCACTTTCTGCCGGGGCCTGCCGGCAGGAGTCGAACAGTTCCTGAGTGGGGGCGTCGGGCTGTATATACAAGATGCCAGGAGGGCAAACCGTCTGTTGCAGAATGCAGAATGCCAAGAAGCTTTATTCAGGGATGGCTTATATACACCTGAATTGCCTACAGAACAATACAATGGGCTGGCCCAGGTGGGTGGTCTTGAGATAAGACCTCCCTACATTCCTGAGATACTTGTTCCTGGAATTTAGGAACTTTTCAAGGTTTCTTTCAGAGTCAGGCCCGGTTCAGGCCTTAGATGGAGACTAGGCACAAAAACACAATCAGTCCTGTCCTGTACTCTTGCTCCTTCTGTCCCAACCGCTCTCCACACATTTCAAAGATTTTGAAGACATTCAAAGACCAAATTGTTTTTCATTTTAGTAACTCATAATTCCCATCACTGTCATATAAGAATTTTAATTTTTATCCTGTCCAGTGTAGGCCCATGTGCATGTATACTTTACATAACTATGAACTATATGCAATCCTGTAGCCTGATTATTTCACTTAAGCTTATATTATAAGCATTTTCTGATGATGCTAGTGTTTAGAATCATAACTAATAATATTTGAGCAGTATCTCAGTGATGATAAATCAGGTTAAGTTCATTTGGGCTGCAATTGCAATCGGCGCCAAGCTATCCCGATGGTGCTCACTCAGAGTCCACTGCGGGTCTGGACAGTGTCCAGCAGCTGACCCCGTGGATGGCGCCCCGGCGCACACTGTCCTCCCTGAGTGTGCCGTCGGGGTCACTGTAGGGGAGTCAGAGCTCCTGGGGAGTCACAGAGCAGCTTTCCCGGCTCCCCCATGTGACACAGACCACTTCTGCTCCCAGCGCAGAGGCCGGAACAAGTCGCTGCCATGGGGCTGGGAAACGCTCTCTGCATCCAGAAAGGAGGGAGCCCTGGGGAACCTTGAGCCCTGACGGTGCCTAAGGCACACCGGCTTCCCCAAAACTGAGCTGTTCACTCCCATTACCAACCTTCATTCCAAAGGCCACTTTATAAATCAAACTCCCCTGTTCCTGTAACGGACACTTGGTTACTTAAACCGTTGATCTGAAACATGGCTGATCAGCAGAGGCACCAGTGGGTGAAACTCAGAAGGGGTGGGGCTAGGAATCAGCTTTTTAAAGGTTCTGGTGATGCCGGAGACCCCAACTTCAGTCACAGGTCATCTTCAGGACACTGGCGATCGAGGCCCCAGATGTCCAATGCTCTATGATGGGTATTCCCAAGCTCAGGACTTTGGGTCCTTGCTGGGAGCCTGAGGAACCATCACAAGGCATCTACAGATCTGTACTCAAACCAGGCACTGACCGAATACTACGAGCGTTGACTGTGCATACAATTTGTAAACACATGTGAGGCTGCTGTGACTTAAAACACAGATGCAGTAAATACATTCCTAAAGATAGAATACTTCTCACTTGATAGCTGCTTCAAGACAGACAGTATCAGTCAGGGTCCCAGAGGAAATAAACGACACACTCAGAGCAGATGATTGAAGAGTTTAATGAAAGGACGATTCATTCAGAGAAACCAGGACAAAATGGTGACGCTCCCCAGAGCTAGGATCGGCAGAGAGCCATCTCCAGATCAGAAGGTCCGAGGGCAGGCGGGGCTGGGGGGCTGTCACCAGAAACCAGCGAGGGGAGACACAGCTGGGGAGAGAGCGGCAGCTGGTCAGCAGCTCAGCAGCGGGAGGGGGAGGAGGAACGGACACTGTGGCCTCATCGCCTGCAGCCATCCCTACTTCCCCAGGGGAAGCCAGAGGGCTGGGATGGTGAGTCAGAACAGATGGACCTCCCAGAAGGAGCAGGCAGAGTGCATCCAAGGAGGTGGAGAAAGGCAAGCAGTACAGGTACTAGACATGTAACCATTAGGATGTGAGCACCTACACACTGTCCTATGTCAAAAGGGTTCTCAGGCCCTAAATAGGTATGAATATAAACAGGGAAACACGAGCCCCTTGCCAAGCCCAGGCTACCCCTCTCCCCCACTCTGGGGCAGCTATGATGACCTGGGCGGGACAGCCCTTCCCCTCAGCAGGGGTGAGTAGTCTGGCGAGGCTGCATGCATCAGGACTTCCTCCGGCCCACCGGTTAGTGCAGCATGCTGTTTTAGCCAAGATGCCCAGCAGCAAAACCGGAGCAAAGATGCCACACTCAGGTTTGACCGCAGGTGCAATCTTAAGGAAGCAAGAGTGAAGGAACTATGGGGATGAGGCTGGCAAAGGAGGAAACCACATAAAAGGTAGTGCCTTACAGAGCTGGCCACATCTTCCCAAATGCATGCCGAGGGGCACCATTATCACAGATGTCCTGGGAACCCAGAGAACCCCTGCCTCCTGAAGCGTTCATCCAGGGGGGGAGTGAGAGGACACTGGCTTCTTGTCATCCACCTTCCCCCATGGTTCAAATCCATCCCCATTTACTCCTCACACGCCAGGCTGTGTGAGCGGTGGCCCTGGGCAGCCATCAGGGACACCCCACACCGCACAGCGTGGCACTTCATCAGAGTCCTCAAGTGGTGGAAGGAACCAAATTCTTTATGGATGTGCTGGGCAGCCCCAAACCTGGCACCCAGCACATCACCTGCCCAGGGCCATGAACCCAGGACAGGAGGAGAGGCTCCTACCTTAACCACCACCAGGGAAGCAGCTCTCAGCCTTCACATTCTTTCTCTGCTGCAGGACCAAGACACAACACCTCCTGGGCCACACAGCTCATCTATTGCCAACTCTCTTGAAACTCCCATCCCCTTCTCGACACCCAAAACACATTATCATGCACTCCCCAAGCAGACTATAGTGGTTCATTACTGCCTACAGAGCTCACTAACCTGAACGATGTCAGCTTTCCCAAGACATGCGTGTGCACGTGTGTATGTGTAATTTAACTCTGTGTCAGGGGCGCCCAAAATCACCCTTGACCTTGATGATTGCCTAAAAGGAATCTCGGGACTCAGAAAAGCTGCCATGCTCAGGGTTATGGTTTATTACACAGAAAGGATACAGACTACAATCAGCAGTGAGAAAGGCCGGTGGGTGAAGCCTAGGAGGAACAAGCCACGAGCCTGTAGGTATCCCTCCTAGGTGGGTTGCACAGAGACACCCCTAATTCTCCCGGCAACAATGTGTGATGGTACAACACATGCACAGTGCTGCCGACCAGGGGTGCCCCCCCGATGGTGCCCAGGGTGCCACTGGGGGTCTGTCATATACTCCACAGAGCACCTGCTAGTGATACTTCTAGAAGCCCAGGAACACCAAGGATACCAGCAACCACCAGCAGCTGGAGGGGAGCCTGGAACAGAGACCCCTCATGGCCTCAGAAAGAAGCAGCCCTGCGCACATCTTCATCTCAGACTTCCAGCCTCCAGTCGTGAGAGAATCAATTCCTGTGCCTAAGCCCTCCAATCTGTGATATCTTGTCAAGTGGCCCTAGCAAACAGACAGAATGCCTACCTGGGGCCCCCTTGGATAGATGCCGCATTCCATGTACATTTCTCGTTGTGTGTGAGTGTCCCACAGCTGCTATACAGATTACCACAAAAGTGGTGGATTAAAAGAACACATATATGGAGATTAAAGATGGCAGCATGAGAGGTGAGACACAGGCTTCCTCCTAAAACCTCATATAATACGAAAATATAATTAATACAACTAATCCTGAAAGAGCAACAGGAAAGAGGACTGTGCCAGACTGCATACACCTGGAGACAAGAGCAGCCCTCACAGAACAGGGTAACGTACAAAAGCTGTGACCCAACGGCACCCAAGCCCTCCCCCCAACCCAGCTCACCGGCAGGAGGAACAGAAACAGAGCAGGGAGGGAGTGAAGGCCTGGGACTGCTGCCTAACTCCAGAGATCTGCTCTGGGAACACAAACCTACAGTTCATGGTCCTTGCATGATACTCTCGGGATTACAGGGTTGGAAAGCTAAGACAGGCAGAATTCCTGGAGGGACTGAGATTCCAGCCACTTGTGGAAAGCAGGGACCCATACCCAGCTGCTCTGAGACAATAGAAAGGCAAGAGGGCTCCTAAAGGGGCAAGGATTGCACAGCGGTTATTGCTCAGGAGAGAGGACAGGTAGACAAAATTGTCTGGATGCACTCTGCCCAGCAGGTTGGGAGCTTTGCCATATAGACTCTGATATTCAAGGAGGAAAAAGAAGTCTTCCTCCTTAGACAATCTTCAGGTACTCCAGCTCCCTGGCTGTCTACACAGCTCCAAGGACCCCCTCCATGATACGCAGCCTACTGCGCCTTTCTCCTGGCCAGCCACTCCTGGCTCACAAACCAGCAAAACCTACCCTGGCGTTAGGCCAGCCAGAGGGAAGATTTGCCTACAGCAACTACAAATACAAAGCATAGAGGCTTATACCTGTGTGCTCAGCCCACTGGTTCAGGAGTGGAGACAGGCATAGCAGCCGGGAAGCAGGAAACAGCTCTTTCCTCCCCCCAGGCACCAATACCACTCCCCTGTAACTCCCGACATTCCTTCAGGGGCTGAGCAGCTCCAGGGAGTAGAGCTTCTGGGAACTAAAGGGCACCATACACAAATATGAAAGGTCAAAGGAATCTGGTTCAGAGTAAAATTATTAATACCACTCCTGAGAAAGATTTAAATAATATCGACCTCATGACTCTTCCTGAAAGAGAGTTCAAAATAAAAATCATTAACGTGCTCATGGAGGTATGGAAAGATATTCAAGAACTCAGGAATGAATTCCAGTTGGAGATCTGATCGTTGAAGAGCACAATGGATGGTATTAAAAGAAGATTGGATATGGTGGAAGAGATGATAAATGAAATAGAAACTAGAGAAGAGGAATACAAAGAAGCTGAGGCACAGAGAGAAAAGAGGATCTCTAAGAATGAAAGAATATTGAGAGAACTGTGTGACCAATCCAAATGGAACAATATTCGCATTATAGGGGTCCCAGAAGAAGAAGAGAGAGAAAAGGGGATAGAAAGTGTCTTTGAGAAGGTAATTGCTGAAAACTTCCCCAATCGGGGGAAGGAGATAGTCTCTCAGGCCATGGAGATGCACAGATCTCCCAACACAAGGGACCCAAGGAAGACAACACCAGGGTATATACTAATTACAATGGCAAAAATCAAGGAAAAGGACAGACTATTAAAAGCAGCCAGAGAGAGAAATAAGATCACATACAAAGGAAAGCCCATCAGGCTATCATCAGACTTCTCAGCAGAAACCTTACAGGCCAGAAGGGAGTGGCATGATGTATTTAATACAATGAACCAGAGGGCCTTGAACCAAGAATACTTTATCCGGCAAGGTTATCATCTAAATTTGAAGGAGGGATTAAACAATTTCCAGATAAGCAAAAGCTAAGAGAATTTACCTCCCACAAACCATCTCTACAGTGTATTTTGGAGGGACTGCTATAGATGGAAGTGTTCCTAAGGTTTAATAGCCATCACCAGAGGTAATAAAACCACAGTAAAGAACGTGCAACAGTTAATTACTAAGCAAATGCAAAAATTAAAATAACTATCTCTAAAGTCAAGCAAGGGATCGACAAAGAGTACATAGTATGATACCTAATATATAAAGAATGGAGGAGGAAGAAAAGGAAGAAAAAAAAAGAACCTTTAGACTGTGTTTGTAATAGCATATTGAGTTAAGTTAGACTCTTAGTAAGGAAGTTAACCTTGAACCTTTGGTAACCACGAATCTAAAGCCTGCAATGGCAATAAGTACATACCTATCGATAATGACCCTAAATGTAAATGGTCTGAATGCACCAATCAAAAGACATAGAGTCACTTAAAGGATAAAAAAAATAAGACCCATCTATATGCTGCCTACAAGAGACTCACGTTAAATCAAAGACATACGCAGACTAAAAGTGAAGGGATGGGTTCTGGGAAGATGGCGGCATGAGCAGGGCAGTGGAAATCTCCTCCCAAAACCATATATATCTATGAAAATACAGCAAATACTATTCCTCAAAGAGAGACCAGAATATACAGGACAGCACACAGCCCGCATCTGCACCTGAGAGGACTCGGCACCCTGCGAGGCAGGTAAGATACGGAGCTGCGACCCGGGAGACCTGAGCACTCCGCCACCCCAGCGCACCGGCAGGAGGAGAGGATTCAGACCCGGGAGGGAGTGGAAGCACAGGCCCGTGAAATAACCAGCCGTGCTGATCTGCGCCAGGAGCACTGACACACACCACGTGGTGTATTGCATATTGAAGAGGCAGAAGGTGCAGGTTTTGAGCTGGGAACGCGCCCGGGTCCTGGCAGCAGGTTCCCAGGGATAAAAGAAAACCGCGTGCCTTTTTTGGCAGTCTTAAAGAGGAAGGGGCCCAAAGCAGAAACACAATCCTCACACCACACTCAGCCCAGCAGGCTGGGAGTCCTGAGGAATTTCGGACCCCTTGGCTGGCGACTGGGAAAAAGTAGCCGCACTGAGACTTCACACAGAGAACAACAGCCTCCCATTCGTTCCCACCCCGGCCAGAGCTACAAATGGTTCTGTGGAACTGTGTGGCCGGGGCTGTGGAATAGTGGAGCAACAGTGCCACCTACACCATCCTTACAGAATCTACTGCTGGTGGGCATTTTTTTTTCCTTTCTTTTCTTTCTTCCTTTTTTTCTCTTTTCTTTCTCTTCCTTCTATTTTTTTTTAAGTCATAAAGAGCCCAGCTGCCATACATGACACCTATCAGCAACCACTTCTATCACCATGAAAAGACAGAGGAATATGGTACAGACAAAGCTCACCCAGACCCAGACAAGACCACAGAGGGAGCCTGAAGGGATAGAAATCCACAATCTTCCTGAAAAAGAATTCAGAATAAAAGTCATAACCATGCTGATGGATCTACAGAGAAATGTGCAAGAGCTGAGGGAAGAAGTGAGGGAAGTGAGGAAAGACAATGCAGAAATCAGACAAGCGATTGATGGGCTTAACAGCGACTGGATGAGATGCAAGAGACTGTTAAGGGAATAGAAATCAGAGAACAGGAATACAGAGAAGCTGAGGCACAGAGAGATAAAAGGATCTCTGGGAATGAAAGAATATTAAGAGAACTGTGTGACCAATTGAAAAAGAACAATATTCACATTATAGGAGTACCAGAGGAAGAAGACAGAGAAAAACGGATAGAAAGTGTCTTTGAGAAATAATTGCTGAAAACTTTCCTTCGCTGGGGAAGGAAATAGTCTCGCAGTCCACGGAAGCCCACAGATCTCACAACACAAGGGACCCAAGGAAGACAACACCAAGACACATAATAATTAAGATGGCAAAGATCAAAGATAAAGACACAGTATTAAAGGCAGCTAGAGAGACAAAAAGATCACCTACAAAGGAAAACCCATCAGACTATCATCAGACTTCTCAACAGAAACTTTACAGGCAAGAAGAAAATGGCATGATATATTTAATGTAATGAAACAGAAGGGCCTGGAACCAAGAATATTGTACCCAGAACAATTATCATTTAAATATGATGAAGGGATTAAACAATTTCCAGACAAGCAAAAGCTTAGAGAATTTGGCTCCCATAAACAAACTCTACAGGACATCTTAAAGGAACTGCTCTAGACGGAAGCACTTCACTCCTAAGGCTAAAAAGATGTCACCAGAGAAAATAAAATCATAGCAAGGAAAGAAGACCATCCAAATACTAACAAAAGGCAAAGAATAAAACACCTAGTATATAAAGAATGGAGGAGGAAGAATAAGAAGGGAGAGAAATAAAGAAACATCAGACTGTGTTTACAATAACTTAACAAGAAAGTTAAGTTAGATTGTTAGATAGTAAAGAAGCAACCCTTGAACCTTTGGTAACCACGAATCTAAAGCCAGCAATGACAATAAGTACATATCTATCGATAATCACCCTAAATGTAAATTGACTGAATGCACCAATCAAAAGACACAGAATAAAAGAATGGATAAAAACGCAAGACCCATCTATATGCTGCCTACAAGAAACTCACCTCAAAACCAAAGATATACACAGACTAAAAGTGAAGGGATGGAAAAAAGTATTTCATGCAAAAAACAAGGAGAAAAAAGCAGGTGTTGCAGTACTTGTTTCAGACAAAATAGACTTCAAAACGAAAAAGTAGTAAGAGATAAAGAAGAACATTACATAATGATAAAGGGGTCAATCCAACAAGAGGATATAACCATTATAAATATATATGCACCCAACACAGGAGCACAGGCATATGTGAAACAAATACTAACAGAATTAAAGAAGGAAATAGACAGCAATGCATTCATTTTAGGTGACTTCAACACACCACTCACTTCAAAGGACAGATCAACCAGACAGAAAATAAGTAAAGACACAGAGGCACTGAACAACACACTAGAACAGATGGACCTAACAGACATCTACAGAACTCTACACCCAAAAGCAACAGGATACACATTCTTCTCAAGTGCACATGGAACATTTTCCAGAATAGACCACATACTAGGCCACAAAAGAACCTCAGTAAAGTCAAAAATATTGAAATTCTACCAACCAACTTCTCAGATCACAAAGGTATAAAACTAGAAATAAATTTTAGAAAGAAACCAAAAAGGCTCACAAATACATGGAGACTTAACAACATTCTCCTAATTAATCAATGGGTTAACTGACCAAATCAAAACAGAAATCAAAGAATATATGGAGACTAATGACAACAAAAACACAAAGCCACAACTTCTGTGGGATGCAGCAAAGGCAGTTCAAAGAGGAAAGTATATTGCAATCCAGGCCTATATAAAGAAGGAAGAACATTCCCAAATGAATAGTCTAAAGACACAATAACTGAAATTGGAAAAAGAAGAACAAATGAGGCCCAAAGTCACCAGAAGGAGGGACATAATAAACATCAGAGAAGAAATAAATAAAATTGAGAAGAATAAAACAATAGAAAAAATCAATGAAAACAAGAGCTGGATCCTTGGGAAAAAAAACAAAATAGATAAACCCCTAGCCAGACTCATTAAGAGAAAAAGAGAATCTACACACATAAACAGAATCAGAAATGAGAAAGGAAAAATAATGACAGACCCCACAGAAATACAAAGAATTATAAGAGAATACTATGAGAATCTATATGCTAACAAGCTGGAAAACATAGAAGAAATGGACAACTTCTTAGAAAAATACAACCTTCCAAGACTGACCAAACAAGAAACAGAAAAACTAAACAGACCAATCACCAGCAACGAAATTGAAGCAGTAATCAAAAACCTACCGAAGAACACAACCCCCGGGCCAGACGGATGCACCTCTAAATTCTATCAGACATATAGAGAAGAAATAACACCCATTCTCCTTAAAGTTTTCCAAAAAGCAGAAGAGGAAGGAATACTTCCAAACTCATTCTTTGAAGCCAGCATCACTCTAATACCAAAACCGGGCAAAGACCTCACCAAAAAAGAAAATTACAGACCAATATCCCTGATGAACGTAGATGCAAAAATACTCAACAAAATATTAGCAAACCGAATTCAAAAATACATCAAGAGGATCATACACAATGATCAAGTGGGATTCATCCCAGGGATGCAAGGATGGTACAACGTTCTAAAATCCATCAACATCATCCATCACATCAACAAAAAGAAGAATAAAAACCACATGATCATCTCCATAGATGCTGAAAAAGCATTTGACAAAATTCAGCATCCATTCATGATTAAAACTCTCAACAAAATGAGTATAGAGGGCAAGTACCTCAACATCATAAAGGCCATATATGACAAACCCATAGCTAACATCATACTTAACAGCAAGAAGCTGAAAGCTTTTCATCTAAGATCGGGAACAAGACAGGGATGCCCACTCTCTCCACTGTTATTCAACATAGTTCTGGAGGTCCTAGCCACAGCAATCAGACAAAACAAAGAAATAAAGGCACCCACACTGGTATATAAGAAGTCAAATTGTCACTATTTGCAGATGACATGATACTGTACATTAAAAACCCTAAAGACTGCACTCCAAAACCACTAGAACTAATATCTGAATTCAGCAAAGTTGCAGAATACAAAATTAACACACAGAAATCTGTTGCTTTCCTATACACTAACAATGAACTAACAGAAAGAGAAATCAGAAAAACAATTCCATTCACAATTGCATGAAAAGGAATACAGTACCTAGGAATAAACCTAATGAAGGAAGTGAAAGACCTCTACTCTGAAAACTACAAGACACTCCTAAGAGAAATTAAAGAAGACACTAACAAATGGAAATTCATCCCATGATCTTGGCTAGGAAGAATAAATATTGTCAAAATGGCTATACTACCTAAAGCAATCTACAGATTCAACGCGATCCCTATCAAACTACCAACAGTTTTCTTCAATGAACTGGAACAAATAATTCTAAAATTCATATGGAACCACAAAAGACCCCGAATAGCCAAAGCAATCCTGAGAAGGAGGAATAAAACAGGGGGAATTATGGTCCCTGACTTCAAGCTCTACTACAATGCCACAGTAATCAAGACAATTTGGTATCGGCACAAAAACAGACCCACAGACCAGTGGACAGAATAGAAAATCCAAACATTAACCCAAACATATACAGTCAATTAATATTTGATAAAGGAGCCTTGGATATACAATGGGGAGATGACAGCCTCTTCAGCAGCTGGTGTTGGCAAAACTGGACAGCTACATGTAAGAGAATGAAACTGTACTACTGTCTAGCCCCATACACAAAGGTAAACTCAAGGTGGATCAAAGACCTGAATGTAAGTCATGAAGCCATAAAACTCTTAGAAAAAAACATAGGCAAAAATCTCTTGGACATAAACATGAGCGACTTCTTCATGAACATATCTCCCCGGGCAAGGGAAACAAAAGCAAAAATGAACAAGTGGGACTATATCAAGCTGAAAAGCTTCTGTACAGCAAAGGACACCATCAGTAGAACAAAAAGACATCCTACAGTATGGGAGAATATATTCATAAAAAACGTATCTGATAAAGGGTTGACATCCAAAATATATAAAGAACTCATGCACCTTAACAAACAGAAAGCAAATAATCCAATTAAGAAATGGGCAGAGGACATGAATAGACACTTCTCCAAAGAAGAAATTCAGATGGCCAACAGGCACATGAAAAGATGCTCCACATCGCTAATCATCAGAGAAATGCAGGTTAAAACCACAATGAGATATCACCTCACACCAGTGAGGATGGCCAACATCCAAAACACAAACAACAACAAATGTTGGCGAGGATGTGGAGAAAAGGGAACCCTCCTACACTGCTGGTGGGACTGCAAATTAGTTCAACCATTGTGGAAAGCAGTATGGAGGTTCCTCAAAAAACTCAAAATAGAAATACCATTTGATCCAGGAATTCCACTCCTAGGAGTTTACCCTAAGAATGCAGCAGTCCAGTTTGAAAAAGACAGATGCACCTCTATGTTTATCGCAGCACTATTTACAATAGCCAAGAAATGGAAGCAACCTAAGTGTCCATCAGTAGATGAATGGATAAAGAACAAGTGGTACATATACACAATGGAATACTATTCAGCCATAAGAAGAAAAGAAATCCTACCATTTGCAACAACATGGATGGAGCTGGATCGTATTATGTTCAGTGAAATAAGCCAAGCCGAAAAAGACAAGTACCAAATGATTTCACTCATATGTGGAGTATAAGAACAAAGAAATAACTGAAGGAACAAAACAGCAACAGACTCACAGAACCCAAGAAAGGACTAATAGTTACCAAAGGGAAAGGGACTGGGGAAGATGGGTGGGAAGGGGGAAAAAGGGGCATTATGAGTAGCAGATGTAATGTTGGGGGGGCACGGGGAGGGCTGTATAACTCAGAGAAGACAAGTAGTGACTCTGTAGCATCTCACTATGCTGATGGACAGTGACTGTAATGGGGTTGGAGGGGGGACCTGATGAAGGGGGTAGTTTAATCACCATAATATTGCACATGTAATTGTAGTTAATGATACCAAAATAAACTATTAAAAAAAGTGAAGGGATGGAAAAAGATATTTCATGCAACTAGTAGGGAGAAAAAAGCAGGACTGTAGTACTTTGGATCAGACAAAATAGACTTCAAGACAAAGAAAGTCTCAAGAGACAAAGAAGGACATTACATAATGATAAAAGGGTCAATCCAACAAGAAGATATAACCATTGAAATATCTATGCACCCATCACAGGAGTACCTACATATGTGAAACAAATACTAACAGAATTAAAAGAGAAATAGAATGCAATGCATTCATTCCAGGAGACTTCAACACACCACTCACTCGGAAGGACAGGTCAACCAGACAGAAAATAACTAAGGAGACAGAGGCACTGAACAACACAATAGAACAGATGGACCTAACAGATATCTACAGAACTCTACACTCAAAAACAGTAGAATACACATTCTTCTCAAGTGCACATGGAACATTTTCAAGAATAGGTCATACACTAGGCCACAAAAAGAGCCTCGGTAAAATCAAAAAGATTAAAGTTATACCAACCAGTTTCTCAGACCACAAAGGTATGAAACTAGAAATAAATTACACAAAGAAAATGAAAAATCCCACAAACACATGGAGGCTTCACAACATGCTCCTAAATAACCAACGGATCAATGACCAAATAGAAAAAGAGATCAAGCAATATATGGAGACAAATTCAACATGGCAAAATCTGTGGAATGCAGCAAAGGCCTTGTTAAGAGGAAAGTATATTGCAATGCAGGCCTACCTCAGGAAAATAGAACAATCCCATATGAGCAGTTGAAACTCACAATTAATGAAACTAGAAAAAGAAGAACAAATGAGGCCCAAAGTCAGTAGAAGGGGGGACTTAATAGAGATTAGAGCAGAAATAAATAAAATCAAGAAGAATAAAAAAATAGAAAGAATCAATGAAAGAACGAGCTGGTTCTTTGAGAAAATAAACGAAATAGATAAACCCCTAGCCAGACTTATCAAGAAAAAAAGAGAGTCTACTCACATAAACAGAATCAGAAATGAGAAAGGAAAAATCACAACAGACACCACAGAAATGCAAACAATTATTAGAGAATAGTATGAAAAATTATATGCTAACAAACTGGATAACCTAGAAGAAATGGAAAACTTTCTAGAAAAATACAACCTTCCAAGGCTGACCCAGAAAGAAACAGAAAATCTGAACAGACCAATTACAGCAACAAAATTGAACTGGCAATCAAAAACCTACCTAAGAACAAAACTCCTGGACCAGATGGTTTCACTGCTGAATTTTATGAAACATTTAGTGAAGACCTAATAACAATCCTCCTTAAAGTTTTCCAAAGAGTAGAAGAGGGAATACTTCCAAACTCATTCTATGAGGCCAGCATCACTCTAATACCAAAACCAGGCAAAGACACCACAAAAAAAGAAAATTACAGACCAATATCCCTGATGAGCATAGATGCAAAAATACTCAACAAAATATTAGTAAACCATATTCAAAAATACATCAAAATGATCATCCATCATGATCAAGTAGGATTGATTCCAGGGATGCAAGGATGGTACCACATTCGAAAACCCATCATCATCCACCACATCAATAAAAAGGAAAAAAACCACATCATCTCCATAGATCCTGAAAAAGCATTGACAAAATTCAACATCCACTCAAGATAAAAACTCTCAACAAAATGGGTATAGAGGACAAGTACCTCAACATAATAAAAGCCATATATGACAAAACCCACAGCCAACATTATACTTAACAGCGAGAAGCTGAAAGCTTTTCTTTTAAGATCAGGAACAAGACAAGGATGGCCACTCTCCCCACTTCTACTCAACATAGTACTGGAGGTCCTAGCCATGGCAATCAGACAACACAAAGAAATAAAAGGCATCCAGATTGGCAAGGAAGAAGTTAAACTGTTCCTGTTTGCAGATGACATGATATTTGGACATAAAAAAAACCTTAAAGAATCCACTCCAAAACTACTAGATCTAATATCTGAATTCAGCAAAGGTGTGGGATACAAAATTAATATGCAGAAATCTGTGGCATTCCTATACACTAACAATGAACTAGCAGAGAGATAAATCAGGAAAACAATTCCATTCACAGTTGCATCAAAAAGAATAAAATACCTAGGAATAAACCTAACCAAGGAAGTGAAAGACCTAAAGTCTGAAAACTACAAGACACTCATGAAAGAAATTAAAGAAGAAAGCAATAAATGGAAACACATCCCGTGCCAATGGATAGGAAGAATTAATATTGTCAAAATGGCCATCCTGCCTAAAGCAGTCTACAGATTCAATGCAATTCCTATTAAAGTACCAACAGCATTCTTCAACAAACTAGAGAAAATAGTTCTAAAATTCATATGGAACCACAAAAGACCCCGAAGAGCCAAAGCAATCCTGAGAAGGAAGAATAAAGCTGGGGGGATTATGCTCCCCAACTTCAAGCTCTACTACAAAGCTACAGTACTCAAGACAATTTGGCACTGGCACTAGAACAGACCCATAGACCAATGGAACAGACTAGAGAGCCTTGATATAAACCCAACCATATATGGTCAATTAATATATGATAAAGGAGCCATGGACATACAATGGGGAAATGACAGCCTCTTCAACAGCTGCTGTTGGCAAAACTGGAGAGCTACATGCAAGAGAATGAAACTGCATTATTGTTTAACCCCATACACAAAAGTAAACTCGAAATGGATCAAGGACCTGAATGTAAGTCATGAAACCATAAAACTCTTAGAAGACAACATAGGCAAAAATCTCCTGAATATAAGCATGAGCAACTTCTTCCTGAACGCATCTCCTAGAGCAAGGGAAACAAAAGCAAAAATGAATTCATGGGACTACATCAAACTAAAAATTTTCTGTATGGCAAAGGACACCATGAACAGAACAAAAAGGCATCCTACAGTATGGGAGAATATATTTGTAAATGACATATCCAACAAGGGGTTAACATCCAAAAGGTATAAAGAACTTACATGCCTCAACACCCAAAACCAAATAACCCGATTAAAAAATGGGCAGAGACTATGAAGAGACAGTTCTCCAAAGAAGTTCAGATGGCCAACAGACACATGAAAAGATGCTCCACATCACTAATCATCACAGAAATGCAAATTAAAACCACAATGAGATATCACCTCACACCAGTAAGGATGGCCAGCATCAAGAAGACTAAGAACAACAAATGCTGGTGAGGATATGGAGAAAGGAGAATCCTCCTACACTGCTGGTGGGAATGTAAACTAGTTCAACCATTGTGGAAAGCAATATGGAGGTTCCTCAAAAAACTAAAAATAAAAAAAACATTTGACCCAGGAATTCCACTCCTTGGAATTTACCCAAAGAATACAACTTCTCAAATTCAAAAAAACAAATGTACCCCTATGTTTATCACAGCACTTTTTGCAATAGCCAAGATATGGAAGCAACCTAAGTGTCCATCCGTAGATGAATGGATAAAGAACAAGTGGTACATATACACAATGGAATACTATTCAGCCATAAGAAAGAAACAAATCCTACCATTTGCAACAACATGGATGGAGCTGGAGGATATTATGCTCAGTGAAATAAGCCAGGTGGAGAAAGACAAGTGCCAAATAATTTCCCTCATTTGTGGAGTATAACAACGAAGCAAAACTGAAGGAACAAAATAGCAGCAGACTCACAGACTCCAAGAAGGGACTGACTAGTGGTTACCAAAGGGGAGGGGTGTAGGAGGGGAGGGTGGGAGAAGGGGATTGAGGGGTATTATGTTTAGTACACATGGTTTTGGGAGTCATGGAGGAAACAGTGTAGCACAAAGAAGGCAAACAGTTAATCTATGGCATCTTACTACACTGATGGACAGTGACTGCATTGGGGTATGGGTGGGGACTTGATAATATGGGTAAATGTAGTAACCACATTGTTTTTTCATGTGAAACCTTCATAAGAGTGTATATCAATAATACCTTAATAAAAAAAACACATATATGTTCTCCCCCAGTTCTGGAGATCAGAAGTCAAAATCCAGGACTGGGCCAAATCAAGGCGTGGGTAAGGCCATGCTCCATCTGGAGGCTCCGGGGGATTCTGTTTCCTTGCCTTTCCCAACCAAGAACTTGTTCCTTCCATTCTTGGTCCCCCAGACCCTTCCTTAATCTCCACAGCAAGCAGGTGCTTCAACTGCCACATGGCCTCCTGCAGCCACATCTCCATCTAGCTTCCTCTTAGGACATTCATGATTACATTTAGGACCACCTACACCTAGACACTCCATGATAACCTCCTCGTTTTAAGATCTTAATCAAAGCTGCAATGGCCATATAAGGTAACATGCACAGGTTCCAGGAATTAGGGTCTGGGTACGCTTGGAGCCATCATTCAGCTTTCTCTCCTGAGAAGAGATTTTACTGAAATTTATCACACTTGTTTTCTGACTCTATTGAAATGATCCTATGAATTTTTTTCTTTATTCTGTTAATGTTATGAATTAGATTAATAGATTTTTTGGAGTATTTAACCAACCTTGCCTTCCTGGAATAACCCAGCTGGTTTGCAGTGTCTTATCCTGTTAACAAATTGCTGAGCTCCGTTTGTTACATTTGTATTTATAATTTTTGCATCTGTGTTTCAGAGGGGTCTGTTAAGTGTTCCTTTAATGTCTTGTCAGATTCTGGTATCCATGTTATTTTGACCCCAAGTTGAAGAGGGTGTCCTCTTTTTTCCATCCTCTGGAAGAGTTTAGATTGTAGTTATTTCTTCCATAAATGTTTGATAGAATAGTGGGAAAAAAAGACATATTGTCTTCTTAAAATGGAATTATCCGGACATGTGATTTCTAAGCTGTTGGTGTCTTTGGTGGTTTTATTTTATATCTTATAAGACCTTGGTTCAAAGGCATGGAAGCCCAAAATGCAATTTTAAAAGCGTAATAAACATGCATTGTACTACAGAAGCTAAGTAACTGAACAGAACTCCAGCAATCTTAAAAGAAGAGAGAAGAATTCAACAGTCAAGCCATCTGGCTCTGGGGTTACCTTTGTTGAAAAGGTTTTAATTTTAACTTATGCAAAAGTAGTGACTTGCCATTTCTATTTACTCTTTTGTCAGTTTTGGTAAGTTGTAATCTTTTCCTAGGAACTCGTATGCTTCATGAAAATATTCAAGTGTAGGCATCAAGTTTCTTTCAACATTAAGTAAAGTGTTAGCTGTAGATATTTTGTAGATCTCTATGAGGTTGAGGATGTTACCCTCTACTGATAGTCACTGAAAGTTTTTGTCAGATATTGAATATGGTCAAATGCTCTTTATGCTTCTATTGAGATGATGGACAGTTTTTCTCTTCATTCATAAAAATGGTGAATTACACTGATTTTTTGAATGTCAGATCAACCTCACATTCCTGGGACAAATCCCCCTTGGCCATAATGTATTATATATTTTCATACTCAAATTGCTAAATTTGTTATGGATATGTGCATCTAAGTTTATGATGGATATTGATCTGTGGTTATCTTTTCTTACGTTGTCCTTTTCTGGCTTGGGGGTCAGTGTAATGCTGGCCTTAGGCAGAGAACTGCAAAGTAGTCTCTCATCTAAGTTTTCTGAAAGTCTGTGTGGAGTTGGTATTACGACTTCCTTAATGTTGGTAGGATTCCCCAGTAAGGTATAGTTGTCTTATGGGAAGGTTTCAATTATGAATACACTTTTTCACACACTACATCAATTCCTCCCTGAGTTGGGAGAGTTCACCTCTCAAGAAATGTACCCATTTTATCTAAGTTGTGATCTTTTGGCATCAATTGTTCACCATGCCCTCTTGCCCATCCGTGCTAAGCCTGAGAAATATCCCTCCCTCACTCCTGACACATGTGCTTTGGGCCTTATCTCTTAAGTCCGCTATCAGTCCTGCTAGAGATTCAGCAATTCGGTGGATCTCCGAGAACCGACTTTTAGTGTCACTGATTTTCTCTGTTATTTATCTGCTGTCTAGTTCATTGACTTCTGTTATCTTTATCATGCCCTTTCTTCTGCTTAATTTGAGTTTCATTTGCTCTTGTTTTACTAGTTTGGATGCTGGGGAAAATCACTGACGGAAATGTGGCGTCTGCATATGCTGCAAACATTCCTTCTGTTCAACAACCTGTCTGCCGCTTGCCTGGGGTTCACTGACATTACAGAAACACACATTGCAGCAGAATAAGATATACCCCATGAGGGGCACAAAGCTTCCTTTGAGGTCAAATCTGACATGCTGCTGTCTGATCAATATCACTGTACGCTCCACGACACGCAGCCTCCACCTTCAGGGAACCTGTCCTCATTACCTACCTATACCCTTAAATCCAGATCAACTCAAAATTCCCCTAAATGCTTGCTATGGGAAATTATAGGTGTCAGAATATGTCTATCAGAGAAAATCATGCCTGTTTTAAAGTTTTGAACAGTGCTTGCCATAGAAAATTGAATTCACTTACAACTTGTTATATCTAACCAATCTTACAAGTAAAATTACCTCTACATAACCTAACAAATTCTCTTGCTAGCTGTCTTGCCAATGGATTTCAGCCCCGGCCAAGTTCACTATGGATTCAATGTGACCAAAGAAATTGATAGCAAAACTGTTCTTGGGGTGAAAGGGTTATACCCAACTTTATTTCCAGGTGGCAGGTCAGTCACTAAAATCCCGTTCACTCAGAATGAGTCTGCATGCAGCAAGCCTGTCTCTGCCTCTGGGCTCCTCTGTCTGCACAGCCGTCGTCTGGGCCTCTGTCCTCAGCGCTGCCACCACTCCAGCCTCTGCTCTCCTGCAGCCTTGCAGCTGTGCCACTATGTCGCCCAGAGCACTGGGAAGGGCTCTTTATATAGAGTCAGTAGCAACGCATTGCCCACACGTGTGTAGTTGAGCTAGCCAGCCAGGGCCAGGTGAGGATCCTGGCCACAGGAACTCTCATTTTATCCACACTAGCACACAAGATAGCTCAGATTCTCACCAACTATACAAGCAAAGTTGAAATGGAAGTCTGCCTGTTTATCCCAGAAAGCAATGGGAAATCTCGTTCTTCCCAGCACGCGCCTCACCCACAGGCACCAGTGAGAGCGTCTGGTCCGGTGGTAACAGTCACCCCCTCTCGTTGGGGGTTTGTCTCAGCTCTGGAATCCTCTGAAGCTTGCACACGGGCTGCCCACAGGACCAGGGCACCACCAGGCTCTCCACAGTTGAAGCGTTTCCATTTTTTTGCCAGCCTGTGAGCCAGGGCCTGCCCGGGTCCCAGGTCCTCAGCTCGTTACAGCACCAGGCCGGGGCAGCAGGTGACCATTCTGTAGCCATGGGCCGGCTGACAGCACACAGCTGGCAGTCAGGCTGGTTCACAAAGGACACCTGTCCTGGTCATTATAACACCGGCCTCCAAAGGTCAGTGCTGCTCTAGTCTCTCAGACCCAGGTGCTAACTATCCACCTAGCGCACCCCCAGGTGAGCAGGTGACAGGCTCTGCAAAAGAAGAGACAGAGGGGCGGCAGCCACGGAGGTGGCACAGGTCAGGGTGCTGAAGCCGCGGTCCCAGGGCCCCCTACCAAGGCACACTTGTGTCCTAATTAACAGGCCAGAAACTCGCACTTGGGGAATGATTGCTCCCCCAAAGTGAGGGAAGGAGGTGCACCTCCCTCCTGAAGAACACACCCAGCCTGAAGCAGACTCACAGTCCACCCGAACTCAGGGAACCCCATCTTCACACGCCACCACCAACATAAACCTCTAGAAGCCCTGTTCACCATACCTGCTGTGGATAAAGTGACCTGGCCCTGGTCGGCTGGCTCACTACACATATGTGGGCAATACGTTGTTATTGACTCTACATAAGAGCTCCACCCAGTGCTCCGGGCGACACAGTGGCACCGCGGCAGGAGAGCAGAGCAGAGGACAGAGGCCCAGGGGAGGGCTGTGCAGGCAGAGAGGCCCAGAGGCAGAGACAGGTTTGCTGCGTGCAGACTCGCTCTGAGGGGACTGGATTCTAGTGACTGATCTGTCACCGTGGAAAAAAAGTTGGGTATAACCCTTACCCCCCAAGAATGTTCTACTGTCATTTCTTTGGTCACATTGAAACCATAGTGAACTTGCCCAGGGCTGAAACCCATTGGCAGGACACCACCTTCTGGGCACCACCAGCCTGGAGATGCCACCTGATGAAATAGTGCATTAACCAGGTGGCTGCAGCCCAACGCACGGCTACCTTTAATTTTATTCTTGCCGTACTTCACGGTCTGAGAAGGAGAGAATGGCCTGAGAGAATCTGCACTCTCCAGTTAGTCTCAGGACCTCCTCAAAGATTTCCCGCAGGAAACCCTGAAGGCAGGTAACTCTGTGAGGGAGCTCCAGGGCCGTCTCATCTGAGAGCTGGTCAGGTGGTTCACGGTATGGTCAGCCCCCAGGCCCCCCGAGTTTCTCTGACAATGCAGGGCCACAGTGGGGTGCAGCAGGGAGACAACCAGGGACATGGCTGGCAGACCCCCCGAGTTTCTCTGCCGATGCAGGGCCACGGCACGGTGCACTGGGGAGACAGCCAGGGACACGCTGGCTCGGCCTCCGGCCTGTGCAGGCCGCCCTGCGGGCTCTCGGGGATCAGCGCTTCCCGAATCACCCTGGAAAATGGCAGGAAGCTGACACACTGGCAGCCGCCCTCAGCTAGGAAGTCGGGAGGGTCATTGAATTTTTACACCAGCCCAGATAACACTGCCAGACTGTTTCCAAAACGGAAGAAGAAAACCTGCAAACATATTCCTAAAGCCACACAGACCCTCCTCGGGCACCGCAGCCCAGGAGGCCCGAGTCCCTGCTGCAGACACGCGGCAGGCCCGCGGAGGGAGCACAGGTGGGAAATGTCATATGAAATTGGCTTTTTGCCACCAACAAGGACATCATTAACTCCAGGCTTGACTGAGAACGGCTCTTTTTACTTTGGAAAGGCCATAAGAGTGGCCCGAGTTGTGCTCAAGGACTCGGAGCAGAGCTGCTGAGCAGAGCCTCCAGCTCCTGAGACAAACGAGGTCCAGGGAGGGGGCGCCCAAGGAGGGAGATGCTGGCGGAGGTGCATCTGTGGACAGAGGCCAGCCTGCTGTCGCCCTACAGCAGCCTCCCCAGCAGGGCTGGCTCACAGCCTCTCCATGCTATGGCTCCAGAATGCAGGCTGGTTATGTTAATGAAATTCCACACCTCATGTGGCCACAGGGAGCTCGGTGTCACTTGTTGCAAATCATGTGGATATAGTCACACATGTACGTATAGACACACACAGAATAAAAGGAAAAGACCACATCTCCCCTCACCAGTTGTCGTGGGTCAAAATGTGCCCTCCCCAAAATGCGTATGTTGGAGTCCTAACCCCCCGTACCTCCCAATGTGATCTTATTTGAAAACAGTCTTTACAGACTTAATCAAGTTAAAGTGCGCTCATTAACGTGGTCCTAATCCAATATGACTGGTATCCTTGCAAAAAGGAAATTTGAACACAGAGCTGGCCATGCACACAAGACATGCACACGTTCACGTGGAGATGAAGACAGCCTTCTGTGAGCCAAGGAGAGAGGCCTCAGAAGGAACCAGCCCTGCCCACACCTTGGTCTGGGACTCCGGCCTCCACAGCCATGAGACAATAAATCTCTGTTGTCTAAACCACCCAGTCTGTAGTAGTTTATCACGGCCACCCAAGCAAACTAACACCTGGCATATGTCCTCAGTAAAATGTAAGACTAAATAAATAATATAAAGGTAGCTACTTGGAAAACCCCAAAAGGCATGGGTGCCCCCAGACTTCTATGTAATCCTTCTTCCTTTCTCCGGAAGCAAGTAAGACTGACAGAGCTGACCTGTGTTCTTAAGCAAGGTCCACCCCCGATTCCCAGATACACGTGGAAGACAGGCCCTGAATCGCCCAAGGAAAAACACATTACCACCTGCCTATGTCCTGGTGCCCCCCCCTTTGGTGGGAAACCCTGCTTGTGTGTTCATTCCAATGTGACTAGATTAGACAGAAAAGAAACCTAATAAAAGTCACTGGATCTCTCCAAGATAGACAATGTCTGTGCTGAGAAAAACAATAGATTAGGAGGACATGCACCCTTTTTATTACCCATAAGGCAAAGCTGTCGCTGGTCTTCACCTCAAGTCTGTAACTGTGTGAAACATCAGAAAGAGGACCCCTATTTGCTCTTCCTGGAAGGGGGCCCAGGCCGGGGTGCCCACAGCCTGAGGAAGCCCCTGTACTGCTGCTGTGTGAGTCTGTGACTCCGGGGGGGTCCATGCCTGGAGGCAAGGCCAAGAACCAGAGCAGCAGCAACTGCGTGGGCACCGCCCTTGACAGAGCACAAAGGGCCTTCCGGTCGTGTTAGCGAGCTTCTACAACTTGGTGCCTTAAAATTTCTTTCTTGCTGTGAATAAAAGAAGCCAAAGTATGATCTTGTCCAGAGAGCAGAGGTAGCCCCAAATGTGGCAAGCCCTGTGACTGATGGCACACCCTATAACCGACGGTGCCCCCTATAGGTACACCCTATGACTGACGGCCAGCCTCACAGAGCCTGCAGAGTCCACAGGCTAACGGCGGTACTGTTACACCGGGGGTCTGGGGCGCTAAGGAAGGGAGCGATCCTGTCAGAGGCGATGGGCCCCAGATGTACCTTCAAGGCCCACAAGCCCCTCAGTCACAGCGAGCAGAGGCCCGGGACCCCAGCTGCCAGCAGCTCTCTTGTCCACCCCACGTTCACGCACTGTGTCCATGAGAATTGTTTTCACGTAAGAATACAGTCATGGCCCTGCACTACCTGGTAAAATCCCAGCCCCTGAGCAGGGTCCATGCTCCACACACCTGCCCACTGCGGCCACTGCCTCCCTCCTGCTGTGCCACCTGGCCTCTGGCTATGGCGTCCACCTCCCTGTGCAGTCTCTGTGTCTTGGCCTCTTCCTACAAGGCCATATGGGAACTCCTACATTCTAAAAAGTTCTTACAGTTTTGGGGGGATGTGACCCCCGAGCGATCCTTCCCGGCTCACGTTGTTTCCTGTAGCCTGTTCCGTGGCATGTACACCTCAGCACCAGCAGGCCACATGGCCTCAGGGGCTCACAGCTCCGTCTCCTCTGCGAAATCCAAGCGGCTTCATCAGGATGGGAGCCATCTGGGGAAGCCAACCCTGAGGCGCTCAGCACAGAGGTTCTGGGGGCTGCTCTGGGGATTCACACGGGTGGAGAAGGGAAGGGAGCGACAGCATGGGGCAGGGGGAAGTTGAGCAGGGTGCAGTCTGAACAGAGACCCCCACTGACCCTGGGTGGGGGGTCTCAACCCTTCAGATTTGCCCCAAGTTGAGACCAGAGAGCAGTGGCTACATCACCCATTATCTTTAGGAAAATAGACCTTTCCTCCGCCATCCTAGGCGTCCCCTGCCACTGGTGATGGGCTCTGCCGACCCCTTACCTCCACGTGCGGAGCAGAGCTGGAACCAGGGTCTCATCCGCCACCTGCAGCCTCTGAGCTAATGAGGAGCAGTTAACTCTCCCCTCATCCTCAAGGATAAGGCTGCACAAGCCCAGACACACGGCACGTGGAGCTGCAGACCCCAAAGCCATGGTAAGATGTGCCCGGAGCATAGACATCCAAAGAACATAACCCACCAAATTTTCTGGTTTTCCAATATGAAACTTCACACAGATTATATGTGCCTTTTGAAAGACCAGCCTTCAGTTAAATATCTGCTGGTCAACCTTAGTTCACCGCCAGTTCTCTGCAGAGCGTAAACCCGAGTGCGGACCCTTGAGGCTGCAAAGCTGTAAATGCTGCCCCCGTGACGAGGTGGGTCACGGCCAGCGTTCATCTGCCTGTCTGCTGTTCAATCGCCATGCTGTTTCCAGCAGGCAGTGCCTGTCACATGGCCCAAAAGCAGTGTCCCTGGGGCCCCAGCCTCTCTTACCTCTGCTCTCGTGTGACACATAGGTGTGGGTATGCACGGGTGAGCATTTGTGCAACGTGTGCTTATGTGCTGGTCTGGCCTCTGCAGGGGGGTGTTTGTGTTCCCAGCTCCCATGGATGAAGAGTGCCTCACATGTCAGTTCTCACACATCATGCTAGCAGGGCACCCCTCTCCCCAGCTCTCAATGGGGACAAATGCCAGCCTCAGCACCAGGCCTGCCCTCCAGAATGTTCAGCCCACGGTCAACACCTGGCTGCACCCCATCTCTCCCTTCTGCTCTGAACTCCTGCGGCATCTGCAGGTAGCACAGGCCCTTAACCATGATCACATATTACCTTACATGGTTTCCTTAATAAGGTCACTCTCCCCAGGCATGGGCCAAGCCTTCCTTCCATCACTGAGTGCAGGGGCGCAGGCGGTTTGGAGGTGGCAGTACAGTCCCGAGCCAGCGGGCACCTGGGCAGGCAATTAGTTCCACTCAGTCATTCACCGAGACCTTGTTTGAACCACACTAACGTAAACACTTTCTTCGACTTCTGATGCATCTTCACGCATTACTTCCTCTGACACTGACCTCCTTCCTCCTCATCACCCAGGACCACCGTGCACACACTGTTGTTGGGGGTCACTTCTCCAGCTGGAGTGCAAGCCTCCCCCCACGCCGACCCCACTTTGCCGTCCTGATGTGCTAGGAGACCAGGCTGGGGGAGCCAGGGGAAGCGAGTGTAAGCCGTCAGGCTCCCGCACTCCACAGCAGGTGGGCCGGCCGGGTGGAGCCCTCGGGCTCAGGGCCTCTGAGCCCCTTCCTGGGCCTATCCACAGCCGAGATGGCTGGGTGCGGGACTCACAGGTGGGCAGGTGCCCCCGAGCCGGGGTTTGCACGTGCCTCTAGGGTCTTGTTCCCAAAGAGCTGAGCCAGTTCTAAGGACACATTGGCTCTGAAGGAAAATAGCTTGCCCTGTCACCTAAATCCAATTTGTTTCATTACCTCTCCATGTAATTATTTTGTTTAAATAACCCGGAAGGGTTAATGCAGGTCACCTGCCCGTTCCTTGCGATTTCAGCTCAGAATCTGAGAGCTGGGGAGCCTCCGGCACTTTCCAGCCGCCAGGGCTCGGCGCGCGGGCCACTCGCCTGGAGCCAGGACCCCGCGCTCCACGGTGCCGGGCGCCCTCTGGCGGCTGCCTCCGGGACGGGCGGCCTGCAAACCTGCTTCCAAGGGTCAGACCGACCCAGGCGATGTCCCCTGCCTGGAGACCCGAGGAGTCGGGAACAAAGTGGGGAAAGAGAGGGAAGGACCCAGAGGTGGGCCATCTTGGCCTCTGACCTCCCTGTCACCGTTACCCTCGCGGCAGCCATGACAGCTCAACTTACACCCTCCATTCCAGACACCAGGGGACAGGATCAGAGAGGCCATGAAAGACACTGAGGTTCACACATGAACAACCAGGACCCAGGGTTAAGATCCTGGCCTCCAGATCCTCAGGTCAGGGCTTACAAACACCGCTATGAAATGATGAACGGTGGAGAGTGGGCGGAAGGCACGAACGGATTAACCCGGAGAAAGCATCCGTGGTGAGGAAAGGAAGGATGTGGCCTCTCATGCACTTGACCGGACAGGTGTTCGCTAAAAAGGGAAAACCACGCCCCTTCACAGACACTGTGAAAGTATTCCATGATAGCATGTATGGGGAAGGGTTCTGTAGAGGAGTTAGTATTCATTATTCCCTTTTCTTTAGTGAAATAGATGGTTTTGTTGCTAAATTATAAACCGAAAATAAACCTACCCAATCAGTAACTCATACAATTCCACCACACACACACCTTTCTTCTAAGAAATTACCCAAAACCACTAGCAAGTATGGTTGCCAAATTTAGCAAATAAAAATAAAGGATATCCAGGTAAACATAAATTTCATAAAAACGAGTAATTTTTTATTACAAACCCATGCCAGTGGTATAAACATGTCCCATTCAATACTTGGAATGTGCCGTAAAATATTGCATGGGACATACTTATGCTAAAAAAAAGTACCAGAAATTTCAGTTTAACTGGGTGCCTTCTATTTTATCCAGCAACCCAATTTGAGAGCCAACTGGGGCAATCTTCCGGGCTTCAGAAGCAGCTTTAGGATGCAAGATACATGAGGAACAAAGATGGGGGAGCCCCAGAGGGAGGTGCACAGAAAAAGAGTAGAGGGAACATTAGCAAACACATGCCTCGGAGCCGGCCTGGTTCACAAGCAAAACAGAGAGCTGAGGTTAAGCCACGTGCTAGAGCTTCAGAGCAGTACGTGACCAGTGTATACTCAATGGAAGTAGGAGTAAGTGACTTTTCTATTTAATTTTATACCCCTTTATATTCAAAAACAAGACATTTGTTAAATGCTCTGACTGCAACAATATTTTATCCTATTGGGAATTGATGATAACAAGTTCTTTTATGGAACTACTTTTGCATGAATGGGACTAATAATGTACATTCTGTTCATTATGTCAGAGCATGTGGAAACTCGTGCTGTGTTTCTGGGTTGTTCAAATCTTGTCTAAGTACATATTGTAGATCAGTGCCCCAGACAGCTTCCTGGCAAACCTATCCCTTAGTCCAAATGTGAACAATATCTCATTACATAGAATGCAACCTATATTTTTGCTGGGGCTAGATATTGAAAAATATAAATACGGCAGACTGAAGCTGGGTTTCCAAGTTCTTAATTGATTTGCCCCCATCCAGCTTCCTTTCTATCACTATCCCTGATTTAAAAATAAGAGTTTTCAACATTCATCCATGGAAGAATGTGAGCATATATGCCCCTCGCCCACAAAATGCCCACAGTTGCTGGAGGATCAGAGCTGCTTGATTGGTGGAAGACAAAAACAGAAATGAAGTGCTAATCCTTAGGATTTTCAGGTAGAAAAAAGTAAAATCAACATTGTTTATTAAGTATATGCTAGTCACAAGTACCTCTCCATGCCTACTTGCTCATCTATAAAATAGGACAGGACAATAGCAATTCAGAGTTTGGGGGAATTCATACATGGAAAGCATTCAGAAGCATGCCTGGTTTAGGAAGTGCTTAAACCAGCTGCATCATCATTACTTAGAAGGCACCAGATGACATCCAGAGGAAGGTGTTGGCTCTCAGTTTAAATCAAGGTCTAGTCTTCCTCCTCTTTGCCAGGCCGGCTACGCAAACATCAAGAACCCTCCACCGACAAGATCACTGGTCAGTTCAGGGAGGAAGTTCATGGGAAGTTTTTATGAAGTGACCTAGCGTTTGAAATGGCAGCGCTCCAGGCTGCTAAGGGCGAAGTCCACGTGCAGGCCATCCGCGCTCGGTTGACAGCTCCAGCAGCCGGGCAGCATGTAGAATATCAACCCACTCACCACCTCCATCACCATGGAGGTGCATGCAGGTTGCAGGTGCACGGGTGCATGCACGTGGTGCGTGTGCGTGTGTACGGGTGTGTGTGCCCCCTGTCCAAGTTCTCTTCTTATAAGGACACCAGTCATAGTGGACTGGGGCCCACCCTTCTCCAGCACAACCTCATCCTAACTAATGATGTTTGGACCCTATTTCCAAATAAAGTCACATTCTGAGGTCCTGGCGTTAAGACCTCAGCATATGAATGGGGGGTCATCATTGAGCCCCTAACAAATGCCTTTGCAGACATGCCCCTCAGCTCACCACACCCTCTCTGCCCAGAGCCCCCCACTCCCACCTGCCCGCCCACCCTGTAGAGGTTGGCCTTTGCAGCCCCTGCTATACACATGGGGCGCTGTGGTCCTGCAGGCAGCCAACCTGGTTCATTTACATCCTCCTCCTCCGCTGGATGATGGACGGGTCAGCCTGTTTCCCCATCTATGAAATGAGAGTAAGAATGAGGCTCGGGGGGGTCTGAGGATTACCAGTCCAAACTCCGTGGATCCACCAGTTCAGTGCCCAGCACACAGCAAACACTCAACAGATTCAGGGCCCGTGCCCCACCTGGGATAAGGATTAAATGGACACGTGGATGGGCCCAGACCCTGTAAATGCTGTGTAAATGCTACCCGTGAGTATTACAACTATTATTTGATCTTAACAAAGTAGAGTACAAGACAATTGTAACCGAGACATCTCAGGTCGCTGGGAGGCGAGCAGCAAACTCGTGGAAGGCAACGAGGCTGGAGTCAGATGGAAGAAGGCAGGGCAAGGAGGCGTCAGCACGGGCATCGGGCTGAAGAGGAAGGGACCCGCAGACGTCAGGCAGCTGGAGGCCGTGGGCACTTCACGGAGCTTAGCTGCTTAAATGGTGCAAAGGGGGCATTTTTCTGAGGCTGTGCTTTAGTCACAAAAGCACCATGCAGCCAGCAGCCCCCAACCCAAAACGTTCCTGATTTGAGGCGGAGGCATCCAAGGCCCACCGGCTGCTCTCTCCAGGCCCAAGAACTCCCCCTTGGGTCGGGGCTCCTGAGTCCGTTGCTCCCCGCCAAGCTGGCCATGGCCCCTCACTTCCCAAAGATGAGCAGCCTCGGTCGGTCCAGAGGCTAGCACATCCCGGAGCCTCCGGCGGGGCGCGGCCAGGGTCGGGGGGAAGGGCCCAGCTTCCTCGCTGCAGTCTTCCCTGCTCATCCTCCTAGACATTTCAAAGCGACTGCTTGGGTTCAAAAAGCCAGCAAGCTTAGTGCCCGGAGGTGCGCCTCTGAGGCTGCTGCTTTACATTTGCTTCAGACACACTGGCAGATCCCCTTTTCTGCCTTTGGCAACAAGCTCTTCTTGCAAGGTCTTCATTACTTCTTAATTGTCGGAATTTATTTGCTTCATTTTTCTTGTTAGGAAACGTTTAAAAAATTAATCTGAAATCCTGGGCTGCTGTTAATTTTAAAGCTCCTCCTCATTTATTGAAGGCATCATTTGTTATTTCCATCACCCCACAACCTCTGCACAGCACCAGCCGGCTCATGGGAGCCCACGTGCACCCCGACTGCCAAGGCCTCCTTCCCTCTCCCGCGGGTGAAAACTCCATTCCCTCAGCCACCAGTGACCACTGTCACTACATATCCACTTGACTTGACAAGGTCGCTCAATGAACATTAGTGTTAAAAACTGATGGGTGGAGTAAGTGAGCCCTCCAGCTGCCCTGGCTTCAAGCCCACAGGCGCTGGGTGAGGCCTGTGAGCCACTGTCCCCTGGTCCTCCTGCCACTGCACTTTATCAAGCTTGGTTAAAGGTGGAGGTCATGAGACTTGCAAAGCCATGTGTCTTGCCAATGGGTTTCAACTTCGGGCAAGTTCACTATGGATTCAATGTGACCAAAGAAATTGACAGCAAAACGTTCTTTGGGGTGAAAGGGTTTATTACCTGCCTTGTTCTCCCGGCGGTAGGTCGAGCACCAGCGTCTCTGCCTCCACCCAGGGCACTGGGCCGAGCTCTCTACATAGCACAAAAATACCTAATTGCCTAAAGGTGTGGAAGCAGTAGCCTAGCAACAGGCCATTCACACCATCAGGTGGTTTAAGTTCAGTGAGGATCCTGGCCATAGGAAGCCCAACTTCCCCACACCATCCCTGCCTTGGCTACTCCCCGGCTGCGCCCAGTGGGCTCCCAGCCAGGCACGTGCAAAGCGGTGCTCGGCCCGACCTCCACCACTCTGTGTCCTGTCCGTCCTTTAGCCTCTAATGCTGAACACAGGACTTTGGCGTCAGAAACCCACAAATGTTAACTGAAAAATTAATTACATGGTACCTAATAGGAGAACAATCATGTGTTTTATCAGCCAACATCCAGTAACACTGTAAAGAGAAGAACAAACAGGGTCTCTCTCTAGTGCCAGCTCAGAACACATGGCCTCTCCCAGCAGATTCTGACGCCGTGTCTGGGCAGGGGGGGAAAGACCACTGCCAGCAGCAGCCCACAGCGCCCAGGGCTGGAGAGGAGCTGGCAGTGCAGATGAGTCAGCCAGGGCTCTCCAGAGAACAGATCCAGAGTCTGATTTTAAGGAATTGGCTCCCACAATTACAGGGACCAGCAAGTCAAAACTTGTAGGGTTGGCCCACCATCTGCGAACAGGTAAGAGCTGGTGTTGCAGTCTTGAGGCTGCAATCTGTAGGGCGAGAGGCAGGCTGGGAGCGCAGACAGGACCGCCGCATTACCGTCTTGAGGCTGAATTCCTTCTGCAGAATCCTGTGTTTGTCTTCGACTGGCTGGATGTGGCCCACCCATATTAGGGAGGGCCATCCCCTCTACTTAAAGGCAACGGATTCCAACTTAATCACGGCTACAGGATACCTCGACGGCAACATGCACACCAGTGTTTGGGCAAATACCTGATCACCGCATCCTCGCCAAATGGACACAAAGTCAGCCACCACAGGTGCCGCGACTCTGCCAAGCATCTCAGAAAGTGCTGCCTCAACTGGGTGCCGGGGCCCCCTGCGACCCTTAGAACAAGGCGAGGACCCTCACCCAACAGGTTCTCAGGGATACCGCTTTTAAACAGAATACGGAATTAATAAAGTGGTGTTTTGATCATAGCATTTAGAAGTATTGAGGAATTTTGAAATTCAATCAAAAAGTTCCCTGGGTGCCAAAAAGCATTCAGTGAGCAACTCTGGTTCTTTCTCCTGCTTCTTGGAGGCCCCCAGTCACCATTTTTAAAGTCACAAGCGTCTCCTCCCTGACTGTCTAAGAGGAAGGAGAAGGGGTTTTAGAAGTTAATATCCAGTATGCACTAATAGTTTAATAAGCGGAAATAAACTGATTTTCCATTAACAGCCAAAAGGCAACAGTTAAACTAGGCAGGCCTTCACTTGCTGATGGCCTGTAAGCATGGCGATATACAAATGCAGTAAGACTTGACTGGTTTCGTTGAGACTGCACAGAGGAAAAAAACACAGAACCCAATTACTACCACTAATTAGGATTTCAGAGACCACTGTAGAACAGATTACCCACTTTCTCATTTTCTAACCTTTGTGATCAAATTCATGCATCCAGCCTCTCCAGTTAGCCCCTAATCCACCCTTCCATCAGGTCTGTATAATTAGGTCACCCCGCAGACAGCCACACGTTTTAAGCCCCAGGGGACTCACAGCCGGGGGCCAGTCAGTGGACACCTGTTCAGCTTTCTCTCTCCAACTTACAAACACTTGCCTTGAGTCTCTCCCTCCAGAAAGGCTTCCCCAGCCCCCGGAGCCCACATGATCTCACACTAGCCCGGGAGCCCCAGGCCCATGGCGAGTCCGGTGCTGAGACGGCCTTGTGGACAGCCTTGTGTTACTTAGCATGTCGGGAGGATATCTTGTCTCTGCATCTGAACTGCAAATGTTTTCAACAGCAGCCGTACCTTATACCCCATTATTTTGGTCCATAAATGCTCCCAAGAACAATGCTCTATATACAGACATCTGACAGATTTTAAGTGTCACTTAATAGTGATTTTACCGACAGCTGACAAAGCACTTCTACACGTTATCCTACTTGAATCCCAACAGGAGAGTCCCGCGGGTAACTAGATGCCTGTGACGTCAACGGGGAGACTATCCAGGCTTCAGATACGCAGGCAGCTACTGTCCACACGGGCCAGGTCCTTCGGCTCCAAACTCTGTTCTTTCACATGGACCCATGACAACTTAAATCCCTCTGTGCTCTGAGGGGGTGGGCGGGTGGGTGGGGAGGGGTCAGCATAGAAACCACGGGTGGCGGCTTCTGTCACACCTGGTAGAACTGGAAGTGACCGGACGTCGGCCTGCGGCTCCCTGGGCCCTCCCCTCCCACCTCAGGCGCCGCGTGCCCTCCCGTCGGCTCTCCTTACCCTTCTGGGGAACAGACATCTGTCACTTGTCACACCAGGCCACTATTTCAAGAAGCTAAATGCCTCAACAAGATGTTGGCATTGGAAGTGAGTTACTTCTAATTGTAAAATTGTAAACTTTGATAGATATTCATTTAAAAGTAGGTGATGTGTACACTTCAAACTCACACAGTGTGGTATGTTATATTTCAGTAAAGCTGGCGGAAAAAACAAAAAAACAAAAACAATGTAGGCAGTAAATTTTCGGAGGTGTTGGTTTGGGAGGGGGCAGAGAATGGCTGGGTGCCACCCGGCGCCCTCTTGGGCCCCTCCTTGAACCCTGGCCTCCCCAGGAGCACCCCGAGCGGCACACGCCCCTCCATTGCCGGAATGCAGTTCAGCCCCACAGGTGCCACCGGCCACCTGAGCCCCCACTGCTCCTCTTGGGCTGTACCCCCGCCCCCCGGGTCAGGAAAGGGAGCGCCATGCTGTGCCCCACCGCCCTGCCAGCGCTCACCCTCCCTCCCATTGACAAACTTCACAACTGTTAAATCAACAGGCTTCCTGCAGTAACCAAGGATCCGGCTTTGCTGGAATTATCAAAGCAAGGTGTGACCAGCCCCAAGGGCTGTGGCTCCCTCTTCCCTGCTCCTCTCTCTAAGCCTCTGGGCAGGGTTTTTCAAATCCAAATGTGCACACAAGTCACCCAGGGACCTGGGCATCGACATTTCTGACGAGGTCTGGAGAGAAGTCCAGGCTGCTGGCCCAGGGCACACTGAGTGGCAGAGATTGTCTTCTCTGGACAGTCATGTTCAGGGTCAACTCTTTTATTCTGGGCTCATAACCAAAAGCTTTTGGGAAACTGCATCTTTTTATTTATTTCCCCTCTCAACTTTCAAGCCCCCTAGCTACTAGAACCATTAGAGAATTTAAAAGCATGAATGTATCCAGAGATGTTATTAACCAAGTTAGACGCCGGCACACAGCTGCCGACCAGGGCTCCTGGCACTGACTGGTGAGGCCATGGAACACAGCCTTGACCACGGACCCCATTACAGGCTGAATGCATCCCCCAAAGAGATTTGATGAAGTCATAACTCCCAGTAACAAAGAAGGTGACCTTACTCGGAAGGAAATAGGATCACTGCAGGTGAAATTAAGATGTAAATTAAGATGACATCATCCTGGAGGATGTGAGCCCTTAACCCACCATGACAGGTGTCCTGAGGAGAGACACAGATAGAAGGCCATGTGTGGGCACACACAAGAGGGGGACGGCCACATGACAACCGGGCGGAGCGTGCAGGATGCAGCTCAAGCCAGGGACTTCAAGGAGACCAGCCAGCACAGACGTTGCCCTGCCCACACCTTGCTCTCAGCCATCCAGCCTCCTGAACTGAGGGAGAACACATTTCTGCTGTTTCCGGCCCCCAGGAAACTAGTACAGGCACTTTGTTTTGTTTGTTTTAAACAGCAGTCAGGGGGAAAGGGGGATAAGGAACAAGGTTAGCAGTATGAACTTGGGAAGAAGGATTCCCCCAGGTTATTCCTACTGGCCTCATTCCTACACTCCACGGGTCAAATAAGACAGAACTGGCTGTGTTCTCAGGAATAAAAAGCCAGCAGAGAGCACCACCAAGAGAGGGGTCTATTTCCTTACCTTTCAGTCAAAGACGAGAGCCCCAGGACCCCATCGGCGCACCTGTAAGCTGACTGGATGACTCCTGGGAAAACGGAGTTTAAAGCAGAGCCCCAGAAATCACAGGGCAAAGAGCCCCAAGGCACGCAGCCAGGACAGGAAGCTCAGTGCTGGGTCCTTGAAGTGATCAGCCCACCTTTTGAAAAAGAAATCTATAAAAATTGATCCTTCAACTCAGCTGCCACAGAGACAGCTCATTACTACCCAACGCCCACTCTCCTATTCTTCAATAATAAAACCCTGCTTCTGAGTGAGGCCCACTGCCACCCAGCTTAAATGACCACGTTTAACACCATCCCTTGCAGTTAGTTGTTCTACAAAATGTAGAATGGTGTTTCTATGAAGTATTTAAAGACAGAGTCATGCCCTTTTTTGTCACTTCCTTCATATTGGCCAGAAACAGGTGTGCCAGCTGGAGCTCCAGCTGTCACTTTGGGCAATGAGGACTAGGGCCACATGCTGGGAGGAGCACAGGTCCCTGAGGTCTTCATGGAAACTGTAAGGGCAGCCATGGGAGCCCCCCTGTAAGAATAAAAACTGACATACGAAAACCAATATCAATACGGTTTTGTCATGTGTAGTCAAAACAAGTAGTTTCTTCTATTTACAAATAAAAACGCCTCTTTTACATCAGCCCAATAAATATGTGGAGGGGGGAAATATTAGGCCTTTACACTGAATATTTTTATAATTTATTTTAGTATCATTAATCTACAATTACATCTGCAATATTATGATGATTAAACTACCACCTTCATCGGGTCCCCCCCCACCAACCCCATTACAGTCACTGTCCATCAGCATAGTGAGATGCTATAGTCACTACATGTCTTCTCTGAGTTGTACTGCCCTCCCCGTGCCCCCCCAACATTACATCTGCTAGTCGTAATGCCCCTTTTTCCCCCTTGTCCCTCCCTTCCCACCCATCCTCCCCAGTCCCTTTCTCTTTGGTAACTATTAGTCCATTCTTGGGTTCTGTGAGTCTGCTGCTGTTTTGTCCCTTCCGTTTTTTTTCTTTGTTCTTATACTCTACATATGAGTGAAACCATTTCATACTTGTCTTTTTCGGCTTGGCTTATTTCACTGAGTATAACACTCTCTAGCTCCATCCATGTTGTTGCAAATGGTAGGATTTGTTTTCTTCTTATGGCTGAATAATATTCCACTGTGTATATGTACCACCTCTTCTTTATCCATTCATCTACTGATGGACACTTAGGTTGCTTCCATTTCTTGGCTATTGTAAATAGTGCTGCGATAAACATAGGGGTGCATATGTCTTTTTCACACTGCGCTACTGCATCCTTAGGGTAAATTCCTAGGAGTGGGATTCCTGGGTCAAATGGTATTTCTATTTTGAGTTTTTTGAGGAACCTCCATACTGCTTTCCACAATGGTTGAACTAATTTGCATTCCCACCAGCAGTGTAGGAGGGTTCCCTTTTCTCCACATCCTCACCAACATTTGTTGTTGTTTGTGTTTTGGATGTTGGCCATCCTCACTGGTGTGAGGTGATATCTCATTGTGGTTTTAATATACATTTCTCTAATGATTAGTGATGTGGAGCATCTTTTCATGTGCCTGTTGGCCATCTGAATTTCTTCTTTGGAGAGGTGTTTATTCATGTCCTCTGCCCATTTCTTAATTGGATTATTTGCTTTTTGTTTGTTGAGGTGTACGAGCTCTTTATATATTTTGGATGTCAACCCCTTATCAGATACGTCATTTATGAATATATTCTCACATACTGTAGGATGTCTTTTTGTTCTACTGATGGTGTCCTTTGCTATACAGAAGCTTTTCAGCTCAATATAGTCCCACTTGTTCATTTTTGCTTTTGTTTCCCTTGCTCCGGGAGTTATGTTCATAAAGAAGTCGCTCATGTTTATGTCCAAGAAATTTTTGCCTGTTTTTTTCTAAGAGTTTTATGGTTTCATGACTTACATTCAGGTCTCTGATCCATTTTGAGTTGACTTTTGTGTATGGGGTTAGACAGTAGGCCAGTTTCATTCTCTTACATGTAGCTGTCCAGTTTTGCCAACACCAGCTGCTGAAGAGGCTGTCATCTCCCCATTGTATATCCAAGGCTCCTTTATCAAATATTAATTGACTGTATATGTTTGGGTTAATGTTTGGATTTTCTATTCTGTTCCACTGGTCTGTGGGTGTGTTTTTGTGCCAATACTAAATTCTCTTGATAACTGTGGCTTTGTAGTAGACCTTGAAGTCAGGGAGCGGAATTCCCCGTTTTATTCCTCCTTCTCACGATTGCTTTGGATGTTCGGGGTCTTTCGTGGTTCCATATGAATTTTAGAATTATTTGTTCCAGTTCATTGAAGAAAGCTGTTGGTAGTTTGACAGGGATTGCGTTGATTCCGTAGATTGCTTTAGGTAGTATAGCCATTTTGACAATATTTATTCTACCTAGCCAAGAGCATGGGATGCATTTCCATTTTTTAGTGTCCTCTTCAATTTCTGTTAGGAGTGTCTTGTAGTTTTCAGAGTAGACGTCTTTCACTTCCTTCGTTAGGTTTATTCCTAGGTATTTTATTCTTTTTGATGCAATTGTGAATGGAATTGTTTTTCTGATTTCTCTTTCTGTTAGTTCATCATTAGTGTATAGGAAAGCAACAGATTTCTGTGTGTTAATTTTGTATCCTGCAACTTTGCTGAATTCAGATATTAGTTCTAGTAGTTTTGGAGTGACATCTTTAGGGTTTTTATTGTACAATATCATGTCATCTGCAAACAGTGACAATTTGACTTCTTCTTTACCAATCTGGATGCCTTGTATTTCTTTCTTTTGTCTGATTGCAGTGGCTAGGACCTCCAGTACTATGTTGAATAACAGTGGAGAGAGTGGGCATCCCTGTCTTGTTCCCGATCTTAGATGAAAAGCTTTCAGCTTCTCGCTGTTAAGTGTGATGTGAGCTGTGGGTTTGTCATATATAGCCTTTATGATGTTGAGGTACTTGCCCTCCATACCCATTTTGTTGAGAGTTTTAATCAGGAATGGATGCTGAATTTTGTCAAATGCTTTTTCAGCATCTATGGAGATGATCATGTGGTTTTTGTTCTTCTTTTTGTTGCTGTGGTGGATGATGTTGATGGATTTTCGAATGTTGTACCATCCTTGCATCCCTGGGATGAATCCCACTTGATCATGGTGTATGATCCTCTTGACGTATTTTTGGATTTGGTTTGCTAATATTTTGTTGAGTATTTTTGCATCTACGTTCATCAGGGATATTGGTCTGTAAGTTTCTTTTTTAGTGAGGTCTTTGCCAGGTTTTGGTATTAGAGTGATGCTGGCTTCATAGAATGAGTTTGGAAGTATTCCCTCCTCTTCTTTTTTTTGGAAAACTTTAAGGAGAATGGATGTTATTTCTTCTCTATATGTCTGGTAGAATTCAGAGGTGAATCCATCTGGTCCGGGGGTTTTGTTCTTGGGTAGTTTTTTGATTACTGCTTCAATTTCATTGCTGGTGAATGGTCTGTTTAGTTTTTCTGTTTCTTGGTTGGTCAGTTTTGGAAGGTTGTATTTTTCTAAGAAGTTGTCCATTTCTTCTATGTTTTCCAGCTTGTTAGCATATAGATTCTCATAATATTCTCTTATGATTCTTTGTATTTCTGTGGGATCCGTCGTGATTTTTCCTTTCTCATTTCTGATTGTGTTTATGTGTGTAGATTCTCTTTTTCTCTTAATGAGTCTGGCTAGGGGTTTATCTATTTTGTTTATTTTTTCAAAGAACCAGCTCTTGGTTTCATTGATTTTTTCTATTGTTTTATTCTTCTCAATTTTATTTATTTATTCTCTGATCTTTATTATGTCCCTCCTTCTGGTGACTTTGGGTCTCATTTGTTCTTCTTTTTCCAATTTCAGTAATTGTGTCTTTAGACTATTCATTTGGGAATGTTCTTCCTTCTTTACATAGGCCTGGATTGCAATATACTTTCCTCTTACAACTGCCTTTGCTACGTCCCACAGAAGTTGTGGCTTTGTGTTGTTGTTGTCTTTAGTCTCCATATATTCTTTGATTTTTTTTGATTTGGTCGTTAACCCATTGATTAATTAGGAGAATGTTGTGAATCCTCCATGTATTTGTGAGCCTTTTTGGTTTCTTTCTAAAATTTATTTCTAGTTTTATACCTTTGTGATCTGAGAAGTTGGTTGGTAATTTCAATATTTTTGACTTTACTGAGGTTCTTTTTGTGGCCCAGTATGTGATCTATTCTGGAAAATATTCCATGTGCACTTGAGAACAATGTGTATCCTGTTGCTTTTGGGTGTAGAGTTCTGTAGATGTCTGTTAGGTCCATCTGTTCTAGTGTGTTGTTCAGTGCCTCTGTATCTTTACTTATTTTCTGTCTGGTTGATCTGTCCTTTGGAGTGAGTGGTGTGCTGAAGTCACCTAAAATGAATGCATTGCTGTCTATTTCCTCCTTTAATTCTGTTAGTATTTGTTTCACATATGCTGGCGCTCCCGTGTTGGGTGCATATATATTTATAATGGTTATATCCTCTTGTTGGATTGACCCCTTTATCACTATGGAATGTCCTTCTTTATCTCTTGCTACTTTCTTCGTTTTGAAGTCTATTTTGTCTGATACAAGTACTGCAACACCTGCTTTTTTCTCCTTGTTGTTTGCATGAAATATCTTTTTCCATCCCTTCACTTTTAGTCTGTGTATATCTTTGGGTTTGAGGTGATTTTTTTGTAGGCAGCATATAGATGGGTCTTGCTTTTTTATCCATTCTGTTACTCTGTGTCTTTTGATTGGTGCATTCAGTCCATTTACATTTAGGGTGATTATCAATAGATATGTACTTATTGTCATTGCTGGCTTTAGATTCGTGGTTACCAAAGATTCAAGGGTTGCTTCTTTACTATCTAACAATCTAACTTAACTTTCTTGTTAAGTTATTGATGTTTCTTTATTTCTCTCCCTTCTTATTCTTCCTCCTCCATTCTTTATATACTAGGTGTTTTATTCTTTGCCTTTAGTTAGTATTTGGATGGTCTGCTTTCTTTGCTATGATTTTATTTTCTTTGGTGACATCTTTTTACCCTTAGGAGTGCTTCCCTCTAGAGCAGTTCCTTTAAGATGTCCTGTAGAGGTGGTTTATGGGAGGCAAATTCTCTCAGCTTTCGCTTGTCTGGAAATTGTTTAATCCCTTCGTCATATTTAAATGATAATCGTGCTTGGTACAATATTCTTGGTTCGAGGCCCTTCTGTTTCATTACATTAAATATATCATGCCATTCTCTTCTGGCCTGTAAAGTTTCTGTTGAGAAGTCTGATGATAATCTGATGGGTTTTCCTTTGTAGGTGATCTTTTTTCTCTCTCTAGCTACCTTTAATACTCTGTCCTTATCTTTGATCTTTGCCATTTTAATTATTATGTGTCTTGGTGTTGTCTTCCTTGGGTCTCTTGTGTTGGGAGATCTGTGCGCTTCTGTGGACTGCGAGACGATTTCCATCCCCAGCATGGGGACGTTTTCAGCAATTATTTCTTCTAAGACACTTTCTATCCCTTTTTCTCTCTCTTCTTCCTCTGGTACTCCTATAATGCGAATATTGTTCCATTTGGATTGGTTACACAGTTCTCTTAATATTTTCATTCCTAGAGATCCTTTTATCTCTCTCTGCCTCAGCTGCTCTGTATTCCTGTTCTCTGATTTCTATTCCATTAACAGTCTCTTTCATCTCGTCTAGTCTGCTGCTAAGCCCGTCAATTGCTTGTCTCATTTCTGCATTGTCTTTCCTGACTTCCCTCACTTCCTCCCTCAGCTCTTGCATATTTCTCTGTAGATCCATCAGCATGGTTATGACTTTTATTCTGAATTCTTTTTCAGGAAGATTATGCATTTCCACATCTTCAGGCTCCCTCTCTGGTGTTGTCTGGGTGTGCTTTGTCTGGACCATATTCCTTGGTCTTTTCATGGCTATAGAAGTGGTTGCTGGCAGGTGCCACGTATGTCAGCTAGGCTCTTCAAGACTTTAAAAAAAAACAGGAATAGAAAGAAAAGAGAAAAAAGAAGGAAGAGAAAGAAAAGAGAAAAAAAAGAAAGAAAAGAAAAAAAAGCCCACCAGGCGTAGATTCTGTATGGATGCTGTAGGTGGCATTGTTGCTCCGCTATTCCGCAGCCGCGGCTGAGCCGTTCTGCTGGGCCGATTGCAGCTCTGGTTGGGCCGGCAACGAATGGGAGGCTACTGTTCTCTGTGCAAAGTTTCAGTGCGGCTACTTTTTCCCAGTCGCCAGGCAAGGGTTCCAAAATTCCTCAGGACCCCCAGCCTGCTGGGCTGAATGTGCTGGGGCAATCCTAAGACGACTGAAAAAAGCATGCGCTTTTCTTTTGTTCCAGTAGCCAGCTGCATGGATCCAGGCACGTTCCCAGCTCAAAACCTGCACCTTCTGCCTCTCCAATCTCCGCTACGCCACACGATGTGTGTCAGTGCTCCTGGCGCAGATCACCGGGGCTGGTTATTTTGCGGGGTGTACTTCCACTCCCTCCCAGCCCTGAATCCTCTCCTCTCACCGGTGCGCTGGGGTGGGGGAGTGCTTGGGTCCCACTGAGTTGCGGCTCCATATCTTACCCACCTCATGGGGTGCCGAGTCGTCTCAGGTGCAGATGCAGGCTGTGCGTTGTCCTGTGTATTCTGGTCTCTCTTTTAGGAATAGTTGTATTTGCTGTATTTTCATAGATATATATGGGTTTGGGAAGAGATTTCCGCCACCCTGCTCACACCTCCATCTTCCCAGAACTTACACTGAATATTTTTAAACAACCTCCTCTACCTCTGGAAAGCTTGTTTGTAGATAATTAGATTCATGAAAGGGGAATATTTTCTTACTTCCCTGACTGGAACCATTACTCACCCAGAAGGAAAGGTTATAGAGGTGCTGTCACAAGAGCAGTTTAAATTATTTTTTTATTTTTTTACTGCTCCAACCCTTGGATACACCTCATGTTTCAATCTAATAGTAAAATTGAGCCTCTGCCTTCAACTGACCTGGGTAGTTTCTGCTCCTGGTTCTTAGTCATTGGATAACATTTTGACTATAAAATTATTAAAAGAATTTGATCCTTAAAAAATACAATTTGACTAAGTTTGGAAGTAGTGTTGATTCTGCATGTAGTGTCCTGACAAAGGGCCCGGCCACGTCCTTCTCACATGACCGTTTTTCTGGTCCTATCCACTCTGTTGTCTCTTCACAGATGATTCTAACTATCCCTGAGTTCACCCCCCTCCCTACATGTGCTTCTTCCAGGGAGAAACTCATTTGCTTTTAACTCCTTCAGAGGCAGAGCTCAGATGCTCCAACACAGCAAACAGCGTGACAGGGTGAGGATCAGACTGGTGACGAGTGAGGGCAGGAAGAGAGCTAGGCTGTGAGGGGGCCTGGAGTGAATCGGCATTTCAACAGGCTTCTCAAAGGCAGTGCAAAAGACACCCCCCAGGGGGGCACTTCTCCGCAGAGGTCACCACTCCCCAGGGGGCACTTCTCCCCAGAGGTCACCATTCCCCCAGGGAGCACATCACCCCAGAGGTCACCATCCCCCAGGGGGCACATCTCCCCAGAGGTCACCATCCCCCCAGGGGGGCACTTCTTCCCAGAGATCACCACTCCCCAGGGGGCACTTCTCCCCAGAGGTCACCATCTCCCAGGGGTGGAGCACATCTCCCCAGAGGTCACCATTTCCCAGGGGGCACATCTCCCCAGAGGTCACCACCCCCCAGGGGGCACTTCTCCCCAGAGGTCACCATCCCCCGGGGGGGGCACATGTCCCCAGAGGTCACCATCCCCCACAGGAGGCACATGTCCCCAAAGGTCACCATCCCCTAGGGGGCACACCTCCCAAGAGGTCACCACCTCCCAGGGGGAGACCGCCGTCACCCTCTGTGAATGACACCCACAGCTACGACCACTGGGACACTGTCCATACAATCTTTTTCTAGACCCACAACACATTTTCACAAAGTTCAAAATTCTTCACTTTCTTATTTGTCTGACACAACTACAAGCTTAAGATGGATAATCAATTTGCATTTGACTACAAGAAAAATGAAATTCAGTGGAGCCAGACCAGGTCCGCCAACATGGAGGCCACTGATGCAGCCTCTGCCCCACGCTGGGCACTACTGACTGATCCTGAACTCAGTCTGCCTTCCTCCCTAATCTGCACACACCCACACCCACACCCACACCCCTCGTTTAGAATTACGGTCCTAAAGAACAGCAACCACGTGCTATACATCTCTCCAGAGTGCACAGGAATCTACATTGCAAATAAACACAGAATACATTTTAATAAATGGATGATTCCAGAAAAAAGGGCCCTGAAGGCAATTACAATTTTCATTGCCAGGACCTTGGCATGCCTCACAGTCCACTCAATGCCAAAACAAATCATGGCCACCGTCCATTCATTGCTTAGGGCCAACACTAAAGCTAAGGTGCACGAGTCATGGTTCAAGCCCAGCTAGGAGCCAAGAGGAAAGAAAACCCTGGGATGTGTGCAAAGCCAGCGACTTTCCACCAGTTACATTTACACAGAGTAGCTTCACATAGAAGTAGCAGCTTTATATAGTTTAAAACTCAAACTCTGCCCCCCCTTTCCAATGACCAACATTCAGAGCATGACTGCTGCCTTCCACTTACCACTGCAGCTCGGGAGCCTGTCACAGCCAGACCTGCGGGGAACAGGGGCCCCGTCTTCCCAGACGCCCACGGTGGGCCCTCCCCAGCACGCTGCCCTAATGGGCTCCCGGCCTCACCCGGCAGCGCCACGCGTATGCACCTGCCCAGGTGCAGCCTAGCAGCGTAAGCCCAGGCCCAGGCCCAGATCAGCTGTTCACGCTCAGGAAAGGAAACCAGCAGAACTCACCCACACATTGGAGAAAGGTGCAAAGCCCAGCACCCCACAGGACAAACTTTGCCAGTGGGGGCAGGGGACACAGTTAAAGTCTTCCTCTTCCTGGCCGGGGCTCTGAGAAGTCTCACACCTGACAGCCCTGCCTTCCACGGTAGAGGACTGCCCTCAAGCCTTCGCCTCAGGCCCTGCTCTCTGGGAGCCCCCGACTGAAATAACCTGCCCGCCACACACAGACTCTGCGGGGCAGATGGGGGTGACACAGCCTCACAGTCCCATGGACACAGGCTGACCAGGGCTCTGTGACTCGGGGGTCCAGCTCAAGAAGAGGAACCTGGGCTGGATTCCTGAGGGTTCTGCTTTCAGACTACCAGTTTAGTCAATAGTGGGTCCTTGGTAGCCTATGGCTTGAGACCACCCAGCACCCAAGCCCTTCCTCTTCCTAAGCACACCCTGATTTTCAGAGACCCACCCCTCCCTTGAGTAGCTGCCCTCAGCTTTACGAGCAGCCCTCTAGGGTCAGGCCCCAGCTGTAGCCATTGCTCAGGAAAAGCAGAGGTGATTTCTGGGGCACCTGGCTGCACTTGGACACTGCAGAAACACGGCCACTCTTTCCAATGGCCTGGCACGTGTACACGAGCTCTGGAGCCACAGCCACTATTTTGCTGCCACGAGGGAGTCCAGTCTAAGAATTAGCAAAGCCTGAGGCCCTCAGTCAGCAGAGGTTTGCAAAGAGGGCCGGTCACTCCCCTCAGCTGCTCCTGGGGCAGAAGCCGCGGCAGAGATTTGGGGGTCAGCTCTCCAGGACCCTCAGCGCCCAGTCCTCCTGCCGGGGGTGAAGCCAGCTGTGCAAAATGTCCCCCAAATAATCCCCCGGGCTCAAGGCTCAAAGGACACTTGCCCAAAGAGTTAGGGCGTCACCTAGTTCCACACAAAAGCCCATTACTTTTCCTGTCCTGAGAAAACGTCCACTTGGGAGCCCTATGTTTGCTTTCTGCAAACGGATGCCCTTCACTGCTCAAGAGCCGTGACAGGTTAATACGGACACTCGCGGGAAGAGAAGGCAAGGCTGAGCGACGGGGCCAGACCAGCACTGGTGTCCTCGGAGGGGCGTTGTCCTCCTTCCTGCGGCCAAGACTCCCGGAGTCCCTCACCCATTCCCTGGGCTTTTACTTCAGGAGCTTCTCAGTCCTCCCCCATCCCATTCATGGAACATTCCCCTGCCAGCTTCATGCCAGAGCTGGAGAGAAGATGCCCTCTTTCAAAGATAGATGATGGGGTCCCTGTGACCACCCTCACTCTGGCACCTACTCCAGAGTTCAGGGGTTCCCAAAACCACATTCACACTGGCACCTACTTCAGGGTCCCCAAGACCAGCCTCACTCTGACTTACCTTCAGGGTCCAGGGGTCCCATGACCACTTCAGGTTTGACAACTCACTGGAAAAGAATCAAAAACTCACTGAGACCTCTTATATCTGTGGTTGTGGTTCACTACAGCGAACAGACGGGTCCAGGGCAGAAGGGGACAGGTCAGGAGCCAGGAGAGGCCCAGGTGTGGGGGTCCCAGCTGTCCTCTGCCAGGGAGTGTGGACAGTGCCAACTCCTCCGGGCACCCGCGTGTGAGCACTGCCAGCCAGGGACGTTCCCCCAAGCCCTGATGTCAGAGTCCCTGTTGGGCTCAGTCACATAGGCATGACCTTCAGCCACTTTGGAGGTCAAGCTTATACTGTGTGACCCACAGCCCCACCCTCAATCCCACTGTCAGCGCAGACCAGCTGGTGTGGCTCAAGGCTCTTGTCCATCAGGCAGGACATTCCAGGGCTTAGAAATCACCTGCCAGGAGCCCAGGGCAAAGGCCAGACCTGTCTTTGGGTAAGGTCACCCTCTGCTGCACAATAAGTAAACAAATAGTGACAATACAACTGGATTACAGTGGGCTCAGCAGACCACTACCCTGAACCCGAGGCCCTTTCACAAAGCCGCCAGGAAAAGCAGAGGCTCTTCCAGGCAGCCCTGCAGCCACTCTCATTTTTTATTCAAGTGTAAAGGTTTAATGGAGCTACTTAAGAAATTAAAACGTGTTTTTCATCACATAATTGTTTCTCTTTTCCTCTGCTTTACAAGATGCATGAATCAATAAACACCATGGCCCAGACACCCCATGGCACATTCAGCCACAAGCTGATCCCCCACCACTGGCTCCTCGGAGAGGAACAGGCACTTTTTGTAACAGGCACCATTACGAAGCAAACGCAAGGAAATCAGGTGTTAACAGCAGTCACCCTTCGGGAGGGACATGGCCCACTGGTAGCCCCTGCCCAGGTAATTTTCGCCCAAGGTGTCCTGCAATCAGTCAACAGTCCCCAAGAGGCCTGGCGATCAGGCAGAGTGTGAAGTGTCTAGATAAGAGCCCTAACAAGGCCCCACCCTCACAGCCCTGCAGGTTGGTGGGGCTCTGGCTGCGTTCCTAGGAGCTGCAGTCCAGGACTCATGCTAAGCCCTCTCCAGGTGTTCCCCTTCTACCCCTCCCACACACAGGAATTACGCCTTTGCTCTTTCCCGGGTATGGAAATGGAGGCAGAGAGTCTGGGTAACATGCCCAGAGTGGCCCCACTGTGGCTTCAGCCCACCCACGAGCACCCGGGGCACCATCGGCTCCAAGGAACCCAAGGGCCTGTGCGGTGGACACAGTAATGTGCGTTCAGGGATCTTGTGGGTTGAATTGCCTCCCTGAAAATTCCTGTCTTGGAGTCCTAATCCCCAGTGTGTCAGAGTGCGACCTTATTTGGAAACAGGGTCACTGCAGATGTAGTAGTTGAGTAGGGGTCAAAGAGGAGTAGGGCAGCCCTAATTCTGTATGACTGGTGTCCTTATAAAAAGGGAGAATGTGACACCGACAGGCGCAGAGGGAGAACATGGTGCCACAGGGGGACTGGAGCTCTGTGGCCACAAACAAAGGGACCGCCAGGTGCAGGGCGGTGAGGCCAGAGTTGTATCCTTCCCAGCTTTGTGGGAACCTGGCCAGGCTGACACCTTGATCTTGGAACTCTGTCCCTGGACTGAGACCATAAGTTTCTGTGGTCTAAGCCACCCTCCTTGGCTCCTACGTTCCAGCAGCCCTGGAAAGCTAATACAGGCCCTGTGGATCTTCTCCGGGTTTTCACGGCACTGTCATGATCCCCAGGGTGGGTCGTGGGAGTGGGCCTCGGCATACCCACTAACTCGACCTGAGCTCCTGGGACCGCGGTGCACGCCGGGGCCGAGTTGGGGCTGGGCCGGCCATCAAGCCATCTGAGGCTCTTCTCACCATCCCACAAGGCCGGGACTGGGAACCCAGGTTCTCTTAAGGGGGAACGTGTTACACAGCAGAAATCCTCTGAAAGCCTTACTTAAATAAGTCAAAGCAGCATGACACGTTGTGGGGAAGTTAGAGTTCCTATGGCCAGGATCCTCACTGAACTTAAACCACCTGATGATATAACTGGCCTGTTGCTAGGCTACCGCTTCCACACCTTTAGGCAACAAGCTATTATTGTGCTACATAGAGAGCTCGGCCCAGTGCTCTGGGCAGAGGCAGAGGCGCAAGTGCTCGACTTACCATAGGGAGAACAAGCCGGGTAAAAAACCCTTTCACCCCAAAGAACATTCTGCTGTCAATTTCTTTGGTCGCATTGATTCCATAGCAAACTTGCCCAGGGCTGAAACCCATTGGCAAGACACACGTGCACTCAGGACTGGGGCAGAGAGCCTCCGTGCTCTGGCCGTCCACATATGACTCAGAATTTCGTTTTTCCACCTGAGACACTAAATATATGAACAAACAACAGCTAGATTGAATGTGACAACAGGGCTCTGACCCCCACAGCCTGTAGCAACCTGCCCAGGAAGCTAAGCCCTGCCGGCCAGTCCCCCAATTCCTGCCCCACTGCCGACTCAGGACCAACTGGGGAGAGCCGAATGTGCTCCCAAGACAGCCCCCCCTTCCAGTTAGCTGCCCACCCCCGCCCGCACCTCGGCAGGCACCCCCTCCCCAGCCGGGGGCCTGCCTCAGATGTGAGGGGCGCAGGCCGCTCCCTTGGAATTAACAGCCTTGGCTGTTTGCATTTGGTTCTTCATTTATTTCCACACAACAAAGTTTTGTCTTCTTTACTACTGATTATGTTTCTGAAAACTAAAAGGACAGCAGTTGTCATCCTTAGTTTTCCTCTGCACATTCTGCAGAAGAGACACTGCCATGAAGTGAGCGAGCCGGAGGGCAGGCGGTCAGCCAGCAGCCCAAGTGGGCAGGGCAGAGCCTCCACAGCTGGTAATGGACTGAGCCCTGCAGTTCTGGAGCCAGAAACACCTGAAGGCAAATGACACACACAAACTGTGCCCTGACCACAAACACACCACCTACTCAACTACTAAAATGGACAGAACTTATTCTCCTCTTTAAGAACATTCCCAAAAGCACACAACTCGAGATTAAAACAGAGGAAACAGGGGGTTCTCACTCAAGAACAAAAGATGCGTCAGCGGAGCTTGACATCATTCTTATTTTCATCAAACTCATGAGAGAAGCTTGTTTTTTCTAAAAAACAGAAATTAGATGTCACAGTGATCACACTCTCAAATCCCATCCAGTTAACACCGTAGAACAACTGGCATCTCCGAATCCTTCCTTGAGCGCATTTATATTTGCACTAGAACTCCAATAGATGCAAACTGTGCCCTTAAGGAAAAAATGTGCCTAAACGCAGTCTGAAGAGAGCAATGGAGTGGAAGTTCGTGTCGCCTGAGATGATGGGTATAATAAGCACAAGAAGAGAAAAATTATAAAAACAAACGCCAAAGAGGCCATTTTGCTAATTGCAATCTTTCTGCAAGGTACCAAAATGCCCTCTGTAATTTAGTTTCCTTAATTATTTATCACCAATGACCATCAGAAGCACAAGTATCATTTCTCTTCAGCTCAGAATAAAATAAACATTATTCCAAAGTAAAAAAAAAAAGTCCTTTTTAAAACCTCAACTCTCTCGCTCTCACTTAACACAGCCGACCCCAAGCAGGACACAGGCGATCCTCTATCGTTTGACATGCCCCCCGCAAAGCAGCACTTCCAAGATCCCACATTAACATTAAGACCGGTCTCCCAAACTGTCGCCCTGGCCCTGGTGCTGAGGGCTGCTCCTGGCTGGGAGGGAGGAAGGAGGGAGGGAGGCGGGTAGGCTGGCTGTGCCCTGAGCCCCCGGATCCCATTCCTGCTCAGGGCACAGGGCCAAATACAGCCCAACAGAGGAAAAGCTCACCTCTACTCTGAGTTAAGGAATGTGTATTAACACAAGGTTTCCCAAACATATCTGACCTTGGAATTTGTTTTTCCTCTCTCTGCTGTACCAAGCACACTCAGAAGCAATTGTTTAGTATTAAGCCGCAGTTCACTCGTGAGCAGGGTAATTCTGCAGGTCTTCTCCACGGGGTCACTCGTTTGATTCCTGCAGCAAGCTTTATTTATACTGTCCCGTGGACACTGACTGGAATTCTGATCACCATCGGTCATCCCTCACTGCATGTCGTCAAGAGGGCCTGTAAGTGGCAGGAGAGGGAGGGGCAAACTCGCCAGCCTGAGGTCTGAGACTGTCGTCCCCACATATCCATCTCTGATACTGGGGCGAGTAATAACTCTATTCTAGTCAGGCTGGCCTGAACCTCACCTCTGGGTGAGGGACTGAAACAGGTTTAACTCCAGTCAGCATGAACAGCCTGAGGCTTTTGAGAGCAATCACTGTAATGGTAAAGACTTAAGAAGAAAAATATGTGCTCAAAAATGACACCCCTGTGTGAATGTAGCAGTAATTGTTTTTTAAAAGAAAAAACACAAAAACCCTGAAAAACTGTCCTACAGCATGGTTATGAATCCCTATCAATAATGTTATCCCATTTCCATGTAGCTAATTTCCTAATGTGTCACTGTGAAATCAGGCGCCTCTCTTCACTGCGTCACAAGTATGATGACTTCTCAGGGCACTGGCTCCACCACCTTCGGGCACACGTGATATGCGTGGTTTAGTGATCACCAGGAAGCACAGAGGACACTCCTACCGGAAACGATGCTGTCTGTAAAGTCTCAGCACACATACTACCAGTTCTTGAAAAGCTACTCAACTGAAACTCAACCCAGACGTGAGCCGCACACCACCAGAAAGTTTACAATGCTATGAATCTCTGCCACAAGGGGACATTCAAGTTACATATGCTGCTGCAGTAACATTTTAATTCAGAGCTGTAATTATATCACACAATGTTTTGATTACCTATAAAACTTAATTTATCATGGACGTAAGACCTAATGAACAAATGTTAAAACATACTAATTCAGCTCAAGAAAATGACTGCACCATCAAAAATGCAAGTTCAATATATTAGCCTAATTAAGATGAGACATGTCTGTGGAAAATACCAGTTAGTTGTATGTGCTTTGTAGCTCACACACTGGCTTCTCCACAGCTCAGTCCTCATTACCAGAGACTCTTTGCCTACAGTGTGCTTGTACCCTAAGTTCTCCAACAGTTCCCAAATGCCACTGATGAGGGACAATCACAGTACCTCTTTTTCTACAATAAAGCACAGTGCTAAGAATAAAAGACCTACTACTTCTAAATACAGCAAGAGGTTATCTTCAGTTTTGAAACTAAAGCTCACCCCACAGCCATCTATTCCACTAAACTACAAAACATCCCTTCCCTACCTTCACCTCAAGATCCCAGTACTGGCCATCCGACTTCCGATTCCCTTCACACGCGCCTCATTAACCCTGCCCATCACTTCACAGAGTGAGACATGAAGCCTCCACCCCTCTTCCAGGCCCCATCTGCCACACCCTCCGATCTCCCATGTACCCAACTGCTTGTCTGGAGCTGCCCAGCAGGAAGCTGCACAGCAGCTATCTCGTCCAGCTCATGTCCTCTCTTCCTGTCTGCTCAGGGACTCAAGAGAAGCTACAGCTCTTGGTGTGCCCACACACATGTGACTGCCACTCTTTTGCTTAAAATCTTTTTACATGCCTAAGGGCTTTGTTCTTAAAGAGAAAGACCAAAATTTGTAATCCAGCCCCCTGTTGGGCATTCCTATCAGTGAAGCATTTGAAATTGCCGTTTCAACCTCTTTCTGCACTGCTTCTGTCTGGCACCCTCCGACCTGGCTAGTCTCTAGCACTCCTGTTATCTCAGTGGAAGGTCCCTTTCTCGAGGGCTGCACACCGTGCCCTCCACACACTCCCACCCTCGTTGTGGGCCTGTTTCAGCACACCCTGCACGGCTTTCTCTCACAGCCTTTCACAATCTGTAACTAGATATGATGATCTGATTCACATCCACCTCTCCCTCTAGCAGGGTCCCTCTGTGTCAGTCAGCACAGCACCTCAGGTGGGTACACCCTGGCTCATAGGCACTTAGCAAATGTGTGTTCACAGAACGGGGACTTATTAGCACAGTACCCAGAACTCAGCAAGCATTCAACAAAGGATGACTTTTCCAGGTTTACAAAATAAAACAAAAACGAGGCAAGAAGGATCAGTCACACAAATCCAGAGAGTGTGGTTTCTGTAGACACAATCTGAAGGGTGCCCCCTGGAGTTGTGCAGCGAGAGCAGTACCACACCTAGCATCCAATTTCCTTCACATGACAACTGCCTCACCACCATCCTCACATCTCATCTTCCCACCAAGCTCTTATTTTCTGAGACACTCAACACCGTAGGATCTTATGACCACTGGCCCCACTGGCCCATACTGCTGTTACCTCACTAGCTAAAGAGAAGGAAACAGACTGACCGAGAGAAACTGATACTAACAAGAACTAGAACAAACCAATAAAGAAGCAGAGTCTGAACAGGATTCAGGTGGCCTGTTCTCCACTTAACCCCCAAGCCTGCTACGCAGTTATGAGCAGATGACAGAGGGCACCTCAGCGAACCACTGTGCCATCTGGTCACTACTGTCAATCACAAGCGAGAAGCAGGAAGGACTACTCCAGCCCAAGGAATGTCGATGAGAATCAAGTTACCTGCAGCAGGCTGTAATGTAGCCAAAAGTGAATTAAATGGAGCTCTGCTCAATTATTACAGCAGATCTGACCCCGAAATACTGAAAATACAGCCAATGCTATATTAGATATTTTATTTGACATCCTGAACCCTTTATAATTAATTTTTTAATAATTTAAAGCTATATATATTTTATAAATTACAAATTTTTCTAATTCTTACTAGCAGATACTATTAACTTAATATATAGATGACTACATACACATACATAACCAGAAATGATCCTTAGCACCCCAGGCTAAACACAAAAGGGGAAAACCTGCGGTCAGCCTACCGGGAATAAAAGCCTGCCCCCTTTTGAGACATCATACAGGGTAGAAAGAACTAATATTTTAACATGATAAAAATCTCTCCATGATGCCAATATCGAGCTACAGTTTCCTCTCTCCTTTTAAAAAAGATTTATTTCCAGCTGCCCAAGTGAAATTGATGTAATTGCCAATTAGAGACCCACACAATTATTTTGCCAATCAATTTATATTTCTATTTAAAAAGCCTGACAGCTACTTTTAAAAGAAACATTATGAAATATTCTTCAATTAAGTAAAGAATCATTTAACAGATAAATATTCTTAATGGGGCTCTCTTGTGGTTTTAAATAAGCTGAGCACTTGATTAACCTCCCAGGCTTGTCTGGCACAATCGTAATTTTTACAAATGAGATGCAATGGAGGGATCATAAAGAACAAATTAATCACAAAACGATCGGCGCCTCTGTCACACAAGAGCTCATCATTCCTGTCAGTTCAAGTTGAAGAATGAACTGGCCGTCACTGCCACAGACTGGACGTGCATCTTCAGGATTCCGTGGGGCGACTCCTTCCTCTGCGCCCTCCTGTCGATCACACTGCGGACGGTGAGCACAGCAGAGGGGAGCCCACTCATGCAACACGTGCTACAGCATTAACACAGCCACCCTTCAGGTAGAAGGGACACCTACCAGAGTCACAACTGAAGAGCTCGATTTCTATACCATTAAAAGTCTTAAGTAAACATAGTTAATAACCCAGACCCTCAAAAACTGGCTCTCATCTAAGGTTACTCAAACATGTAACGCTTCTCAGTATAGAGCACACTGCCTGGTAAACCAGGAATGGAGTGTTTGTGTGAATAGGAATTTAATTCAGTATTTACTGGGCACCTACCATGTGTCAGGCATTGCAAAGGTCCCAGGAACACAAAAACCAGTCCCCTATTTTTAAGGTCCTCAGTCTGGTGGGGGACATAGGGCCCAACTGGTGCACGACTCGAGGTGGGAGGTCAAGGGGCCTTCACACAGAAGTGACGCTAGAGGTGAGGGTGGACCACCACACAGTTCGGAGCACTCCAATGAAAGGGGACACTTCTGGGGCCAGGCACTTCAGGATGCTATCCACCATCCTGTGATTTTCAAAATCCCAGTGTGTGTTCCACTGCAGCGCACCTATGGAACATGCGTAACCAAAACTACAGACATCCTGATATTATGACAGAAGGACGCCTCACAGCGTGGGCCTGGGGCAGACAGCTGCTGTGCAGGTGACAGGGTGGCTCTCACTTATTACACGGGGATAAAAGTGGTTCAATTCTATCAGCAATATAATGAAAAGGCTTAGGGATCTTTAGATTCTACAACTGTATACTAATATCATTTTTTTTAAGTATTTTCTTACCGAAAGCCCTAAAAGCCATTTCATTCATGAACCTAAAATCTCTTTTCCCCCACCAAAACTATTCTTTAATGCAAGTTTGATAAGCAGGGCTTCTCAGGACACAGTTGTTGTTTTATAATAGAGTAATAATGACTAACATTTATTGAAAACTTACTATGGGCCCATTGTGGCTCTGGTGTTCAGATTAATAACTCTCTTTTATCTTACTTGCCTTGTAACATACAGTAAGGTCAGTGCACTTAACTAAACATATATTGGCAAAGCATTATGAACGAAATTTATTCAAATCAAAACATGCTTTATCAGTAGCTTCCCATCAACTCCAGCAACACTTAATTCATCAGTATAATTATGATCTGGTAATAATTCAATCTGAAGAAAAGGTGTATGCACGCTTTCTGACAATTACTCAGATAACCAAGCATTCTTCCTCCTCATGGAGTGTTTAATGCACACTGCAGACTGACAGCTCATTTCTATGTATAGTATCTGGCAGGTATATTAAAAAAACAAAAAATTACAATAACTCCCATCTACTAACAGCAATAGACCACTGCAACTGTCAGATAGAAAAGGAAACAGGATTAAGAAATCATTTGCAACAACAACAAATGTTGGCGAGGATGTGGAGAAAAGGGAACCCTCCTACACTGCTGGTGGGACTGCAAATTAGTTCAACCATTGTGGAAAGTAGTATGGAGGTTCCTCAAAAAACTCAAAATAGAAATACCATTTGACCCAGGAATTCCACTCCTAGGAATTTACCCTAAGAATGCAGCAGCCCAATTTGAAAAGGACAGATGCACCCCTATGTTTATTGCAGCACTATTTACAATAGCCAAGAAATGGAAGCAACCTAAGTGTCCATCAGTAGATGAATGGATAAAGAAGATGTGGTACATATACACAATGGAATATTATTCAGCCATAAGAAGAAAACAAATCCTACCATTTGCAACAACATGGATGGAGCTAGAGGGTATTATGCTCAGTGAAATAAGCCAAGCCGAAAAAGACAAGTATCAAATGATTTCACTCATATGTGGAGTATAAGAACAAAGAAAAATACTGAAGGAACAAAACAGCAGCAGACTCACAGAACCCAAGAACGGACTAATAGTTACCAAAGGGAAAGGGACTGGGGAAAATGGGCGGGACGGGAGGGATAAGAGGGAAAAAGGGGCATTACGATTAGCAGATGTAATGTTGGGGGGGCACGGGGAGGGCAGTACAACTCAGAGAACACAAGTAGTGATTCTATAGCATCTCACTACGCTGATGGACAGTGACTGTAATGGGGTTGGTGGGGGGGACCTGATGAAGGGGTAGTTTAATAATCGTAATATTGCACATGTAATTGTAAATTAATGATAATTAAAAAAAAGAAAATTAAAAAAAAAGTTGTCCTTTTCTTCTATTTTATCCAATTTGTTAGCATATAATTTTTCATTGTATTCTCTAATAATTCTTTGTATTTCTGTGGTGTCCATAGTGATTTTTCCTTTTTCTTTTCTGATTCTTTTTATGCGTGTAGACTGTTTTTTTTCTTGGAACATCTGGCTAGGAGTTTATCTATTTTGTTAATTTTCTTGTAGAACCAGCTCCTGCTTTCACTGATTCTTTCTATTGTTTCATTTTTCTTGATTTAATTTATTTCTGGTCTGATGCTTATTATGTCCCTCCTCCTACTGTCTTTGCATCTATGCTCATCAGGGATATTGGTCTGTAATTTTCTTCTCATTTATTCTTTAAAAAAAAAAAAATCATTTGCTTAAGGCACGGTCAGAATTCAGATTCAGATCTTTCCAACTCAAAAGCCTTTCCTCCTGCTCACCAGGGTTTTCAGGCCCAGCTACAGGCTGGCATCAAGAGGTGACAGTGGTACCTCCTCTGCTCCTGCCCCACTGGCCATCCCGATTCACTTCATCTGGGACAAGTCTCAGCTGACGCGGAGCCCCTGCACCCTGACTGTCACATCCTCGTGTATCATTCTGTCCCATAAACTGTTTGCTTAAAAAGAAATGCTCTGATCAAGATCCTGTAAATTGACAAACACAACTACACTCTCAAAGACCATCTTGTCCCAAACAAGGACAATGGGAGCTTTTCAAGTTCTGTGGTGTGAGAACAGGCTATGTCAGTTCTCGGTTCCAGTGCTGCTAATAAGGGACTCCTAACACAGGGTCATTTGAGGGGAGGCCCAAATCAGGAAGCCAGCACAATGCCTCTGAAGCCCATTACCAGGACTGACGCACAGGAGCCTGTTATTCTAGTTTTGGGGAAAAGCACCTGCTGAAAGCAACTGACCAAGTTAAAAAAAAAAATGTGGAAACCCAGAGCACAGCGGTAGGAACAGCACGCAGACGGTGAGAAGCGCAAAGCACACCCAGGTCGCTGAGGCCAAGGGCCCGGGTGGGAAGACAGACTGAGAGGGTGGCCCTGGGCAGAGCCTCCAGACAAGCACCACAGTTCATGAGCAGAACGGGACATGGAAGTGGCGTCACCGGTAGCACTCTTGCGGCCACATGCAGGAGGCATGGGTGTGCTGGAGACAGAGAGAACCACCCTGAACTTGTTGTAATAAAGTGACTAAAAGACCATGAGAAACCAAGAGTCCAGTGCCCCTGAGCAGTGGCAAACCTGAGGAAAAGCAGAGAAACAGTCTGTTTGCACAGAGAAAGAACCAAGTGGTCTGAGATGCTCCATGGAGAGACGGAGAGTCCGGGATCCCTGACAATCAGGAAAATATGGCAGGGACTGCCCCCAGCATGGGAAACCCATATTTTACCATACAGTGTGGAGAATTTATTTTAGTATTCCCAAACTCGTTTCTAAACTTAAATAATAAAACCAAATGTTTCTTTACAAAGACAAATTTCAGAGAATAAAACACACTTCATGACTTAGAAAAAATACCATAAAAGTTTAAAAAGCAACTTAAGTGTTAAATGAAGAATCGAATAAAACTAAATCTCTTAGTTTAGCAAATTATCTTTCAAGTTGTCAACTACTCATGGAATGTCAAGAGTATTACTGAACCTTAAAGTCATGAATTCTGGTTTCCTAGGAGGGGCCTTGGAAAGCATTGGGAGTGCCCGCCCACCCCACGCCGCACCCCCCACATCTCCCACATGGCCGTCCAACACCACCTCCAATGGCGAGTGGCCGCAGCAGGACAGGCAGGCCACATCATTCTAGGACATCGCCTTCCACAAACATGGTATGAATCCTCAAGTCCACTTAGAAGAAGTGGTCACAAAGGGGAGCCTCCGGAGTCCAGCCGCCTTAATCACAGCCACGCAGGGCAGCATTTCAGCCCGCACTCACCAGGAGCACACCGGCAGCTTCTACAGGACAGTTCCAGAAAATTCAAACAAGAAAACAGACATACATCATCTGTAATAATTCTCACACAATACTGTTTAGTGTTCCAACTTCATGTCACTCCAATGAAGTGTAATCATTTTCTAGCACACATGTGGCAAAAGTTTGCTTTTTTGTTGTTTGCCTATAAACATATCAGAACATGCCTCACAATTAAAAATGTTTTATTACAGCACTCCATGACACCAATATCTATTCGTGCTCAGGATCAGCCAGTTGTACCAAATACCATAAAATACAAAATGATAGGAAATATAAACATCAATATGTATTTCAAGTTTATAACATTTTATTTACAAAAATAGGCTGGGAAGAAAAGGGTTTGCAGCCCCATTCTTTCCAGGTGGAGGGGGTTGGGGGAACTACTTTGCTCCATGTTCTAGGTTTTTTTCCCTAACAATTTTTAAAGCTGCAGTTGAATTCCTTCAGAATTATCTTTGTCAACTAGAATCTCAGGAGGGGAGGAGGGGAGAGAGAAGGACAGCAAGGGAGAGAGTGAGGAGGAAGGAAAGAAGGGCACGGATCAGCAGCACATAAATGGCTTTTACTGAACTGACTCATGCACTCGGCAACACGAGCACGCTTCTCCACATCAACACCAAACACCACTATGTACAGGGGCCGCGGTCTCCGTGCTCTCAAGGACACTTGCTCACTGACGTGACACTGCTGCAACGATGCTGTCCGGGCAAACACTAGGACATGACTCCAAAGACAGGGTTGTGGCGGCAGATGCTCGGGCCGTACTCCTCATAGTCCTTCTTGGTGTGGCAGACCTGAAAGAACTCCGGCTACGAGAAGCAACAGAAGGAATATTCCAGAAAGGAAATAAGGTTAAACAAACTATTAAGCAAATGAGAAACTCACCTTATCCAAACCTTGACTCTTTCTTCAGATTGTCATTGTGCATGATTTTGACCCCTTCAAGGGCATGAGCTACTTACTACATGGGTATTTATTCCATTTCTCACAAAATGTTTCAGCCTCTACTTAGAACCAACTACATATATGCTCACCCTAAATTAGCACTTCACTAACTATTCACAAATTTGAGGAGAAAAGAGTAATAATTACTTGAAAATTTCACTGGAATTTTAATGCAGAATGTTTAAGGTTATTTTTGGATTTCACTTACCCATATCTATAACCTCCCTCTAGCAAGGACAACTTGCAAACTGGCTGTGCAATTTAAATGATCATTAAAATACTTTTAAATCTCACAGAATTAAATGTGGGATTATTCAGAGCCACACACAATTAAAACACATACTATTTAACCTTCATGAGACCATATTTATTCAAACACAACAGAGAACACAGAAATGAAAACACGGAACAATCTAGAAAAGGACTTACAGTTGAGGCAAGCATGGAGCCTCCAAACCACACCGCATACCGCTGCATATGATGCGTTATCACCTGAACCTCCACAGGCTTAGGCTGCAAAGTAAGGGGCGGGGCATCCCTCAGCAGTGCAGAGGGGGTTCACTCTACCAGCCAGTCTGCGGATATGGGCGGCTCCACACCACAAACACGAAGGCCTCCTCCCATCTGGATACACAAGGCCCTTCCCTTATGGTCCAGCTGCCTCTGAAAGGGAGGTTCTCAGCCGCTCCTACTGCCAAATCCACCCAGCCCCAGCAACATCCCCCATCCCCAGCCCCAGCTCCAAACTCCAGACCCCAGCTCCCAGCTCTAGGGCTCAGCTCCAGGTCCCAGCTCCAGGCCCCAACCCCCAACCCCCAGCTCCAGGCCCCAGCCCCCAGCTCCCAGCTCCAGCCCCAGCTCTAGGGCTCAGCTCCAGGCCCCACCTCCAGGTTCCAGTCCCCAGGCCCCATCCCCCAGCTCCAGCCCCCAGCTCTAGGGCTCAGCTCCAGGCCCCAGCTCCAGGTTCCAGTCCCCAGGCCCCATCCCCCAGCTCCAGCCCACAGCTCTAGGGCTCAGCTCCAGGCCCCAGCTCCAGGTCCCAGGCCCCAGCCCCCAACCCCCAGCTCTAGCCCCTAGGCCCCAGCTCCAGGCCTCAGCCCCCACCCCCAACTCTAGCCCCTAGTCCCCCGCTTCAAGCCCCAGTCCCCAGTTCCAGGATCCAGGCTCCAGGCCCTAACCCCAGCCCCAGCCCCAGCTCTCAGCTCCAGGCCCCAGCTCCAGGTCCCAGGCTCCAGCTGCAGGCCCCAGGTCCCAGGCCCCAGCCTCAGACCCTAGCCCCCAACTCCAGACCCCAGGCCCCAGCCACCAGGGCTCAGTTCCAGGCCCCAGCCCCTAGCCCCTAGCTCCAGGCCCCAGGGCCCAGCCTTCAAGGCCCAGCTCTAGGCCCCAGCCCCCATTTTTAGGCCCCAGACCCTGGCTCTAGGATGCAGCCCTCAGCCCACAGTCCCTAGTGGTGCAGAGGACAAAGCATGCAAGTCAAGGAGGGGTCGTCTTTCTACAACACTAAAGGCTTTTACAAAGTAAAAAATCTGAGCAATTAAACCAACTGATTTTTTTTTAACTAAACAAATTAGATGTTTTAGCCTTTAGAAATAATTCCAAATAACACTGTCCCAAAACTCATAAGAAATTACATTTTGTCGATCCAGTGATTCCAGCTGAGGACATACAAATTTGCTCCCATGTGCTCTATACCAAAGCCCAATCCTGCTTAGAAGCCTGAGTAAAACCACCAGCTAGTTATGAATCTTTATCCTGGAGGATCACATGGTAACTCCCTGCTAATATTAGTTATTTTAGTTCAGTGGGAACATTTCCAAAGGACATTAAAGACCCTCACTGTAGACTGATCCCATTTCCTTGAGATACTGCTCATCACACTACACGCCTGATCTCTGCCAATACAGAAGAAAATTGCTGGCAAATGTGGGTCAGTGAGAGCACAGAGCTGTCTTGCGGCCTCAGCAGGCACATCAGTTGCAGCTGCACACTTGGGATGAGCTCTGGCAAGAAACTTGTGCACGCAGTTTCACAGTGTGCTCAGGAGACGACTCGCCGGTGTGATTTCACGCTGCCAGACAGGCTGAGCCCTCCGCTGTGTCAGGAGAGAGCCAGGCCGGCCCGGGCGGCAGCCCCACTCCGTGGGCAGGCCCCGCCCCAGGCCCCTACCTTTATTCTGCCCCCGCTGAGCTCTTCGCTGAGCTTTAGCCTGGCGTCCACCACCCTTTTTAAATCTCTCTGTAGTCGACGTCCAAAGTCCCTGAACATGGTTGAGCCTCCTGAAAGAACCACATTCTGAAAGACACAAAGCAGAGGGGATTCCTTGATGAAACCACCCACCCACACTGGAGGACCCGCCTGATCACTTGTGTGAATGACACACTTCAACCGATGTGAAGAGCTGATAATAAGGCAGTTAATGCTACCAAAAAACGTGCACAGTGTCTTTTTCCTTGTGTCACAAAATATTTCTCTTGGTATTTTCCTCAATTATCACCAAGTAGAAACAGCACTTCTGCTCCCACATGCTCCCTCTGGACAAAGCGGAAGGTTTACAAGGACCAGGAGCCAAAATAAACTGGCTGGTTATAATAAAAACCTAAGGACACGTTAACATTGGACCTTGAGCTATTTTGCCCTAATTATCAGTAGGGAAAAAGTCTTCCAATTAGTAACTGAACCTTTTCAATGGGTGACAGTGGGGAGGAAGGGAGCTTCTCGGGCAGAATTACCAGGAGAAATGTTTTCGAATGAGACGTCCTTGCTGCCCACCCCCATCGTCATGCCAAGACTCTGCTACGTGGCCACAACAGAAGCCTGTGCGTGGGAGGGGCGGGAAGGGGCGCCATTAAATGTCTCATCAGATTTTAATGAAAAGACAAAAGTTGTATTCTTTCATGTTACAGGATGTTAACCTACGGCAAAGAAAGTGAAATTTCTTACACAAAATATCATCCGAGAAAACCAGGAAAAAAAAACACAGAGTCCAACTTCAATACCCTCTAGTGACACAAAACCTGAGACCTGACACTGCTCGTCCTGAATCCCCTGAGTCCCTACAGGACCATCTGTGTCGGGAGTCCTCCTGGGAAACCCAGGAAACCCCTCCAAGCTTCCAGGTGAGAAGTCACCCAGAGCCAGGATGGGGAAATGACTGCCCCTTCCTGTGCCAGGCCCCACACCTCAGAAGAGCCTTTCCCTGCTCCTGATGTCCTCAGGAGAGCAGCCAGTGCTAAGCCAAAAGGGGTCACCCTCCTTTCTTATAAACTCCCAGAGCAGCCATCCCAGCACCTGTTTAGATTCGGGGTTCCTCAGGGTGGGAAAAGCAAAGTTGGAGAGATGACAGAAAGAGAGAGAGAGAGAGAGAGAGAGGAGCAGGGGCCACCAGTGATCCTGTCTTCTACCTGGGTATCTTGCCAATTCTACCCAACTGTCTGCGGAGAGAAACACCCACCTCATGACCTATCAGCAGACTGCTGACCTGCTAGAACAAGCTCTACAGCTGCCGGGCTGAAGAGAACTCTCAGAGGCCAAAGCCTCCAGAATGCCTTGGCCCCCCAAGGCAGGGAAAACCAACAGCAAGCACCCGCCATACTGAGCTCACCTGTCCGATCCCTTCCCAAGTCTCCAGGACAACCTGTTTTTAAGGGAAGACCTGGACGTGGCCTTTAGGGCTGGGCAGGGTGGCTCTGAGCTAACCCCCCACGGCGCCTCCCAATACCTAACCGGAGCCCTAACCAATACCTGGGTGCTGTCCCACCCCCCTCTCCCAACTTCCTCCTTAGAGGACAGCAAGACAACACACTGCAGACCCCTTAGCGGGTAACCCCTCCCCCCAGAGACCACCTGACAGTCAGCACACAGTGACGCACCTGGTGAAGGCTTCTGCCACCAGGACCCTGCGTGGCCTGCCCTCACCTGGGCCCTTCGAGGTGTGCTTGTCGGCTCTCTGACAGCTCCAGGGGTGCTCTGAGGGGAGCCGGGATGCTGTCCATTCCGTCTCTTGAGGACCAACATCTCCTACTGATACCCCTTCCCAACAAGCACCCGTCTTTTCTTGGTGATCACAAATCTGACCTCTCAAGCACACCCTGTCCCAGGATCAATGTCAAGAGCCATGGCTGTCGCACACCATCACCCTGAGGAGAAATTGCTCAGCAGCAGCAGGACAGCACTTGGCTCCCACCAGAGTCCAGGGGCCATCGACCACAGCTGCACTACGGAAACACTGAAGTCGGGTCACCCCAGTCACGGACACCCACAAGGCATCACCCAAGGTGGCATCACTGGCAACTCCTGAAGACCAGAGGCGACCTCACACGGAGTGAATCAAGGGTGCTCTGATCCCTGTCTCTCTCGTACAGGTCTCTCTACCTGGTAACACTTTCACATAAACTGCCTATCTGTTTGCTACTAAGAATCACAATTTAAAACATTCTTGATATTTTGGTCATCAAATCTTAAGAGTAAGTCTCAACTACAAACTGGTCCCGCTCCCGAACTGCTGGTCAGATTGGCTGATTGTTTTCTGTAGGGAAAGACCTGGGCTTCTATCCAAGGAGAGAATAAGCAGGGCCGGGGGAGGGGCAAGGATGCCCTTGAAATCAGGTGTTTGTAAGGATGCATTAACTGGGGTGCTTTGTTCTTCTGTTCTCGCTGTTGCTTTTCATTTCCTTTGTTCCTTAAATCTCATGCAGACAACTCCTTTAAACCCTTTCCAGGCTGAGGTCACTACAGCCCTGCTCTGCAGGGGGGAAATCTGGGGCTGCGGGCTCCTCACAGCCCCCCAGCACAGCGCCACAATGTCCTGGAGGCTGCGTCTGTCCGTGAGCTGATGTGGGGCACAGACCCACGTGACTGCTTCTCCAAGTGTCACAAGAAGACACTTACTTACTCTTCCCTTACAGGACATCAAAGACACAGAGCTGCCTTTCATTGGAACACTGAATATCCAATACTATCACCAAGAATTTTCTGCCATCTAATCCCAAAATTGGGCTATTTTGAAGGATAATCTGAAGGACAAGTAGTTCACTCATGCTTCTCAGAGATTTTAATTTTATTACTATACACAGACCATCAATGGTATTCACCCAAGGGCCTGTTCTCTATGCTCCAAACTCTCACCACAGCCCTTCAGAGACAGGGCAGTAAGAAATTCATCATCTCTGTAGGGATGGGGGAGAAAGTATTCTTAGTGAAGATCTACAGAGGTTTCTCTTGGGTCTCAGGAAAAGCCAGGCCTCTCAGGAACACTCGCTGGTTTTGATCATATGCCTCAGGGGCCCAGTGACTTTGGGTACAGACTGGGTCCCCTCTCCTTCCTTGTGGGAAGCACATTACTCTGTCCTCATCGTCCCCTGCCCAGACCCCTTCAACCATCCTACCCATTTATATTGGATTTATTTTCCCAACTGCCTCAAAAGCCGCACGCTAACGGGAAGGTGGGCAGGAGGGAGCGGACCTCTACGGCTCAACAAATAGAGAACCGTCTTCAGACAACACGAGGCTAACAGCTAAATGAGAGTGAAGCTTAGGAAAGAATGTTAAGTCCTCATTTTGAATTCCTTCCTTCCTTCCTTCACTGTCCAACAAACCTGGATAGCCTAAATTCCCCAAACCAACAGAAACACCCTCTTCTCTTCAGCATCTGCGCAGTCACTGCCGTGGCACAGGTCCTGCCTACGCAGGCTAACAAAGTGCCGTGGAGACCACAGTGGGGCAGAAACCACAGCCTGGGTGCTGGGGTTCGTGCACAGGCTTGAGAAAGATGCTCGAATCCCTGGGATCTACAGATTCTGAAAAGGGGCTTGTGGTTCAAAAAAGTCAGCAAATGAAATGTAAAATCTGAACTTTACAACATTCCTCTCTGTCCTTCTGGAGATTTATGTTTTAACAAGTTAATATTTGGACTCTTCTAAAAGCATTTTAAAGTTGTTCATTTCAGATTTTTCTCTATAAAGTAATTATTTCCTACCTTTTTTTTTTTAATTAAAATCCCTGTGACCAACTCTTCATCATCACATCAGAGTATACGAGCAAAGATGCAGGTGCCCTGGCAGGTTCGGAGAGTGGATGCTACAGATGCACAGAGCTGGCTCTGACTTGGCTTTGGAAGCAGTGTCCCTGCACAGCTCACGAGCTCTCACCCAGGGGCCTGCTCACCACCGCTAATGGGTGCCGCACACATGCAACGGCCCAAAAGTCCCCTAAAAAAGAGCCAAGTCATTTCAAGAGCAGGCATCGTCTCAGGAGAAGCTATAACACAGGGTCACAAACACCTTCTTTGTGTGATGGAACATTGCTCTGTTATCCCAAATTATCACCTCCCCACTGTGAAGTGAACATGAGCTCACAATCACAGACAGCCTAGAGCCCCAATGACACCCCATCTAGCATAGCACAGTTGATGGGGCGCAGAGAGTGAACTTTAAAATCCTGCAAATTAAGGAAAACTGAAGAAGATATTAGCATGAATATTGCAAGATTCAGAATAGCCCTAGCCAATGACAAGAAGCTGGATGTTACACTTAGAAAGCATTGTCATAAGCTCAGAAAGTACTCAGCAAACAGTAAGAACGTGGAACAGGAGAGACAGTAAAAGAGCAGAAATGCAAGGACTTATGTAGGGGTAATGAGATTTACTTAAATGAATACACTGTGGATAAATGTACACTTGAGCTTCACAGCATGACTAGAGATGGAGAAAAGCAAAAGTCCCTGAACCAAGTCAATAAGGGCACTCAAACGGGCAAATGGTGGGCTGAAACAGCAATGGGTTCCACTAGACCATCACAACTGGACAAGACGACTCTCAGTGACCACTGCACACAGATGAGACAGCTCTCATGCACCATGGGAAGTGGGCATGATGGCTCTCACCAAGTCAACATACACCACTTTATGAGACCTTGCTGGCTGTACAGATTTCCCCCTAAATCCTCTCCCATTTCTACCATAGAATTATCTGTATCTGGCAGGTTACAGGCTTCTTGTGTTGATTTTGTTGTGTCAGAGAATAGGTCAAATACACAACAGGACTTGGTAAAAGAGTTACGTTCACATCAAATTTCTGGAGTGATAGCTGAACTTCACAGTGATTCTTGACTAAGACATACACAAGGTTCTTGTGCACAGGGCTCTGTAATAATTTTAAATCACTCGTATTAATCAAAGTAAGTATTTAAAGATATTGGAAGAAGACAAACTCTATCATCAGAAAACTTCAAACAGGCCAATTTACATAATGTACTGGATTTCAGAGACAGAGAATTTGCAACACAAGACATTTTCAACATTTATAGATTACATCCAGAATGGCTGTTTATTTTTCAAGTAAATTTCTATTTGTATTTCAAACAAGTATAAGCACACTAACCTAGATTTTTTTTAATCACTGTTAATACTATTTAATATATTTAAATTTACTTTTTAGGAAAAGGCAAATATTAAGCCAACAAGATGATATAATGGATATTTTTTAGCTTTTTATTTTTAAAAACTTTTTATTTACAAATAATTGCAAGGTAGCAAAAGTGGTATACACTTTATTCAGGTTTACCTATTGTTAACACTTTACCACACTTTATCATTTGCATTCAATTCACACTCTATATATACACACACTCACATTTTTAATAATTTGAGAGTAAGTTATATATATGGCCCTTTACTCCTAAATACTTTAGCATGTATCTATTAAAAACAGGAATATTCTCCCATGTTACCATAGTACAACTGTCAACTTCATAAACTTACATTAATATAGAACTTTTATCTAATCTATTATTCCTATTCCTCTTTTGACACTTGATCTATTAATATTCTCTGCAGCTTTTTTCCCTCCAGTCCAGGATCCAGTCTAGGGTCAGTTACTGCAATTATTTGTCATCTCTCTATAATGAATTTTCTAATTAAAAAGTAATTCACCACAGTACAAAATGAATGTTCATTATACTTCAGAAGCACTGCAAGATCTTGAGTTACCTTCAAAGTTATAATATATAAGATACACTTTTTCAATTCACTTACAAATAAAAATGGTGCTGTGTATATGTGGTCCAATTATTTTAGACAAAGTTGCCAAGGAACTTCAATACGGAAACAATAGTCTTTTTCAACAAATGAAGCTGGAGTGATTAATATCCACAGGGGAGAAAATGAACGTGTACTTTACTACCTTATTTCATATACACAATTTAATTCAAAATACAATGTAATAAAAGGGCTAATTTAAATTAAGAGCTAAAACTACAGAACTTCTAGAAGAAAATACTTTTTAAAAATCTTCATGCCTTTGATGTAGGCAAAGATTTCTTTGATAGGACATAAAAAGGATGAATCATAAAAGATAAAAATAAAAACCACAAAACGGAAAACTTCTGTTCTTCAAAAGACAGCACTAAGAAAGTGAAAAGATAAGACGGACAAGGAAAAAATATTTGCAATACATGTAATCTGACAAAGGACACGTATCATATTCAGAATAGAAGCAGAACTCTTACAAATCAGTAAGATAAACCATAAAAGATGGGCCAAAGGATCAAACATCCATTTCACAAAAGAAGATACACCAATGACCAATAAGTACAAGAAACGATGCTCAACAGCACCTATAATAGGGATCATATAAATTAAATCCATTACACACCAAGTTTAGGTTAAGACAGGAAAAAGTGAGGCTCTTGTACATTGCTGGAGGAAGTGTAAATGGTAGAACCACTGTGAAGAGTCTGGTAGTTTTCACAAAGTTAAACATACACTTACCACATGAAAGCAATGGCGCTAGGATTTTATTTCCAAAGGAAATAAAGCATATCCACACAGACTCATACCCAAGTGTTCAGAACAGGTTTCTGTAGTAGCCAAACACTGGCAACAACCTGAATTTCATCAGTGGGGGAAAGGATATGCTGTGCTTTATCAATACAGTGGTCTGCGACTCAGCACCAAGGAACGAACTATGTCACCTGCAACTCAAAGGCAGGAACTGAGTGAAAGGAGCTGCAAACACAGAACATACTGTATGATTCCACTTACACGCAGCTCTAGAAGTCAGTCAGATCAGAGCTCTCCTGGAGCTGGGAAGAGGGCAGGCAGTTACAGCCCTTCTGCAGGTGACAGTTAAGGTCCATATTTTGTAACGGTGATTACATGGGGATATAAATTTGTCATCTCTCCAAACTGTATGCTTACTTGGCTTTTTTCTTAGCACCCCTTCTCCAAGGGTAACTGGCTCATGTGCATGAAAATAAGACTGGTTTCTTAACTAGTGCTTTACAGCACTGAAATGCAAAACTTATTATTTTCAACCCAATTGCTGTTCAGAGTTATCCTGACAGTTTAAACCTGGCTTACAGGCATCATTCACTTTGGTTTATATTTACCTAAGCTTGTTTCACTTTCAGACTAGGGTGAAAAAAAAAAGAACAAAAAAATGAGAAATACGTAAAATTACCAATTGATATATTCTTTCCAACTCCTTTCAAAGTAAAGCAACAGTTCGTATTTCAATGATTCTCCACCTCAGAAATACGAATATTTAGCCTACCAGTATTCTTAATCAATTTCCACACGGAAGAACATGTAAATATTCTTCTAAGGAAGTCTTTATACAAGATATCACAAATGATAAAATTTTAATACTCTAAAATCAAACCCTTTACTTACAGAAACAGACTTGTGAAGCAGATTATCACAACGTAAGAGTTTGTAAAAAAAAAGCTCTCAGCCAAAAACCCAGCACAGAGAAGGCATTTTAAATGCCTATTTACCTAACACCATTTCCAAAGTAATGAAAAAACAGTAGACACCAGCACTTTATTTCACCGTTTATAAAGCACGGGTCAACAAGACCTCTTAAAATAAGATTTTCAACTCAATGTTCATTTATTTTAACAGCTTAACAAATATTTGCTAAGTCTACCTTTCAAAATACTTTTTTCACTAAGATTCTACATATGGTCTTAATTAAACCCAAACTCCTTGAGACAGCACACCGAGGCCCTTCTAATCTCACACCAGTCTACATCCCCACCCTCTCCCTGGTCAGGCCCCCAGCCCCCAGGCCACAGTCTGTCAGACGCTACCTGTCCCACAGGAGACCAACTGTGCCAGGAAGGGCCTTGCCCATTAACTCCCCATCTCCAGCCACACCCACCCCCTGTCCTGTGTATCTGCAGTGGGAGCCACCTCTGATTCACGAAGCAGCCCGTCTTCTTGGTCGTGCACTCGGCAATGTTTACTGAGCACCTACCATGTGCCAGAACTGGTGTCGGCACTGAACCTAACCTGCCAAAACGGGGGAAACACAGACCATAAACATAAATGAGTAAAATCCACAGCTCATTAGAAGACAGTTAAGTCTGTGGAGGAAACACTAAAGCAAGGGAGGGCAAAACAGAGAGGGAGGACTGGGCAGAGATACGACTTTACACAGGCTGGTCAGGAAGCCTCATCAGAGGACGCCATCCGAGTGAGGACTTGAAGGCACCATGGAAGTGAGTCAGCTAGAGATACCTGGAGGAATTTTCCTGGCAAAGGAGCAATGGGTACAAAAGCCCTGCAACAGAGGCATGCTTGGTGTGCTTGGGAAACCAAGAGGGGACGTGAGGAGGCTATCGTGCAGTGAGTAGACAGGAGCAGGTGAGTTCCAAACGCAAGGCCAGATCCCTGGCCGAGCAGCCCCACCTGGCTTGGACTCCTGAGCTGTGGAGGCTCTAGGAGTTTTTATCACAGGGCCTAACCTGACTGAGATGCTAACAGGACCGCTCCAGCCACTGCCTTGAGACTGAAGGTGGAGTCGAGGAGACCAGCTAAGATTGCTATTTCAATAATGGCAAAAATGAGAATGGCTAGAACTGGGACAGCAGCAGATCTGGTAGGGAGAAAAGTTTAGCTTCTAGATATATTTTGAGAATAAAGCCAACAGAATCTGCTGACAGGGCTGATATGCAGCATGAGGGAAAAAAAGGAGTCAGGAAGACAATTTCCAAAGTTTTTAGCCTAAGAACTAACTGAAAGGGTGGACCTGCATTAACTACAGGTGGAACGGCCTTGTAGGGAAAGATCCAGGGCTGGCTGGGCTCAGGCTCTACAAAGTCTGAGGGCCCATCAGACACCCCAGTGGAGATGGGAGAACATACGGGTCAAGTCTGGAGCCACTGCAGGACAAGCAATATTTAATGAGAGTGGTGGTCACGACGGAGCACGCGGAGGCACACAGAAAAGAAGGCATCCAGGGGCAGTCCCGACACCTCCCTTAGGAAGAAGGGTGGGGAAGCAGCAGGCGCTGCGGGCAGAGGGAAATCAGGCCGAGGAGGTCCTCTTCTCCAAGAGGGTGGGTTCAGGGAGGCCAAGACTGCCGAGGGGTCAGCAGTGTTGGGAAGTCAAGAGGGTGGAGTTATATCTGGGACACAAGTTGCATACTGCACAGGGAAGAGAATATGAGGAAAGGGGCACAGAAAAGGCTTTTCAGAGTTTTGCTGCACAGGGAGCACAGAGCAAAGGAGGGGCCAGTGAACAGGAAGTGGGGTCCAGAGAGACGGAAAAATGACGGCTTTTCCGGGCTGATGGAAAAGCCCACAGGGAGAGGAGATGTGCAGGAGTGGTGCTCACAGGGCATCCTGGTGTCCGCTGGGGAGCTCAGCCTAAGCTAGGAGCCTGGGGGACTACTGGCACAGGAAGCCTGGCCTTGTGTAGGCCACGGACTCCTCTCCACAGTAAGTTCTTAGGTGCATAAAATACAAAAGGATTACAAAGGAAGCCAATCATGCTGAAGTACAATTACTAAAAATCAAAAATACCTAGAATTTTTCTAACGTGTGACAGTAATCCATGTGCTTTACACTGAGCGACAAGAGCCAGCAGCAAGTCTTCTGAAGAAGCGATGAGCACCAGTGGCCCTTTGTGACGCCGGCTACCAGACCAGAGTCAGCATGAAGCCCTTGGGTTTCTAAGAGGCGAGGGAGCTGCGGGTGTGATGTCTAGTTAACAGCAGGGGCCGCCTGAACTGCAGGAGCTGTGACCACACTCCTCCTCCTCTAGCCCCACACATACACTCCTATCCCCCAAATACACCCAAACCTGACCATTTCCCACAACCCCCATGACTATGTCTTGCTGGATTACTGAAATAACCTCCCAGCCGGTTCCCTCCTGCTGTCCTGACCCCCATGATCTATGTCCAACACGATTATCATGTTACAACTTGTCGTATCAGCCACTCTATGCTCAAACCCCTTCGGCTGGTTTCTCAACTCTCTCAGGGCATAAGCCAAGGCCCTTTCAACAGCTCACAAGACTCAGGGCCACTACACGGGCTGTGCATTGCACAACTCCGGGGCTGCCATTAACTTAGCCCAGGGGCTGGCAACTCACAACACAATGCTAATAAATATGCAAAACACAAAACAGTGAGAGAGAGCACAATATATCTACCTATTTATAGTTCAAAACAAAATGGAAGAGAAAGACAGTAATAACTGACAAGCAGAGAGTGCAAAGGAGTGACTTCTGTTTTATTGAAGATTCTGGTAGCTCTCAAATTTTCTAAATATATTTCAAGTTGGAAATAACCTGTGCTCATCTGCAGAGTCTATGTTTACTAGACTAAAACTGTTTCTACAATGCAGTCCCCCACACTGCTGAGTGCCTATGAACCCTAATCTATGCAGCACACCCTTCACTAGGTCTGATGACGCCACCTGTTTAAGGTCCCTGTGCCAACTGGAGCTTTCAGTAGCCCTCAACAATTATAACAGCACCTCACTTTGCTGCACAAACGTTTACCTCATAATGGCAAAGAAAATTATCAGTGTAAATTACCTCTGCAAGTGGAAAGGTCCTATCCTTATGCCAGTAAAAGGTACCATAATGCATAACATTATAAACACTCTGCAGAGCCTGTTAGTCACCTGAAATTTAAGTAAGAAAAGACTTAAAGTCTATATTAATAGTAAGTTCATTTAATTAATACCTCATATGGCATTAAAAATAACAAAACTTCCCATTCCTGAAATGCTAAGTATTTTTGGTGCTAGAGGCATGAATCCTGCCTCTAACCCAGTCTGACAGACACACAGCACCATCTACTGCCATCCTGTGTAACTGTAACCCCCTCGTGGGCTGACGCAGGTGACGGAAGAGCTCACCGAGAAGCCTGCACCTTGGCACTCACTGCACACTAAGCCACACCTCCGTCAGCAGCTCGTGGTAACTCCCCCTATACCGGGTTCTTTGAAAGGCTGTCCCTTTAGGGACAAGAGCTTCACTTCCTAACTGAACCCGAAGACTGTACCCCAGCAACCTCTGAACAAACCTACATCTAAAATGTGAGCTGTGGATGCCCCCCAGTGCCTAGAGGAAAGACACTAAATTCCAGGGCAGGCTTTGAACAGCCAGATGACAGGGGCTGTGACAGCCAGTGACAAATGCCTCGGACACACACGTCTTCCCTCCCCCTTGTGGCTCCTCTCGGTCCTTCAGGAGCTGTCATTTGGCGTCTGCCCACCTCCTCACAGAGGACCCATGGTCACTTCCCCACCCTCACTCATCCTGTGTGACCATCTGGCATCACCTGACAGGGCTGATGAAGGCTGTCTTCCCCTGGCTTCCAGAGTTTTTTTTTCTCTTTTTTCCACTATTCCTGGGCTTCCGTGGTGGTTAATTTTATGTATCAGCTTGGCCAGGCTACAGCACCTGGTGATGTCATCAAACACTGATCTAGGTACTGCCGGGAAGGTAATCCATAGATGGGGTTAACACGAGGAGACGCGTCCCCTCCACAACGTGTACGGGCCTCAGCCAAGCTGCTGAAGACCTTGACGCAAAAGCAGAGGGTTCCCAGAGCAGAAGGCATCCGGCCCAAGACCACAGCACCAAGTGCACCTGAGCCTCCAGCCTGTCAGCCTGCCCTGCGAAACCTGGACTTGCAGATCCAAGACAGGCTGACCCCTTAAAATCAATCTCACACAGGAAGAAAACAGAGCTACATCCCACTGGTTGTTTCTCTGGAGATCGCTGACTGACTCAGTCTCTTTGGTATCCCGTGTCTGCCGTCCCTTAACATCATCTGGCCCCATGGGCCCCATGCAAGCCCCATCCTCTTGCCTGCATGCTCTCCCAGTGACAGCCACTCGCAGACCTGTTCTTTGTTTCAGCTCACCGAAGACCCTCAGAGTCTGATCCAGGTCTTCCTGAACCTCCAGCCTAGGTGTCCAACTCGGTATCGCAACAAGCTGGAGCTCACCCTGCAGGCTCCCCTTCTCCTGGGTATCCTAAGTGACAGCCCCGTCCTCCCAGATGTACAAGTAAGAAGTCTGAACCTTCCCTGCCTCACCAAAACGCCATCAGATACCTCAGAGCCCCTCTCCCTCCAAGCACCTTCCTCCACACCTGCTGTCACTTCCCCAGTACACACATGCTCCTCCCTCACCAAAGGCCTGGCACCAATCCATTCCCTCAGGTGCAGCTCAAGCACTTTCCTAAATCCTAAACTGGATTATGTCACCTGCCTACAAAGACCGTCAGTGCCCTCAAGAGAAAACCTACCTCCACCCAGAGCCCTCGTGAGCATGTGCACCTCCCTTTGACGAGGGGCAGGGCGCAGTACATGTAGCTCACACCCCCTCTCCTGTGGGCCCCACATGCTCTGGCCCCTGCACCCATCCCGGGCTCTACACCCATCACATTTTCAAATGTTAAGTCCAAGGATGCTGAGTTCTCTCCAGATCCACAAATGCTCTACTCTCCTGCACCCCTGATCCTGCAAACAGATTGTTTCCACCAACTGGAATATCCTCCCCTCTGGAGCTGCATTACCTGCCCTGACCAGGAAGTGACACCCCACCTACAGGGCTCAGAGCAAATGTGAGCTGTCCCATGAGGCAGCCATTAACCACGTATGGCCACTGCAGTTTAAAGAAAACGAAATTTTCAGTACTGTTCCTCAGTCACACAGGGCTGCATTTCAAGTACTCAACTGTCACATGTGGTTAGCGGCAACTGCATTAAATGAGAGAGGTGTGGAACATTTCCCTCCCCACAAAAAAATACATGGGAGAGACCCAGCTTGGACATCACTGACCAGGGGTTCTTCCCCACCTGGTCTGGGGGACACCTTCCCCTGCGCTTCCAAAGCTCGCTGCCCTCAGCGGAGGTCTGAAACCTCTGCATGAACGGTCTGTCTGCCCATGTGCGTCCTCAGAGCCTATAGTGAGGCCTGGCCCTCCAAAGGTCTCAATGAACATTTATTTATACATTGTCCCAACAGAGGCACATCATCACCAGTTCACTCAGGACTCGCATTACAACAGCTTCTTGAAGCTGTTCTCAACTTGGAAAGTCAACATGCCCTCCCCAGTAATACAGAGGTGATGCCAATTCTGGACACTGGCATCAACTAGCCGGAAGCATCAACTAAGAGGTCTGGGGGATATGAGTGTGGGGGCAGGCCTGAAAGAGAAGAACTCTGGGACCTTCTCTGCCCACTGCCCTGCCCCACACAGAGCAGCTATCTTCTCCTCTGTTCACATGTCAGACTTCAATCAAGACGTTATCTGAATAAAAGGCCTATTTTGAAAAGGGCTGGAAAAAACTAATGATATATTAAAATATGTGTTTTTTTCTCTCAAACATTAAAGATATTTGAACTCATTCAGCATTAATAAAAGACAATACATATAACTCATTTCCTTTGCAACATGCTTTTCTGATTTAAGGCATTAACATAATTATAATATATATACCCAGGCAAGCAATTTGTTGCAGAAAAATCACTAGTCGAGCTGTATCAAAATATACTCACATCTGCTTGACAAACAATGAACGAGAACTTGTAAGGGCTCCCAAACCCCTGCTGATGTGCAGGCCTTGAAGCATTCTATCCCTGGCCCCACCTACCCGCCTAGACTGTTCCCACCACCTCCAGTCCACCCTTGGGCTTCACCCAGAAAGGACTGCTGAAACTTCTGCCACTCTCCTGCTGCTTCTGTGCTCGTGAAGCCCCCTCCACCTGGTCACCTGGTTGTCTCCGCACACTCCTCTCTGCAGGCGAGGCCCTCAGGCTCAGTGCAAAAGCCATCTTTTCAAAGCCTGTCTTGAGCCCCTTTAATTAAATGCAATCTGCCCCTTCTCTCAATTACCATAAATTGCATGATTCACCTTAATGACATTTAGCTTGTAGTGCTTCCCATTAGAACATTTCAGTATTATTTTTAGCTTTTTTGTAAGCCCTTAAAGACAAGAACCATCTCTCATGCACACTTGATCCTCTAAGTTAGCAACGACAGAGTCTTGTATTTAGTAGACATTCAGAATCCAGAAATGGACGGCATCCAGTAGCATACAAGGCAACTCAGGACCGCGCTGCCCTCCACTAAAGCATGACAGTCATAAACACTGGCCAGTCCAGGCGGGAACCAGTGCTTCCCAACTCACCGCACATTGGAGTCACCTGAGAAGCTTTTCAAATCCAATGCCCAGGCCCAGCCCAACTTTAACAGACACTTCGGGGTGGGGCCCAGGCACCTCTGTATTTTGATGCTCCTGGGCTGAGGCCCACGGGCAGCCAGGGCTGAACCTTCTTGTTTTAAGCAGCACCTGCTCCCCCCAAGGCCTTGGTGCTGGGAACCCGCAGGCCTTCCAAGCCCTGTCTCTCACACAGTGCCCTCCAGGCCTCGCCCCTGCCATGTTCCAAGGCTGAACAGAGAAAGGGAGCACATACGGATACCACCCATACCTGCAGACCACACCGAAATGAAAATTAGATTATGACCACTCTCATCTAAAAAAAAAACTGTTCTGCTTTTTGAAACATGTTAAATTTCCAAAGCTTCCTTTTAGTCTCATTCTCCCACTGTCTCCAAGCTCTCCTCTATCAACCTGAACACAGTGTCACCTCGGGGGGTGTCTGAAAGGCCTCAGGGGTTTTCAGTGGAGCCTAGAGTTAAGCCCCCTCCTGCTTGTTCATGGTAAGAAACTCCACTAACAGGTACTGAGACTGAGTCTGGGAAGTGTTAAGTCCTGGCCCTACTGGTCGGGGCAAAGGGAAGACTACTTCCTCTGAAGCCAAAAAGCAGAGCCTCAGGGCCCCTTCTGCTGGTCTCTGGGTTCCTCTCTGGCTGATTCGGCCACCACAGCCGCCCGAGGAAGGCAGCAGGAGCTGGAAGGACAGCAGATGGCGGCTCTGGGAGGCCCGGAACTCAGCACCTGCGCTCTTGGAGGGGCGGCTCACCTGGCCTAGCGCGCCCAGCAGGGCTCGGCAGATGTGCTGCTTCCCCTTCTCAACTGAGTTTCTCTGGGGATGGGCACACTTCCCACTTCCTTACTGGTCTACTGAGTACTTGTTAAGCCCACGTCAGGGGCGTGGGCCACTGACAAGAGTGGGCCCAGCAGAGCGTCTGACTGGATGCACCAAAGGGACCTGGAGGTGCCCCTCCCTACCCACGGAGCACCCATGGGGCCCACTCGGGCCGGCTAAGACCCGAGCTGAGCAGGTGACCTCCCTGGGGAGGATGGGCATCGGCCCTGCCTGAAGAGTGAGAAGGGTAGAAAGACGCTGACCTCGGGGGCCACTCTGATGACAAAGGCAAGCCCTCCTGCAGCCACCCCTGCTACTCCGCCATGTTCCGGCCCAGAGGCTTTGGCCAGCGTGGAGCTGAGAGGCACACTTTCAAGTGAACCAGGTAGTGGAGATCCCGTCTCTGGCTGCTTGATGGCACACAGTCCCTCCAGGTAGATGCCAGGCCTTACCCCCAGGCAGCTGGGGCTCCCCTGTAGACCCCATGCCCTCAGCAAACCTCAACACTGGCAAGAAGGAAAAAAAAAGAAAAGAGCCAGGCCCAACAGGTAGGAAGAAACATTGGTAACAGAGATGGAATGACAAAGTCACAAGACCAGCAAGGAAACATGCTTCTTAAAGACATTTAAATGCTTCCCTCTCTCAAGCAAGACTGCTGCTTGTTCTGCAGAAGTAATTGTAGTATGTTCTCTAACTAGAAGGTGTTTTAGAATTATTTTTTCCCACCCACAAACACATACTCTGTGCATTTCCTGAACACAGAAGTTGAGGTGGAAGGTTCTTGCCATGGCAGTTCACATTCACACTTAGGATGTGTCAGGAAAGCAGGACAAAAGAACAGGATGAATTTGAACAACGAAGACACATGCCCAAGATACCAGCCCCAGGGCCACCCCTCCTGGCCCCACACAGAGAGAACCCGTCTGGGAAAAGGAGTGGCAGCTTCCGGACATTGAGTCAACAGAGCGCTGGCAAACCGTCTGCAGCTCTGTCCTTTGCTGGCAGAGCCATAAACCCCTGAAGCAAAAGGAGCCTGACAAGCATTCTTTCACAGCATCTCCCTGTAGAGCAGCACCGGACAGCTGGTGCACAGACGCCTCATCTTTACATGCACAGTCGGACAAGACCTGGAACAGGAAAATGCTAGAACCGAGCTTTCATAAGTAATTACTGAAATGTCTACAACAGGCTGCCTCTTTTCATAAATAGAGTTCCATGAACCAGCCACTCCTGGTCGTTCACATTGTCTCCGGCTGCTTTGGCAGAATTGAGTAAAGGCAACACAGACAGAAGGACCCACAAAGCCAAAAATATTTACCACCTGGCCCTTTGCAGAAAAAAGTTGGCCAACGCCTGGTCTAAAATCACCAGGGGAAATGGCACCTCAACAAGCCATTTCCTGCCAGGTTAGTGCACAGAAAAGCGCATTTCTGGGCCTCAATATTATATTTCAGTTTGTTCATCAAACCCCATTTTGGAAACTAGTTCTTTTTGTGATGGCCTGGCAGAGGCAGTGGTACCCAGCAGACACGTTCCAGTGCCTGACAGTGAGAGGGGCCGTGCACCACGTGATGGCCCACAGGAGAGAGCCATGGTGGCCTGCCAGTTGCTCTCCCTACAGACATGACCAATGAGACAATGTTCCAGTAGGGAGGCCCCACACTGGCTATGATCCATGAGCAAACAAGGAAGCCTTTGCTGTTAAGCACACAGATTTCAGGGTTAATTTTTCCCATGACATATTCTAGTCCACTCTGAAATCTTACAAAGGTGGCAAAGGGGGGCAGCCAATACTATTTATGTCTCTCCTTTCCCTACAGGGTATACAAAGGTATCTCCTTTGCCACATAAGAAAGGAGAAACACAGTCTGCTCCCCACATTCAGGCCTCCCCTTCAGCCCTACTTGAATTCTAAATCACTTGCAAGGCTTCAGGAACACAGAGAGGCCCCACACAGAGAACACGTAGCTGGTTAGAGCACAAGATTTCCTCAGCACAAACCGGGTAACCAGGGCCAAGCTAAAACACTTCCAAGTGCCAGAGAGGAAATGATCCCCCTAATTGTGAAGGGGCTGGGGCAGGGTTTCCCTTTTTGCAGAAGCATCTTCCTCCTACCTTTCACATAACTTTGATGTGGTGGAAAAAACATGAGTTTTCAAATATATGGGAAATGGGATGGACTCAAACCTGGCAGCTTTGTGATCTCACCAACCACTTAACCCGTCTCATAACTCCTTCTCTCATCTGTGAGGAGGAGAATATTGTCAGCCTCCACAGACGCACATGAGGATGAAACATCAAGTCCCCGCCCCCATCCGCCTCCTCCGGGAAATGTGGGCACAGGAGCAGCGACGCCTCACGAGCTGCTCCTCTGACACACATGAACACTCATAAAAAAATTTAGCTATTTATGAATGATCTTGTAAGTTTCAAGGTCTGAGTAACAGATTTCTTGAAGTGAAATCTATTCAGAAGTAAAGTTCAAAATGGTTTAACAATAATGAACACCTGGAAAGCAATTAACCACAAAAACGCAAACATGAAATTTTCTACCATTTAAAAAACTACATTTAGAAATTCAATCACTTTCTCCAAGTTCCTGAGCATGGAGCTGACAGAAATCTAAAACTTTCAAAATACACTGAGAAATGCACTTGACTGGTTTACTGCTGTTGTACTTGTCACCTGCCTTTCCTGACCCTCACCCAAACCACCCTTCCACTCTGGCTTCTTCATCCCATCATCCCTGACCTCCTAACACTGGACTCTGCGCTCACCTCCTCCAGCCAACAAGCCACAGGAGTCTGCGGAGGTCCACGTCCACCAGCGCCCAGGGTCACGACTCCACATCCAGGACAGGAGATGACCAACACCTCCTGCCTACACTACCACACACCCACTGAAGAATGGCTTTAAAGCAATGTTTTTACCTCTCCAGTGCCCCCGCCCCCTGAAGATACTGGGTAACAAACACCAGGTGTTACTGGCATCCGACCACCTTGCCGCTGACTGGAACAGCACTCCTGTTAGGTGACTGGGAGACCACCACCAACTTGGGAGCCAGTGAGCACAGGTGGTGTGCGTGCAGGGCTACAGGGCAGTCTTCCAAAGGGTCTAGAAAAGAGAGAGGTCTGAGCCCAGATGTCCCGAGCCGGAGAGGAGGGGGAGCGGCACCTCAGCAGCCTCTGAGAAAGCCCCTTCTCGTCCCCAGACCCCAGGACTCTTTTTTTCTCCCCTATTTATAAAGTCACATTCTCTCCGCACTTTAATCCTAATGACCGTCTCCCAGGTTTGGATGTCACAGCTGCACGTGATTTTACTATGCACCGCGGAGCTGACACACTGCCCCACACACGCGTGCGTGTCTCCACAGCACGTCACAGGTTTTCTCAGAGGCGGGCCTTGTTTCGCGAGTTTTCGACGCTTCCTGAGTTCAGGGTTGGTACATGTGATGTGCTTTACTATTTAGCACATTGTTACCAATGCCTTAACAATTCCAAGACTGGAAACGGCCCTGCAGGGGACAGTCAGACAGGAAGGAGCGGACCCCTACCAGGGAAGAGGGGAGGGCGGCTCTTTCAGGTAACCTAAGCACGTCACACAGAAAAAGGAGATTGTCATCCTCTCCAGGCAACAGAGACTGCTGGCTTGTTCTGTGTCACCAGCTCCTGTCAGCAGCTAAGGGATCTGTCCCCTGGACAGGGCACCGGGGCAGGCGCAGGGCCAAGACCAGCTGCCCCTGGTGCCTCTTTCCCATCACCACGGTCAGCAACTCATCTTGTCAGTAAGGGGCAGTCTACAGTCTCCAGGGCCAGCTGGACCTCAAGAATCCCGTAAATCTACTGACCGTGAACTAAACTGTCAAACGAGAGAAGTCTCTCCCTCTCGTTAGCAATCCCTAACTGTTATGTTAAGAGGACACGAAGACGAAAGAGTGTATAAGTGTTCCCTGCTGTCGTAGACAGGAAGACACAGCTACTATTAAGTAAGACTTAAAAGGTGGGAAGAACACAAACACACTACTTCAGTGACCTCAGTGCCCCTTGATTTTTTTTTTTTTTTACTCAGAAATGGTCACTTTACTTCAGACAGCTCAGCACTGCACAAGCGATGGCGGAAAGGCCATCTGTTCAGACTGAGCTTGCTCTTTTGTTTTAACATGTGGGGTAAACCAAAAAAAAGTAAGTGGTTTCTGTCATTTGTATCCTTCGTCCGTTTCACGGGAGGGGAATTCCCCAGGGCCTTTTGGGAATCGGGGAACACCTGACTATGCTTAGTCTGTCTTCAGTTTCCCTTTCTTACGCATTTTACTGGAGGACAGAAGTGTTTTAAGGATACGCAACAAGTGAAAATAGAATTGTAATTCATTTCCACCCATAAAAAGCTGTCTATATAGGAAAATGTTTTCCAATATAAAAATAACATTTGCTAACTATAAAGTTTCAATTTTGAAACACAAAGAAAAAGTAAATATTACTCATCTCCTACCCCAAAGATATTAAGAGTTTGACATACCATCATTCCGAACTATATTTTTACATAAAATGAAATAATACTGTAAATAAACCTTACAGCTTGCTCTTTCACTCAATAATATACGCTGTAGACATTTTTTCACTTGCATTTATACTGATTTACCCTGTTCTTTTGAAAGGCTGCGTAGTAGTTCATTACATAAATGAAACAAAGTTTATTAAGCCCTCTTTGCTGAGCCTGATTCTCTCCTCTTTAAAACTGAAACACCTGAGTTTGCATAAGGAAAGATGAAGTCCTGAGGCTGACTGCTGACAGCGTGATTCCCTCAGGCACAGAGTAACTAAAGATGAAGGGAAGCTGACCACTACTTTCTATTCTCAGTATCTGGCTCCCAGCAGTATTTCCTTTTGTCCTGTAACTAGCTTTTTCTCATTTCAAGTTTTAAAATTCCCTGTATCAGAAATTTTTGAAAAAAATATTACATGAGCATTTTCTATTCGACTGTTTCATTTCAAGCTCTAACTTCTTTCTGAAAATACCGCATTTGGCACTGAACCTAAATATGCATGGAACAAGACCAATGGAATTCACGCAGAGGAAGTATCACTTTTATCTTTCAATTGTAAGTATGGTTAAAATAGTCCAACTTCAAATATAGCTCGCCAGATAAGAAGAAGAAAAGATACCAGAATATTTAAATTAAATATCTCTAGTTAACTACTTCCAAACATTTATGATCATCCCCACTCCAGGATGATTTTACTATTACACTGGCCTTTAACAAATCCTATCAAACAAGAGATGAAATAAGAATGTTGGCATATTGATATTAATAATCTAGTCTAAGAATGATATTCCTTTAATTCTGGAATAAAATCAAAGAACCTTACCCAAGCAGCTTATACCTTATACAGCGGGCGACGAACATCAATGGGACAGTTCTGTATTACTTCATCAACAACATCCGAGATGGATTCCATAAAATCTGGGTTGGCAAACTGAATTTTATGTAAGTATAAAAGAAACATTATAATTTCTCTCAATAGGACAAAACAAAAACTCCTCTTAAAAAGTAACTTTAATAAATGCAGCATTACTGTACCTTTAAAAAACTTCACATTGAAATGAACCTATGTCAAATGAGTCCCAGGTGACTGTATGCATGGTAACATATGTCCGCTCAGGAAATGAAATGTGTGAATTTCGTGAAGGAAAAACATCAAACAGTAGCAAAGATGGACCAGCCAGAATTATGAATACACAGTGATTTATGCAAATAAGAAATTGTGGAAAGTGTGTGCCTGATGGATAAGATACACACTGAGAAACACATGAGTATATAATGGATATATTACTTATGAATATTAATATTATGCAAAAATTAACCAGGATATAAGAAAAAACATTGTCCATGAAAGACCACTGTAACCCTGGGCTAGAAGACAGGGGGCGGACATGGGGGCATTTAAAATAAAGCAATCAACATGATAACAATCATGGACCAAGTAGACAGCCTTAGATTAAATTCCATAAGCTAAAGTATAAATGATCCAATTATATTACATTTGAAATATGTTTTAAAGGTCAAGGAAAACTTTAATGTGCAACAGTCTGGGAAAGGAGGAGGTAACATCCAGCTGCTCACTAGCTGTTCACTGGACAGTTTTATGTCTATTTTAAATCAACACCAAGGGCATGAATGTGACATTTTTAGGTTACAGTAAGGTATACATTTTGTGCCATTTCCCTGCACAAAGTAGTCACATATGCATCTGAAAGTAGGCAGCACTTTATAACCTACCTATTGAATATATACTCAATTAGGTAGGAAAATACACCAGAATACAAATAAAATGCATTTTATTTAAACCTTAAAATGCTGCCTCCTAACTCCTGCTTCTGCAAAAGGAATAATAATTCTTCATATACTACTAATCTAAATGACAATGCCTATAGTTCTTAAAAACTATCTAACTGATGGAACAGCTAGTCTTCAGACGGAAGCTTTTAAGTAACTTGCAGAAAGACCAACAGTCCTGAACTAAAAATAGGGATTCGGAAGGGTGATCACACAAGATGAAAAAGCTGTACGTTATCCCACTTCGGTATGGGGGCAACTTTTACTCAGTACCTGAGATGAATTGGTTTTCATATTAGTGTGAGATTAATTTCGATTCCATTATCTTCTATGGCTCTTAAAACTTCTTCCTAGCCACTTGTGGTATAATCAATCGTTAGCTATTAAACAGATAATCAAGACTATGGAGAGGCAATCTGAAACAATTACTCAAACAGACAAACACAGGGGCCGCAGGAGCCTGCAGAGCAAAGTAACGTGCACACAGGTCCTCCTCGCAGACAGGTGCCAGCCTGCTCAGTGACTGCTGAGAACTGATCTTTGTGCCACAAGGTGGCAGTATCGCCCCACACACGCCACATCTCAGCACTCTCAAAATGCAAGCATCTTACCTCTGGGTGAAAGAATATTTCAGGTCCCAGGAACCTTTCATAGCCAACGTCGATAATGAACTTCTTCTGGTTGACCGCATTGATGCCCGTGTACTGCTTGATCCACTTTCGGGGATCCACGTCATACTTGGCAAATTCCTTGACTATATCAGGGCAAATATAACAGTACTTCTCCTGTACACACACAGAGGTCACCAGGCATTAACAGCTATCCAGAGTCTCTTCCCTCTGACAAATCCCCAGCAAGCCCATGCATTAAACACACCTGCCATGAGACCCGCCCACACCCACAGCTCCCCTCAGATGTGCTGACATGCCTCGTATCTACCGTCTTCCACTGTAGACACGAGTGTGCTTTCATTTTGGACACGTCAATCTGCTTTCTTTTGCAGCTCAGCTACTAACCTCAGCCTTACTCTATCAAATTTTGTTGCCACATTATCTGAAATCATGTCTAAAGGTGTGTCCTGAGAATCTTGTCTCCACCTGCTCTTTCCTGACTCCTACGCACCCCGCAGCACCCCGGCCCAAGGCACTCAATGAGGTCCTCTGGGCCAGCAGCAGGCCTGCCGGGCAGCCCAATGCAGCCGCTGGCAGACCGCATCTGAGGCCCACCCATCAGTCACCCAGTATGTAACCTGCTCTGCAGTCGACACAGCATGGTCATCAGCTCCCCAACTAGTGTTCCCTGAGGGACCAGGCACATGGCTCACACAAGACAACCTCACACACAGATGCCTGCCCACTGGAGCATATGCTCTGGTTGAGAGAAGCACTATAATAAATAAATCACATGGTACATTATAAAGGTGGTAAGTACCATGGAAAGAAGAAAAGGCTGATTTGAGCATGATGAGTGGCCACAGACGCTGCTGCAAGAGAACCTGCTAATGGTTTTCACCTTGGCACCAGCAAGAAGCCTGAGATGTTTCCTCGGCAGCTAGTTGTACCTGACTGGGGGTCTCTGGAGTCAATCTCCTGTCCTCATGGCTAACCTCAGCAAGGCAGCAGGTGGCACTCGAGTACCAGCTCCTGAAAGTGAGCTTCCTGTGGGCACGAGCCAGATGGGCTCTATACAGCGCTTGGCACTTATGCCAGGCACATAGCTGGTGCTCACCACACACCTAGGAAAAACCTCTGAAGGTATTTCCATGTTATTAAGTTTAAAGTTTCTTAGAATCCCTGAAACATAGTCTAATACCACCCTCGGTATACTCTAGCAGAATTATAAGACTGACAGGCAAGATTTGTTACACAACCTTGTGTTTCCTGATAACAGAGCGAGAGAGTCAGCTAAATCCAACTTTAAATCTACCAGGTTGGAGACGAAAGCACTGAACTGTCCTTAAGAAGCCTGGTCAAGTTCTCACGGCACCTCAGCTGGCTTTCCTGACAGCATGAAATGCCTCAATGAAGCTGGGTACAGTGCAGCTAGTGGAAAGTTCTCGACTCATGCTGCACGGGTGGTATGCGCCACAGCCTACACACCCTCGGGCCTGCTGGTGAACACAGGAGACAGTTAAGTAGTAGTAACATGATGCAGGGGTAACCCTAAACCACTCTTTCCAGGAGCTCTCCCTCTACAGAAACAAGCGAGGCAAGAACCAGCAGCAGGGTAACCAACACAGCAGGGCAGGGCAGCACAGCTCTTGGAGAATCTGAAAGGAGTCTCTTCTACCCCCAGCTCCACCACTGAGTGATACACTGTCCTAACCCGAATGGGCCAGCTCCGGATTCAAGGTCAGAAATGGACCCCAGGTAGCCAATGAGTAAAATAAATGCCACCAGGAGAACCAGGAACACAACCTCGTAAGTCATCAGGCTCAGGCATCTTTCCTGACAAAGGGAACGCTCACATCCACCATATCAATCCCTAAGAGTCAGGAACAAGAGGTTCAATTTTGATTCATGTTTCTAACAGTTTTGGGGCAGCAAGGGAGCCTGGATCAAATATCCAAATTTTTTCCATCGAAGAAAGACAAGGAAAGAGGAAGAAGGAAAATCTTAGGAAATATTTTAATCCAAAAAGAAAGTCTTAAGATACTTCCGTAAACTTTCCCCAGAGGGAAAGGCCCAACTCTCTGGATTTGCCTGGGACCACACGGTTCTAGCCCTGAGAATACCCAATCCCTGGGACTCCACAGTCCCAGTTACAAGGGGCAACCAGTGACCCCACACCTATTCCAGCACACCCTGTCCTAAAAACTGATTTTTACCAAGAGCGTCATGCAAAATGCGGAAGTCGCCTCTGATGCTTCCTTTCCTCCTACCAGCCTCAGTTACTGAGTGCTTAGATGGGAGGAAAGTGGGGAACCTCACCTCCCCTAAACTCCACTGCAGCACAAAAAAGTGTTTTTAAAGATATGAGAAAGGAGATGCTCAAGGTCACTCCATACTTAAATTCTTCTCCAGAAACAAAAACCTTCCCTCTTATCTATACAATAATTATCCTTGCATCACTACAAATCTCTTGCATTTTGACAAAAAAAAAACCTGTCCTGATTTTGCAACCTAAAAGTTCCTTTAAAGAGTCCGTCAACAGTGACTGTAATGGAGTATGTGGTGGGGACTTGATAATGGGGGGAGTCTAGTAACCACAATGTTGCTCATGTGATTGTATATTAATGATACCAAAATTTTTTTAAAAAGATGTATTTAGATTTAAAATTTCAAATACAGATATTCTGACACTCAAAATAAAGAGGCCAAGAAGTGTTTATTTTCATCTGTTCTAAATAGGTAGGTTTCTTTTTTTTTAAGTTTATTTTGATATCATTAATCTACAATTAAATGAGCAATATTATGGTGATTACACTACCCCCTTCATCAGGTCGTCCCCCCCAAACCCATTACAGTCACTGTCCATCAGCATAGTGAGATGCTATAGAGGTAAATGACTAGGTTTCTTGAAATCTATTTCTATATAATAAAATTATTTTCTGAAAACGAAAATCCATTTGATTCTTAAAAAAAAAGGGTCTGTCAACTGCTACATAAAGAGAAATACAAAGATTAAACTGATGGATCAGGTCACATGGCCATTGTAAAATAAGGACCAATAAACCATTTGTGTCCTAAGCTTACTGATTTTAAAACTTCCTGTAACTTCTCTAGTGTGGTAATCAGAATCCAGAAGATACAGGTGGATTTTGTTTAACGTGTGTGGTTCCCTGAATGGCATTATTCTGAGTAGTAATTCTCAATGTGCAGAGCACACACAACAGGTATTGGAACTGAGTCTGGCTGACTTCACAGGATTCCTCGTCCCTGTTGCCGTCTGCTCCTTATTCTAAAAATGAAATGTGGAGGGAGATGAGGAAGACACACTCGGCTAATTGAAGGTTCTATCCAATTAAGCTCCAATTAAATGTGCTATACTACATACGCGGCTGTGCCACACCAGTTATCCAGCTGTTCTCACTTACAGCTGGGACCTCCACAAGCATTTCTGTTCAGAACAAGAGACTAATAAGCCTTAAGTCTTTCAGCCACTCAGCGGCAAACAGATCAAGGCCCACATTCGCAGGGAAGGGAGCGGAAGGATGCCGGGAGCAGGGGCGACAGCAGCAAGGGGAAGTGCCCAAGCACCCTTTCTCACCCCCAAACCGGCCCATTTTCCGTCTGTTTTTACCTTAATGGCTTTTGCAGTCTCCAGTGATTGCTCAGGAGGGATTCCCACCTCCCTCTCCCTTAGCAGCTGCTGAATGAAATACGTAATATCTCTACCTGCAATCGGGATATGTTTGATGCAGCTTCCAATTACATAACCTTCTGCCTAGGGAAGAGGAGGAGGCAGAACAACCCACATGAGTGACGGCAGCACGCAGGAGCTCCCTGGACTCTGTAACAGTTTCTTGCCCCCTCACTGAATTAACAAGCATTTTACTCAACCCCCAACTCTATGCAAATCTCAGGACTGGAGGTCTTTTAAAATGACAGCACATGCAATTCCTTTAATATAACCTGAGACTCTCCATAAGATACCAAAATGACATTTTCATTAGGAATGTGAAGAGAAAAACCAACAGAGTAGTTCATTTCCAAAAAGTAATGCTATCTGTCAGAACAATAAATCCAATAGTTTTTTTATTCCTATAACAAAAAGGGAAAGTTTTCTCTGTAAATTGTTAAATCAATTATCACTCTACTTATATTTAAAAGTCAAGAATTTGGCTAAGTATGCAGGACTTAAATTCTGATAACGTGGATTCAAATCCCAGGCGCACACACTTGTCAGCTGAATGACCTTGGACAAGTCTGTTAACATGATTCAGCCTCAATACCTTCATCCGTAATATGGGGCCAGTAGTAGTACCTGGTGGGGTGTGCAATAGAGAATTAATGAAACAGTAGGTCCAGCACACAGCACTGTTTTCTGGCATATACTAGGCATTCAACAATGGGCCATTTATTGTAGTAAGAGCTGAACTCACTAGGAATAATTCTGAGAAGCTAACTGAACACCATGCCACTGAGGCCAGCGCTGGTTAGAGGCGGGGATCCTCTTGGTCGGCTGCTGTCCTAGGCCAATGAAGCACATCCGCCAGGGCCAGGAAAGGAGCTGCAGCCCATCACAGCAGGGTCAGTGCCAAGAGCTCACCTTCCCAAGCACGCACTCAGCCCCAGGCCCCTCACCAACCCTTCTAGGGACTCAACTCGCCACAGAAGCCACAGGCTCAGGCACACATCCAGCTTGCTCTACGGGGGGCTGCTGTTCAGAGTGGGTAACACCCTACCACTGTCCCACCAGATACAGAGACGTCCCAGGTTTCACATTATAGCACTGGCTTCTGTGCTATAAGCCATGTGAGTCAGGGGAAGAGAGGCGAGCGCTGACTTCACTGGACCAGCCCATCAGGTCTGATGATCATAAGCATGAGATACAGTCGCCAGTTAAGTTGCAGAGACAAGCTACTGAATCCCAATTATGTTTCTTTCTGATGTACCTAACTTTTGGAAGAGAAAATGTGACCTTTCCACAGTCCCAAGTTATTTGTATTTTAAGATGGAGATAAAAAGTATGTACAACTTGAACTGATAAGAATATTAGCTAAAACACAAACTATTCACAATTATTATATTCTTTGCATTACATATAACATTTTCTTAAATTAATTCAACCATTATCCACTTTATCACAATAGTTTAAAAAATGTTTTGAACCTAATGTCCAACAATAGGAAAATAAGGGAATTATGCCATACACACATGATGGGCTATTATGTAGTTATTAAATATTTTCTCATGGAATATTTAACCATAACAAAATACAGGGATAAATCAATAGGCAAAATAAAACTTTAGTATTTTATTATACAAAACCAGACAAGGATATTAAGATTTTGCTTAAAACATACACACGTGTATCTAAGAAAAAGAGCTTAGAAGGCTATACAGCTAAAAGTATAATAATGCAGTTCTCTGGTGGGTTTATGGGTCTTTCATTCTCTTCTTCACATTTCTATTTTATCCAAGTTTTGTACAATAAGTGCAATTTTTATAATCAGAAAAAAAACTGAACTAAGATCTAGATAAAAATTTTTAAAACAACTTTCTCTGTGGATCCACATACCACGGGAAACAGGCTTTTTCTTCCCTTCTCCTCAGACACATGGGATAGAGAAAGCAGCAGGCCCATAGCACCTTGCCCTGGGTCTCGGCCTGCACTGATCTTTGAAGGCAATGCCTCAGAGACAAAGCCAGGTGCCCAAATTCCCCAGTCAGGGTCACACATCAAGTGCCACTTCTCAGTGACCCACAGAGACAAGAGTTACGAGATTAGCTTGAAGGGTGATCCAAGCACAGAGAACCCTTTGCGGGGTGCCATTCACTCCTGCTCCATCTCTCCTTGTGCAAAGTCACACTGGCAGGGGCACTAGGATGGGGCATGAAAGGAGTCTGGCTTTTTCTACCTCAAAGCACATCAACCTAACCCTTCCCCTTAGGTGATCTCTAACCTTGAAGAACTACCATATTAACATATTAATGCATCATTCCTTCAACTTCCAGAAATGAAACAGTGACAATTTTTTTCAATTCAAGTAAATGAATTATTTTTAAAACCCTAGTTTGCATTTTAAAAAGGCCACACACACAACACACACCACACACACACACCCTTACAGGCAGAAAATATATTTGTAATATACATAAATAACCAGTAACAGAAGTTGCCTCTGAGAAGGGGACTTCGAGGGGGTGGATCAGGAATATTAAGTGTGACTTTCCACTATAAGCCTCCTTTAGACAGTTATGATTACTTAAAAAAAAACTTTAACCCATTTAAAAGTTCATTGGACCAAAAGAAAAATATCGATGTCTTAAAAGCCTGAATTAGATCACTTCTCTAATATTTTGAAAATTAAAACCAAAAAGTGACATTACAGAGCATCTTGTAGGTCAAATGGCACAATCTCTCCTTCTTGGATCTTAAATAATTAAAAAACAGGAAGCAATTCTCTAAAGCAGGAGCTAGCTACAGCCATCCACATGCTGTCACAGAACAGAGCTAATCACTCAAGTGGTCACGCACCACCCCTACGAGTCTGATACCCAGTATGATGTCCACCCCGATGGTTCAGAACTAAGCCAGGAAAGCCTTCCTGGTGATGTTATGCCCAGTGGATAGAGCAGAGGCCCCGGAGGCCCCAAACAACTGCCGAATCCCAACTGCAGGAATCTGCCACTGCCAGTTTGAAATTTCCAACACCACGGATATTGGGCATCTTTTTCTTTCTCATATGCTTGAGTCCAAAAACTCTTGTGACCATTTCTTTTCCAAGTAGAGCTATGACTTTACAAGTGGTATTGTACTTTCTCTTTTGACTTCTTCCCTTACCTGGCATCAGGTGAGAGCCCCAGAGAGTGAAGCACCGAGTGCCGAGCTTACCACTGGGATAGCGTGGGTGACCCCGTCCCCGCTGTCAATGACGATCCCTGTTAACGTGCGCTCCCCAACTTGCCGGGATGTCCATGATGCTGCCAAGGCCAGCACTGCCTGGAAACAGATGAGCAAACTGTCCGCACGTGGGGCTTTCTCTGAGGCACTGTGCCTGCTTGTTCTCAGGTTCAGTCGATAAGCTCTTTCTCAAATGATCTAAGCAACTCTTGTCCTTCCCCGTCCTCCACCTTTCCCCCAAAAAGCAATTCCAAAGTGGACAACATGCAAATTTAGAGTACTTAAATTGGAGGAGTCAAGATTTTAAGAGAAGAGTCCAATTTTTACAAAGAAAAACCATTGAGAAAGACATTTTATTATGGACTAAGATTTTAATTTCTAATCCACTGGTTCCAAGGATGGGTCCTTTACAGGGTGCAGTAAGATAACTTGTGGAGCTTTTAAAAAGACAGATTACTCACTCACACACCTAGAAATTCTAACCTGGTAGGACTAGCACAGTGTTTCCAACCAGGGGCAATTCTGTTCCTCCGGAGACATCTAGCAACATCTGGTGCCATTTACGATCATCACACTTGGGGGAGGGCGCTGTAGTGGTGCTGCCCCCACTGGATGCAAGCCCGAGACTGTGCACAGGACAGCCCCAGCCCAAAGAACTGCCTGACCTGAAGCACTGAGGTTAAAAAACCTTAGTCTAGGATGAAGCCTGATAATCTGTACTTATAAAAAACACTCTCCAGGTGACCCTGATGCACAGACGTCTTTGTGAGCCACTAGTCCAGTGTTTCCTAAAGTGTCTGCTTACTCATAACATAGGGGAGGGGAAATATTTCTGGATACATAAACTTGAAGGTGTTCGAATGAACAGATCTCTTCAACACAGGCATTCTCAGAGCCTTTCCTATGCTACTGTGCGCTGTGAGTCACCTGGAGGCTACATGTGGTTATCTCCCAAATTCTTTTCCTATGCTATTCCTCCTCCTCCTCTTTCTCAGAAATAAGGGACTAGTAGCATGCAGAAAACATTTTGGGGAACATCTGCCTCAGTGCTTCCCAAAAATATCAGTCGATTCCCTTATATAGGACAGCAGACATGTAACAACCAAAACCAACAAAAAAGAACAAGTAGCTTCAAAGGAAGTTCTGCAAGCTCATGAACTGCAGGATCCAAAATCCACAAGGAACCCTCTGGAGGTATTTTGTTTTGTAACAGTCTCTATAGTATCTTTTCTTTTGTATGATCAGAAGTGAAAGAAACCTAAAAAAAGAACCCCATCTATATCTTAATCTTGTCACCCAGAGAAAAATACAATAGATTTTAACACATGTAAAAAGACAGAACCAAACAAATTCCATACCAACATATAAATATGTTTCATATAAATATGAAAACATAAACCATGGCACATGTTCTCTACAGCACTGGCATTGGAGCCCTGACTGTGTGTATGTGTTGAGGGAGTAGAGAGAGGGAGAGCACACAACGCAATCTTACAACGCTGCAGCCTTTGGGGTCAACCATTTCATCCACCATTAGATAGCTAAGATCCTTTGGGAATCATAAAAACAGCTTTGTTTTTACCTGAACTGCAATGTAGAGTCCTGGTACATTAAACGATTCAAACATAATTTCTGCAAGATATTCTCTATTTTCTGGTGTATTCAGGGGAGGCTCTGTCTGTAAGAAAACATTCACTCTATTTAGTATTCAGCCAAATTTCATGTAATTACATCAGAACCATAAAAAAGTTAACTTAAAAGCTTGTTAATTAGGATGTTGTACAACTCCCTAATTTAAAAGATAAGAGTACACCTAGAGTAATTAAAGAAATCTGGCTGTGGATCTTAAAAGCTTTAAGACAGCAAAGTAAAGACCTCTCTAAACACTCCTACTCTTATTAACCACCCCAAAACAAGAACAAGTTACAGACAAGGAAAGCATATCTTTGATATAACATAACACTAAGCCCCCTGAAGCTGAAACGCTCTGCAGCAAGTTGCCAAGGGCAATAAAACTCTGCAGGGCAGTGAGGTCATCAGAAGAGAATACCAGGGACTTCAGATCTCAGATGAGAGTCCCCCGAAGAGGAGCAAAGCATAAGCCCTTGCTTGGAACACGACCGATTTGCACTGAACAGCTGCAGAAGCCTCCCCAGGCCCCACCTGCCATCAGAGCACAGCAGGCAAGGTTAGATGGAACATCTCTGCCATCAGTTGCAAGGCAGGAAAAACCCAGGGCAGAAGCGGCTTCACCAAGACACTGCTCTGCCCTCCAGCCTAAACTCACACACAGCTAGTCCAGGAAGGACTCCACTCTTTCAAAGATGCAGAAAGAGCAGGAAGAAACCAAAGACCATATAAAAATACTAAAAGAAAAAGAGAGGGGCAAAAGAAATGTAACAGGAAACACAAATGGCAGATTAAAAACACATACCCAGAAAAATACAGGAACAAAGTAGATAAAATCACAACATTTCAAAAGATTCAAGTATCTATTTTAAAATAATCATTACCAAATAGAAGGAAATAACAGGATTACAGAAAAATAAAAAGAATAAACCTGCTTTTTGTCATTCAGCAATATGTTGTGAACATTTTTCCATGTCAATAAATATGGATATACATCACATATTTAAAGCTGCAAAAAAAAGAAGAAAAATAAATAAATAAGAATTCTCTGGGTCTTCTCACAAAAAGAGTCCACATTAACCTTTGGTAACCACTCTGGTCCCCCAAAATTCTTATGTTGAAGCCCCAACCCACAATGTGCCTCTGTTTGGTGATGGAGCCTCTAGGGAGGTAATTAAGGCTAAACAAGGTCATAATGGTGGGGCCCTAATTAGATAGGACTAATGTCTTTATACTAAAAGGAAGCGACACCAGAGAGCTCTCTCCATACTCTAACAGGACACAGCCAGCAGGTGGCTATCTGCAGGCCAGGACAACAGTCCTCACCAGAAACCACCCCGACGCCACCGTCATCTTGGACCTCACGCCTCCAGAACTGTGAGAAAACAAGCACCTGTTGTTTAAGGCATGCAGCCTATGGTATTTGCTACGGCCATTATGGCAGACTAAGACACCTCTTCAAGCCGAAGTACAGCCAGACTCAACCATCAGCATAACTACATTTAACACAGTCACACACGGTGCCATTCTCACAGAGTCTGCAGAGCAAGGTATGACCCAAGAATTCTACATCCTGCCACAATGTCAATCAAGTGTGTTGCAAAAACAAAGGATCTTTAAACATGTAAGAACTTGGGAGAATTTGGTTCCTGTGAGACCACCATGAATTAACTATTAGAAGATAAACTTTAGAAGAATGCAGTAAATACACCTGAAGACTTACAGAAAGCAATTAATCCTAAAATTTAAGGCATAGGACTAAAGATTTTTCTTTTCTGGGAATTACAGAACAGATTGTAAATGTTATAAATTACAACAGCAGAAATAATATCAAGTTGAGAAATACCAAAGGAAAGGAGAGAATATAAAGACACTGATATCCTCTTCCCGTGGAAAAGACAGTGATAAACTATCAGAGATGTTAGCAAACATAAAGTTACAAATCTTAACATTAGAATAAATCAGTAACATAATCAAAAGCAGGTAGCAGAGGAAAAGAAGAGGAGGAGGAAAATGTGGAAATATACCAACCTGGTCACTAACCACAGTAGGAAGTACCTAATACAGGGTAAATATATTTTGTAAAATTAAAGTTACATTAAAATATGTAAAAAAATATATTAGAAAGAACAATTCAAGGCAAAGAGAAAACCAAACCTGACGGTTTTTAATTCATACATACAGAAAGCACATTAAAAACAGAAAACAATACAGAACAAAAGAGCTGGCCTGCCTGCGTGCTGCCTGTCAGGAAAGTGATTTCCTCTCTCTGCACTATTAGCAGCTCCCTCACAAGATGAAAGTAACATGAGTGCCTACTGCAGCACTTGGCATGTGGAATGTGCTCAATAAAAGTAAGTTTTTATTACTAAAATAATCAGCAAATACAAGTGAGAAACTCACCTACTAAAAAGAAAATCTCTCAGCTAAGACCATGAGACACAATCAAATAGGCAAGAGATCCATCTTAAACAAGGTGCCTCAGAGAGGTCAAGTCATTGTTGTTGTACTAGATCAGAAACAACCTAAATGTCTATCATTAAGGAACTGATTTATAAATTATGTCACATCCATAAAATACAATACTCTGCAGCAATTAAAAAGTATGAGCTCTATCATGTGATTGTATATTAATGATACCATAATAAAAAAAAAAGAATGGGCTCTATATGTGCTGATTGAAACAATCTCTATCATAAACTGTTAAAAAGAGAAAGGTGTCTCCATACTGTACATATTCCTAAATATTCTTTCATATCAACAAGTTTTAATAAAATCTCTTTTTTAAAAAGCAAGTTGTATGGGGGAAGGGGAAATAGGGAATTGTTCAATAAATGCATTTAGAGTTTCAGTTTTGCAAAGATGGAAAAGTTCTAGAGATCAATTACACAACGATAGTTAACATTACTGAACTATACACTTAAAAATGGTTAGGAAGCTAAATTTCATATTATGCTTTTTATCAGAGTTTTTATTTTCTTAAAAAACCAAGGTGTACAACAGCATATTTATTTTGTTAGTTTGTATAAAACAAAAGTTTATGTATAATCCACATGCCTGCCCACAATTATATCTGGCAAGAAAACAATGAACTGGTTAAGAACTGATGAAAGTTTTTTCCTCTAAGAAGGGGACCTGGGAGGTAGAATACAAATGGGAAGGAGGCATACTTGCACTGGAAATCTTTCTGCACCTTTTAAATTCTGTGCTATATACATGGTTATTATCCTGTTAAACAAACAAATTTGGCTATCAACTGGCTGGGTGCTTTTGACTCTTGTGTAGCAACTGATGCAAAACTCAAACACAGTGACCCAAGTACATTTTAATCACTGTAATCAGAATCAATATATTCCCTGGAATGGAAGAGAGAGAGCAATCTTAAAACATGGGAGAGAAATAATGAAGTCATAGTCAAAGTAGATTGTAAATAGGGATTTAAACGTCACTCAACAACATATTATTTTAATGTGCCTACCTCAAGGGGTTGAGATTAAATTTGTTAATATCGCTAAATGCCCAGCACATAGCACTATAAACATTAGTGATTATTATTTTAGACTTCTTTCATTTAAAGTACATGAATAAAAGCTGCAGATTCTAACAGTACTGGTTACAATATATCTCTCTAAGTACCTCCTATCAATCTGAAAAATGGGCCTAATAACTCCCTAACTTAGGGTTGTTGGCGGGATTCAATAAGTACATGTAAATACTTGGATGGGGGGTGAGAATGGGGCTGGGCGCAGAGCAAGTGCTCAATCATACCAGCCATAATTATCAGTAATGTATCTGTGAAGTTTTTTTCACCTTGCATCCAAACACCCTCCCAAGTAAGTTAACTTTATAAACAAAGCATTTAAACTGAGTAGAGGAGGAAACATTATCAGGAGAGAAAGATAAAAAGGTATGAAAAGTATGTGCATAGTCAGGGAATGCTTCCTGCTTGTCAGCTAAGAGCTGCCTGTTTGGTCTGCAGCAGAAAGGTAACCTACAGGAAGGCGTTACCAACAAGAATTATATAAATTATATAAATCCTAGATGAATGAAAATTAAATATAAACATCAATGGGAAATTGGTTTAGTGCACAAAAATCTAAAGAGATGTTCAACAATATAACCTACAAAGGCAAAAAAAATCAATTGAGAAAGAAATCTGCTAACAAAAGCTTCCTATCACAGAAAGAGCTCACAAGATAAAATGTACTATATACAATGGGATATTATAAAAAGGAAGGAAATCCTGACAAGGCTACAACATGATGAACCTTGTTAGGCTAAGTGAAATCAGGCAGCCACAAAAAGCCATGAAAAAGTGTATGATTCCACTTATGTAGGTCCCCACTCCGATTCACAGAGACAGAACGTAGAACCGTGGATACCAGAGGCTGAGAGCAGGGAGGGGCACTGTTGTTTAATGGGGAAAGAGTTTCAGTTTGGGAAGCTGAAAAACTTCAAAAGATGGATGATGGTGACAGCTGTACAACACTGTTAATGTACTTAATGCCACCAAACTGCAAATTCAAAAAGGTTAAAATGGTAAATTTTATGGTATGTACATTTTATCACAAAAAAAATTTAAGGAAAAAGTTCACAGAAATCATAGGAGTAAGAAAAAGCAATGAAACACTGATATGTACAAAAGCATTGGAAATGAACAGGCAATTCACAAGAGAGGAAATACAACTAATAAATGTGAAAAAATGTTTAAGATCAAAGTTATCAAAAATGCAAAGTAAAAGCATGAAGTGAATTTTTAACCCATCAAATAACCAAAAATGGTATTAATCAATACTGACAGGAATACAAATAAAGTGGGCCTCTTGTACATTACAGATGGCAGCGTGAAATGGTATGCTAAGACTCATAAAATTATGAATGCTTCTGGACCCCAAAATTAAACACTGGCAGTTTTTATATTTAAAAAAATGCTCCAATACAGAAAAAACTGTATGTGCAAAGAGTATATTTATTGCTGCCAAACAATTTACCATCTGTGAAGAATTTATATTAAAATCTATGTACTTCCATTTAAGGATACATTCACAATATAATTAGGTTCTCCTGGTTCTTATATCAAATTTAGCATTATTAAGGGTATACACTCATGAGTTCTGAGAGCTATAATCATAAATCCATTTCTTCCTCAATCCTCCATTTCTTCTCTATTTACCATCAGTGATTGTTCCTTTAGAAGGCCAATTTAAATAAAACTTTCCCAAACCATCATATGTAACAAGATCTAAATTGTAAGTATCAAGTTTTTCTTTTTTTTTTAATACTGAAGCATAGGATTAAAATATCACATAAATGCAAGCTACATAAACACTTTTATTCATAACAATGGTAAAATATCATTTGGTATTGATTCAAAAATGAATAATCAGTACCATAAAAACCAATCCATATTTCTGGATAAAGACAGCAAAATGAACACATGTACCTAATATGCTCCACCCCGAAATCCCTGTATAATTACAGTAAAGAAACTTCTTTAAAAATATAAATCCGCAAGGAAGGGAGAACAGGAGAGGAGATGACAATATACGGGAATCTGGAAACCATACGGCCCGGTCCTAACTAAGCAAACCCAAGGAGTCAACCTCTGCTGGCTGGTGGCTGCTGTCCTGGACAGGGCAGGTCTAATCATGCTCAGCGACCAGGAAGCAGACCATTAGTAAGTCAGGACATACCACATGTGTTAATTTGACTGGGCTAAAGACATTATTTCTGGGTGTGTTTATGAGGCTGTTTCTGGAAAAGACCAGCATTCAGTAGACTGGGTAGAGACCTGCCCTCATCAATGCGCATGGGCACCATCCAATCCACTAAGGACCCAGTGGAAGAAAAAGGGTGATTGTCTGTGGGCTGAACACTCACCTTTCCTGCTCTTGGGCACTGGAGTTCCGGCTCTTGGGCCTTCTAGAGCAAGGTGTTCTCCTTTCTTCCTCGACTCATATGCAAAAAGTTTACAAATCTCTTCTGAAGTTACAACTCAATTTCCACTCAAGAGCACTACAATTCTTTAAAATACACAATTCTGTTTTGAACTCTGAGCTATTCAGTATGGAGAAGAGAATATATGATTCTCCATTGGCTATCTGCTAAATCCACATGGCCAAAATGAGTTGAGACTCTGAAACTTCTTGAAAAATACAAGCTGTAATAAGCTAGTTCTCACCCTGTATGTTAGACGTCAGGTCACAACAGTCAGAAAGAACAATTTTGAGAACTACCAAGGGACCTATAATTTACACTCTCTTGTACCAAAAAGAAGTCCTTATCTGATGTACCTGCTTCCCTCCTCTTTAACTATTTCATTAACTAATGATTAAGGGCATAAACCTGAAAGAAATTTACCATTTCTATCACTTCCTCAATCACATCATGCAATGAACTGACTTGCAGAATTCAAAGCACAATATACAAAACACAGTATTTCTTATCTTTAACAAACCTGATTTTTTTTAACATTCATGCAGGCACTCATTTTTGGCAAACAGACTAGCTTTTCCATTTTCACACCAAACACATCCAACTCCCTCCTGGCAAGTGGTTTGATCTTACTGGCCTATACATGCCAGCTAAATCAGAAAAACACTTCTTTTAGGAAAAACTTGCTGCGGGCTGTGTCCTGGTGGTGGTCATTTGCTCCACAGGCGTGAGATTAGATGTCCCTTTAAGTGGAGTAAGAGGGAGAACTCCTTGCACGCTAAACTGAGGCAGACAGAAGAAAGCAGCTAAGCTTGGTGCCTGGCCCTAAAATCCAATCAACAGGTAGTGATGTGATGGGCTAGAAGGAAAACGCCAAACATGACAGGTGGGAATCTGAGATTTGTTTTGGCTGTAAAGACATAACCACTCAGACACACTGTCAGTTTTCTGGTTCCATTTATTTTACATAAACCACTGTGCAAGGACAGGACAGAAAATACATAGTGGCCTGTAAAATCCAGTACTCATACTTGGCAATTCCTACATGGGAAGATACAGCCAGAAAAAAAGATCAGAGCACTTTCAAGGGCTTGCTTTAATAGATATTAAATATACAGATTCTGTTCACTATCACAATAGCCTTGTAGTTAACATATTTAAACCAGGTAACTCTATACAGAACTCCATATTTAACATTAGAAAGAATTATATAATTGGATCTGGTACCATTTGACAATGTACTTGCAGGGAAAAAATCCAAAGCTAAATCATGGAGGTTTTAATATGCGGCTTATGGTACATGCAACTGCTCTCCATAAAGCAAGCATTTTGTACATGTAATTAATTTTAACTTAAAAAGAATGTTTTATGAAAGGGAACATATTAATGTCGAGTAGCACAATTAGAACAGATTCCATAACCAAGAGGTATTTCTTCTCATTTCTCTGTAATATTTTATTTGTTTGAACAAGATCAAAGTACCATCATCAGGGCCCATAGTTCAGCTCAATTTTATTTTTCAGTAAGATACACACCCTGGCAAAACAACATCCTGACTCAGTTTCCTCTGCTGTAAGAAGCAAAATGCAGAGTCACCCGGTTACTTCACAAGAATGCCCAAGTATACAGCTAGTTTCCTACCAAATTCAATCCTCCCTCCATCCTCCTTGCTGTTGGAGACCTGTTTAGGTATTTAACCCTCCTGGGCCCCGGTGATCTGAGATGGTCCCCTTCCCAGCCCCAGGAAAAGAATCTTAATTAATCTAAACCTGCCAAGGAAATTCCATTTCCCCTTGCTAGTGTAGGGGCCAAGCGCAGGCTGCCCAAGATGCACCACTGTGACGTGCAGATTATTCCAGAATTGAAAACCATCAAGGCCCAAAAGACTCACAAAGATACCTTGACCTTCCACCCCCAACCTGCATAAAAAGAATTAAAATAGAGGACCTGCTCCAGGAAGAGAGCTATCACCTTCAATAACTATATTATCATGTAAACTAGATGTGGTAGGCAGGGAGGGATATGGCTAAATCTGTTAATAATCTCTGTGCCCACCCCACCTCCAGACTGTTTCTGTCTGGCCCAGCAAACATTTGTTTATCAAACATCTACTCTTTTCATATTCGGGTTAATTATTTCCCTTTCCCTTTTGAAGTCTCAGGCCCCTCCCTCCCTTCTCCTTGGTTCAAGATAACAAATAAACCTCATTCTCCCTGGCTTTGGAACCCACATCTATGGCTTCCCCATTGGTTACGTAATGAAATTTTGGGTTTTTTTCTCCTGTTGCTGTGTCTCCTGTCAATGTGATTCTTAGGCCAGCTCAGAGAACCTCTAGGGGTAGAGGAAATTTCTCCCTCCCCAACACTAGTGACCAGGTTAGGCATGAACAAATGGGGCGTATCTGCTGGGATGGTTTTTGGGAAAGGAATTCTTAATTCTTAAAAACTGCTTCTACCTCTGAATGCAAATATAATAAGAGGTGGTATAGGAACCTGGCCGGGAATGCTGGGGTCTGAGGAGAACAAACACAAGACGCCAAGTGAGCGCTCTGGGACAGGTCCTCATTTCTGTGGTTTAGCCGCTGAAATACCCAACCCTCAAACTGCGCAACTCTGGCCTTCCTGTTTTGTGAAAAAATGAACCCCTTCTGATTTTAGACATTTTTGGTGAGACTTCTATTACTTGCCAAAAAAGCACCCCAATTCATACAGCTTTAGCAGGAATTAAAAACTCCTCAGGGAACAATATCTTGAGTTTAAAATCTAAGTAATTAGGAATTTACAGGGTATATTCCTCTTAGTTCCAGTTACTCACCATTAAAAAATAATGATCCTCAGGCTCAGCTCGAAGATATTTAAAAATCACTTGTTCCATGAACCTTTCCATAAGATCCCAGTCTTCAATTATCCCATGTCTTATTGGCCACTAAAGCAAGAGAAACCAAAATAGGTCCAGCTTCAGTTCACAACAGAAAGAGCAACAGTTTATAAGCACTGGGTTAACAGTTTAGCAGATTGTGTTATCAGAGAATAAAGCTCTCCTTTGCTCAAAGTGAATGTTAATTCATGTAAAGAAACAACAGGCACTTTAACAGAAAGACTAAGTTTTATTATTGTGTGTATTCTACTCCACCGCTACTCTACTTCCAAGTACAAGGAGTCATCTCAGTACTGGGCTAACAGACGGAAAGCCAATCCACCATGCCATGATCTGGAGCTCTTTTTTTAAGAACAGATGTCTAGTTAAATAATTTTAATGCTTATTTTTAATTAAGTACTCTGCAGCTTTCCATATCTGACAGGCTGCTTAGTCAACCTGCAGTTGCTCATAGGAGCAGACCTGGCTCTCTTCTGCTCCCAGCTCTCCGGGTCCATTCTGCATTCCAGGACTTTGTGAACTCACTTGATGCCCCACATCAAAAATAGCCTATTCAATAACAACAACAAAATCTCTTTTCAAACATAAGAATAAAAATACACTCCACAACCCACAAGTACAATTTCTAGAGAATCTACTGTTCTGCATTATTCATTTTACTGCTCTGTTCTTGGCTATACACTTGAAGCAGCAGATCCTAGCAGGAGCTCACCTTGGTGGCGTATGTGGGTTTATCTATGGCTTCATCCCCTATGAAAAAGTCCAGGTCGTCAACTCCCCTCAACACCCGCCTTTGGGCTTGGTCCACCACCTTTGCTGACTCTCTGATGGCAATACCTTAGAAAACCAGCACAAAGATTTCCATCACTATCCACAAACACTGAATGATCAAGAAAAGATAATATAATCCCTGTGTATATGCAAGTACATTTTCATGTTAGGGTTATATTAGGGGTTGAAGGTGTTCACAGAACAGACACTACCAATGAGGACATAAAATAATACAGAAACAAATTATGTTACAGTATTATTTCCAGTATGGTACAAAGGAACACAGCTGGTCTGCCTTTAATGCTGAAAGAAGCTACATTGCTAAATTTCTCAATTTCATCCAGAAAAAAGAATCCCTCAAGATAGTAAGTAAAATGCCCATGGAGTATATATCAATACATTCCAATTTTTTAAATACAGTATAGAAGGAGGCAAAATTCAAAATATCATACAGAACAAGAAAGTAAACTGAAATATAATGCCTATCCACTCTCAAATCACTTTAATAAAACTGCATCAGATACATTTAAAATACATTTTTAGTCTTATTACAGAAAAAAAACCGACCTCCCATTAAAAGAAAAAACTAGGAGGTTACTGGCTAATAACTGGTGCAAAATTAATCAAACAACTATATTATGGGAAAAGATTGATGGCTTTATGATAAATTATTTTAATAAAAGCTTAACCCTGATATTTGGGAATATACTTAGCAGTAAATAATCATATAAAACTTCACTCCAGAATTTAACATCTAATCAAATGTGGAAAGCTTCACAAAGAATCAATTTTCCATTTAAATTCCAAATCCTGGTCACACTCTGAGCTCCCATAAACTCATCTTCAAATTTATTTCAAAACAAATTAGTAAATTTGTGATTATTTTTCAAAATAGATATGAAATTCCCAATTTATTACAAAGAATAGCAACAACGCTATAGAGTCTATTTGAATAATTTTTACTCAGAAAGGAATCCTGAGACTTCCGGGAAGATGGCGGTGTGAGCAGGGCGGCAGAAATCTCCTCCCAACACTATATTTATCTACGAAAACACAGAAAATACATCTATTCCTAAAGGAGAGACGAGAATACACAGGAAAGCGCACAGCGTGCAGCTACACCGAGAGGACTCGGCACCCCAAGAGGCGGGTAAGATACGGAGCCGCGACCCGGCGGGACCCGAGCCCTCCCCCACCCCAGCGCACCGGCGGGAGGAGAGGATTCAGAGCCGGGAGGGAGTGGAAGTGCACCCCGCGAAGTAGCCAGCCCCGGTGATCTGCGCGGGGAGCGCTGACCCACATTGCGCAGTGCAGCGGAGATTGGAGAGACAGAGGGGCAGGATCTGAGCGGGGAACGCGCCAGGGTGCTTGCAGCCGGCTCCGGGAAGGAAAAAAAAAGTGCGCGCTTTCCTCAGCGGTCTTAAAGAGACAGGAGCCCAGCGGAGGAGCCGGATCGCCCCAGCACACTCAGCCCAGCAGGCTGGGAGTCCTGGGGAGTTTCAGACGCCTTAGCTGGCGACTGAGGAAGCGTAGCCATACTTAACCCTTCTCACTGGGATCAACAGCCTCCTATTCGTTCCCACCCCTGCCAGAGCGATAAAGGGCCCTGCGGAGCAGCACAGTCACAGCTGTGGAATAGTGGGGCAATAGCGCCACCTAGAGCATTCCCACAGAATCTACGTCCGGTGGGCATTTTTTTGTTTTGTTTTTTTTTTTGTTTTTGTTTTTCTTTTTTTCTTTTTTTTTTCTTTTTTTCTTTCTTTCTTTTTTTCTTTTTTCTTTTTTTCTCTTTTTTTTTCTTCTCTTTTTAAAGTCTTAAGAGCCCAGCTGACATACGTGGCAACTATCAGTGACCAAATTATACAGCCATGAAAAGACAGAGGAATATGGTTCAGACCAAAATCAACCAGACAACCCCAGAGAGGAGTCTGAAGGGATGGAAATGCACAGTCTTCCTGAAAAAGAATTCAGAATAAAAGTCATAACCATGCTGATGGACCTACAGAGAAATGTGCAAGAGCTGAGGGAGGAAGTGAGGGAACTGAGGAAAGACAATGCAGAAATCAGACAAGCGATCGACGGGCTTAACAGCAGAATGGATGAGATGCAAGAGACTGTTAATGGAATAGAAATCAGAGAACAGGAATACAGAGAAGCTGAGGCAGAGAGAGATAAAAGGATCTCTAGGAATGAAAGAATATTAAGAGAACTGTGTGACCAATCCAAACGGAACAATATTCAGATTATAGGAGTACCAGAGGAAGAAGAGAGAGAAAAAGGGATAGAAAGTGTCTTTGAAGAAATAATTGCTGAAAACTTTCTCTCGCTGGGGAAGGAAGTAGTCTCGCAGTCCACCGAAGCTCATAGATCTCCCAACACAAGGGACCCAAGGAAGACAACACTAAGACACATAATAATTAAGATGGCAAAGATCAAAGATAAAGACAGGGTATTAAAGGCAGCTAGAGAGAGAAAAAAGATCACCTACAAAGGAAAACCCATCAGACTATCATCAGACTTTTCAACAGAAACCTTACAGGCCAGAAGAAAATGGCATGATATATTTAACGTTATGAAACAGAAGGGCCTCGAACCAAGAATATTGTATCCAGCACGATTATCATTTAAATATGATGGAGGGATTAAACAATTTCCAGATAAACGAAAGTTGAGAGAATTTGCGTCTCATAAACCACCACTACAGGATATCTTAAATGGACTGCTCTAGATGGAAGCACACCTAAGGCTAAAAGATGTCACCAGAGAAAATAAAATCATAGCAAAGAAAGCAGACCATCCAAATACTAACTAAAGGCAAAGAATAAAACACCTAGTATATAAAGAATGGAGGAGGAAGAATAAGAAGGGAGAGAAATAAAGAAACATCAGACTGTGTTTACAATAACTTAACAAGAAAGTTAGATTGTTAGATAGTAAAGAAGCAACCCTTGAACCTTTGGTAACCACGAATCTAAAGCCAGCAATGGCAATAAGTACATATCTATCGATAATCACCCTAAATGTAAAATGGACTGAATGCACCAATCAAAAGACACAGAGTAACAGAATGGATAAAAAAGCAAGACCCATCTATATGCTGCCTACAAGAAACTCACCTCAAATCCAAAGATATACACAGATCAAAATGAAGGGGATGGAAAAGATATTTCATGCAAACAACAAAGAGAAAAAGCAGGTGTTGCAGTACTTGTATCAGACAAATAGACTTCAAAACGAAGAAAGTAGCAAAAGATAAAGAAGGACATTACATAATGATAAGGTCAGTCCAACAAGAAGATATAACTATTATAAATATATATGCACCAAACAAAGGAGCGCCAGCATACGTGAGACAAATACTAACAGAATTAAAGGAGGAAATAGACAGCAATGCATTCATCTTAGGAGACTTCAACACATCACTCACTCCAGAGGACAGATCAACCAGACAGAAAATAAGTAAAGACACAGAGGCACTGAACATCACACTAGAACAGATGGACCTAACAGACATCTACAGAACTCTACACCCAAAAGCAACAGGATACACATTCTTCTCAAGTGCACATGGAACATTTTCCAGAATAGACCACATACTAGGCCACAAAAAGAACTCAGTAATTTCAAAAATATTGAAATCCTACCAACCAACTTCTCAGATCACCAAGGTATAAAACTAGAAATAAATTTTAGAAAGAAATCAAAAAGGTTCACAAATACATGGAGACTTAACAACATTCTAATTAATCAAGTTAACGACCAAATCAAAACAGGAATCAAAGAATATATGAGACTAATGACAACAACATCACAAAGCCACAACTTCTGTGGGACGCAGCAAAGGCAGTTCTAAGAGGAAAGTATATTGCAATCCAGGCCTATTTAAAGAAGGAAAGACATTCCCAAATGAATAGTCTAAAGACACAATTACTGAAATTGGAAAAAGAAGAACAAATGAGGCCCAAAGTCACCAGAAGGAGGGACATAATAAAGATTAGAGAAGAAATAAATAAAATTGAGAAGAATAAAACAATAGAAAAAAATCAATGAAACCAAGAGCTGGTTCTTTGAAAAAATAGACAAAATAGATAAACCCCTAGCCAGACTCATTAAGAGGAAAAGAGAATCTACACACATAAACAGAATCAGAAATGAGAAAGGAAAAATCACGACGGATCCCACAAAAATACAAAGAATTATAAGAGAATATTATGAGAATCTATATGCTA